>CM075067.1:105180786-105778286 GCA_037428765.1 Rubia yunnanensis
GAGTTAAATAAGAAGTATAAATGAGTTAAGTGACTACATATTGCAAAAATTTGATAAGAAATAATTTATTTTTTTCCTTTCTTTGAAAATTAAAAAACGTCACTTTATCTATTAATAATTTAAAATAACAAATAATTTACTAACAAACATATTAAATTATATATATTCAACTGAAAAAATAATTATTATTTTCGCTCAAAATAATCAATTCAATATGTTTAGGTAAAATTTTGGAAAAAACCGTCTTTCTATAAGTTTATGAAAAGACGATGTTTAATTAGAATAATAAAAGATAAAATATTTTAGTTGCAATATTAAAAATTTATTATACAACATTTAGTAGTTATAAAGTTTATAACCCAATTCATGCAAGCCAGAAATTTTATCTTCATTTCTTCTAATTTGAACTTTAAACATTGATCTTTCCATGACATGTGAAAATACTGTATTTCAAGAGACGGACTCATATATTTAACTATTATTAAAATGTTGTTATGTGTTTGTTATTGATCGATTAAAGTAATTTACTTTTTAATTGTAAAAATCTGATTGCTGAGAAAATCTGATTACTGAAATAGTTAATGTATCAGATTATATAAATTGAAATATATAAATATTGAGAAAATCTTATTACTGAAATAGCTAACGTGTTAAATTATACAAATTGAAAATTATAAATATTGAGAAAATATGGTTACTGTGATAACTAACGTATTAAACTATATAAATTGAGAAAATCTACACTTGTTGAGAAAATCTGATTACTATAATCAGTCGACCTATTAAACTCTATAAATGCCAATGAACTTTAATAACTAGAGTGCATCTCTTGAAAGACGGTCTTTCCATAAGTCATGGAAAGACCAAGGTTTAAAGTGTAAATTAGAAGAAATGAAGATAAAATTTTCGAGTTGCATGAACCGGGTTATAAATTTTATAACTAGTACATGTTGCATACTAAATTTTTAATGTTGCAACTAAAACCTTTTACCTTTTATTATTCGAAATAAACCCCGTCTTCCCATAAGCATATGGAAATACCGTCTTTCCCAAGACTTTGCCTAATAAGTAACTAAAAATAACCGCAAACTTCAAAATTATAAATCTGATTGTGTGGTAAAATTGAAGGCAAGTCAAAAATATTATCCATACAATATATTCCAAATCAAGAAACGTAATTTTGACATAGGAATAGGACAGTATTCAAAGCCACCACCACATAAGATAAACAAATGGCTCAATCACGTTATGCCAAATTTGAATTCCATATTTAAAGGAAAAAAAATGAAATTAAACGTTTTGCCCTTTTAGGCAAGTTGTTGAGTTGAAGATATAAACTTTCTAGTGATAATAATTAAAAAACATTTATATTCAATTTAATTTAATAAGTTTAAATTTTTTCTACTTTTATCGTGTTTAATTTTAGAGTAAAGTGCATCCATACCCCCCACACAGTTCCTTGTTTGGTAGTATATATATACCTTTCAGTTTTTCGAAAGTACACATATACCCCATGTTCCTTGTTTTTGCATATATATACCCTTCAATTTTACAAACATTGATCTTCAGTTATAGGGTATGTAAGCACTTTTGAAAAATTATGAGGATTATATGTGCACTTTTGAAAAATTATGAGGATTATATGTGCACTTTTGAAAAATTATGAGGATTATATGTGCACTTTTGAAAAATTTAAAAAAGTATATATATTTTGGTCAAAAGCTAATTTTAAATTTAGCTATTTAATTCAGCTGCGCTTAGCAATCTAAGCATTATTTTGGTCAAAAGCTAATGTTATTCAAAGAGGGGCAAAAGAGTAAAACGCCTGGTCCAATATTAGGCTGACGTCATCATCAGATGAGACCAAACTCCTAGGAAGAAAGATAGCATTGGATTTTGACTAAATCAGACTACAAATATAAGACTAAATACAGAAAATCGAATTCGCAATGCAAGAATTTTCAAATGGCTTTAATGATCTGATCGAATGAAGAGCTCCTCGCATTCATACCCGGGGACGAAGACTTTTCTTTAAAGATCGGATTTTTATTTTCTCTGTCAGCTGTAGTTTTTTTTAAGTGTGAAAATTCTTCGATTTCAAACCAATCAATTTTCACAGAACATACAAAGTAGTGTTTGAAGCAGTCAAGAGTGGTTTTTGCTGACTTCCCTTTTCTTTGGGTTTCCGTGTCCGCGTCCCTCTTGATTGGGTTTTCTATTGCCCACCGCTTTGCTGTTTCATCACATTTACTGCTTGTTGAAAGTCGCTGCAATCCCATCTGTAAGTGTGTTGGCTTGTGGGATTTCTTTTAAAAGGTATTCTTGATAGATTTGTGTGATAAATTTGGACCCTTTTGGATTTTCAGGTGTAGAATAGAGCAAAAATCTTGTCTTGTTTGCAGAATTATTGGGATGGGAGGAGTTTGCTCATCTGGGGTGAGCAAGAAGACTAGCTTCGAGTCAGATTTAGATTCAGAACAACGTAAGACTTCAGGGTTTTCTGGGAATCTGAGGAAGGGGAGGAGTTCTGGAGGAAAGCAGCAGAACAAGATTGATGATTCTTCTAATGCGTATCCTGATTTTGAGTCTTTGGAAAAGTCTTGCAATAGTTTGTATGATTCTGGGGAGCTGAAGTTATCCATTTCTAGAGAATTGAAGCCTGCTACGCCTGCAAGGACTTCAGCACCAGCCAAGGTATGCTTTAGAGATCGATTGCATTGTTTTTTTTATGAATGCAATCTGCTCAATTGGATGTTTGTATACTTGAGGTATTTTTTTAGTCAATGTCTAGTGTGTTACTGCTGAGAGGATCAGGTGTAAACTGGTTTCTTGTGTAGCTAATGGCTGTATGTAGTGAAATGGCAAGTGTTTATGAAATGCGATTTGATGAAGATGAATGAATGAATATGGTTTGGTGGATGAGAAGAAGCTGCAGAAGGACAGCGGAAATGGAAAGTTCTGACCTTCGGATGATGCTTTTGCATTGTCGGATGCGTTTTGATCAAATGATGTGTGAATTTGCTGCCTTTTCTCTCGAGGAATGAATGATTATGAGCATGATGCTTGTGAATGCTTTTATGAGATTCTCGATTCTTATGGAGTTGAGTTGAGGCTGAGCATGGTCTTGTGGCGTTTCCCTGTTAAGAGAGCGCCGTATTCTGAAGGTCTGGTTGTATCAGGTCTTGCAAATGGTGGAATGACATTTCGGAACCATTCACCAATCTTTGTTGAGCAGATTTGCTCTGCATCAATCATGGGAAAACTATGCAATTTAATGCCTTTTACAGGTCTTGCAAATCATGGAGGATTTGGTTTAATTGTCTTCTAGACAGCAAAATGAGGTCCATTTTCCATTGCATATATCAGCATTTGGAAGACAGGTTTGATTGGGATTTGACTGCACTTTGAAGTGATTTGATAATCCACAAAATGCTGCATAGGCGCTGTCATCCAGGATTAGTGAAGCTGTTAAAGTTTCAGTCTTCAGAAATCGACCCGAGCAATAGGAAATGAAGCATATTAAGCAATTGGCTGCAGCAAAGTTCATTTTTTAAAAATGTGTGGATGATAGTATTCGACCCGTTAGGGGTCCAGGACTTGGCTGACCAATGAGCCAATAAGTCTAACTGACATGAAATGCATTTTCATAGTGAATTGTGATTTGCGATTTCCAATTATAATGTTTTTTACTTTAAACACCCATTTTAATATGACCATATTGTGAAGTGATGCCAATTCTTAATGCCTACTTATTCTGGTGACAGGGGCAACATGTGAGCTTTCTTGGCAAGGCTGGATTAGCAGGCTTGGAGAAGGCAGTTGATGTGCTTGATACATTGGGAAGTAGCATGTCAAATCTGAACAACAGTGGGTTTATCGGTGGCATGGCTTCAAGAGGGAATAGAATAGCTATATTGGCTTTTGAAGTTGCCAATACTATAGCCAAAGGAGCAAATTTGTTGCAATCCCTTTCTGAAGAAAATATCCTCTATTTGAAAAAGCAGATTCTGCCTTCTGAAGGAGTACAATTACTGGTTTCGACAGACATGAAAGAGCTGCTCAGCATTGCTGCTGCCGACAAAAGGTCAATAACACGTCTTTGGATTAAGCTGTTCCTGTTTTTATATCATATCTAAGTACATTGCTTAGAAAAGAATACTCATTCTCAATTTCTGTATCACATAGGGAGGAGTTCGATGTCTTCTCACGCGAGGTTATCAGATTTGGAAATTTGTGTAAAGACCCACAATGGCACAATCTCGGTCGGTTCTTCTCAAAGTAAGTTCGGCACCTTTGAACTGGAAAGGCTGCCCATCCGATTGAAGGTTCCAAAGAATTCTTGTAACGTGGTATTTATATCTCAGGATGGACTCCGACCCTATAAGTTCCCATCCGCCCAGAGAAGAAGCAGAATTGACAATGCAGGAATTGACAACACTGGCTCAGTATACTTCGGTGAGTGTTGATCACGTCTCTGCTGAACACGGCTAATTCTTTTATATTCATGTTTACAATTAAGGCAGGCTAGTCATTGGGTTAAACTATGTACTGTATATTCTTTTATGTAACTTTTGATCGGTGATTTTGTATATTTGCTGCAGGAATTGTATCACGAGTTGCATGCTTTGGAGAGATTTGAACAAGATTATCGTCGGAAGCTTGAGGAAGTTGAATCGCTGCATCTCCCTCGTAAAGGTTGGTGATGGATGGTTTACTTTTCTCGATTGATGGTTAAGTATAATAGCAAAGAGTAGATGGTTGTAAGCCAGATTGTCAAAGGAAATTTGCCGTGGTTAAACAAGATTTTCGCTTTTCCGCCCATGTGTTCTCTGTTCAAGTTTGAACCAGATTATATACTTTATTATACAGTACAACATTCCACGCTTGGTGCAAATGGTAGAATATGACTTAATATATATGCAAATTTAGCACCCTACATTTTGAGGTTGGAATGTGCTGTTAAGTATTTTGTTTTAATCTATTGGCACTAATGATTTCCACCTTAAATGCTCTAGGAGAAAGTCTCATGATGCTGCAGAGTGAGCTGAAACATCAGAGGAAGCTTGTTCGGGGATTGAAAAAGAAATCTCTCTGGTCCAGAAGCTTGGAGGAGGTACTTAAATAGCGTGCTTTGTATTGTCTGCTTTATATGGACTTAATGCTATCCCACAAATTTCTCACATGCCTTTCAAACTACGGTAGGTTGTAGAGAAGCTGGTCGATGCAGTTGCATTTATTCATCAAGAAATTTCAGAGGTTTTTGGAGACAATGGTATGGGTAACATTTCGATGCTTATTCATCAATTTTGTTTAGATGGCGCAGACTTTTTTAATCTGATCATTTGTTCAAGATGAACAAATTTAATTTGTTGAGCTATTTTGGGTTTTCCCCTCCTGACTTTTCATGGCTTTTGGGTTCAACAACCAGGATCGGTTTCAAGTAGCAAAGAAGATCAAAAAGTGGAAAGACTCGGCATAGCTGGCCTTGCTTTACACTACGCAAACTTAGTTACTCAAATAGACAATATAGTAAGCTTCGATTTTCATTCTCTCGTTTGAACTTACTCAATATTCAGTAGTAGGTTTAGCTTTAGGTTTTCATCATATTGACTAAACTCTTTTTGTAATTCAGGCTTCGCGCCCAACCTCACTTCCTCCTAATATGAGAGATACTTTATATAACGGGTTGCCTCCTGCCATCAAAACCCCTCTTCGCTTGCAATTGCAATCACTTGATGGAAAAGACCAGGTATGAATTCTGCACTTCGCGAGCAACTACTTCTTTTTTGTATCTTTCTGATGGTTTTTTCTTTGGCAGCTTTCGGTTCCTCAAATTAAGGCAGAAATGGAGAAAACACTCCAATGGCTTGTTCCAGTAGCTGCAGATACATCAAAGTACGCTATTTATACGACCGCGAAACAAATCTAGAAACTATGATCTGTGTTTCATAATACTAAATCTATCTTTGTTATGCTTTCTTGATGAGAACAGAGCACACCAAGGCTTTGGATGGGTTGGAGAGTGGGCAAACACTGGGTGAGTTTGAGTTTAACATTATTGTCAGTCACAAACATTATGAATCTTCTTCTGATTGTTTCTCCTACACACAGGAATGAGTTCGGGAGGAAGACAACCGCAGGAAGCAGCATCATCCGCTTACAAACGCTCTATCACGCTGACAAAAAGAAGATGAATTCCTACATCCTCGAGCTTGTGACATGGCTGCACCGGCTGATCAGCCTCGTGCGATACAGGGACAATGGCGCTCACATCCCAACCCGGTCCCCAGTTCCCAAGGCCCTGAATAACTGTAACAGCGCCCGGAAACCAGTCCCCGGGACACGCATCTCGTTGGAAGACCGGAATCTGTTGGAGGAGGTGACGAGGAGGAGAAAGATGGCGATCGTGAGGAGCAAGAGCCAGGAGTTCTTGGTCACGAAGAAGGCGAAATCCAAGGTTTGGGCACTGAGTAGAAGTACTGGAAGCTCCCCAAGAGTGGAGATAGGGTACCCTAAAGCTAGTGTTTTAGACATACTAGATGGGCTAGATATACATCGTTTTTGAGCATGAGATACGAGGTTATGTTTTCTGCATTTTTTTCTTTGGTTGGTTCATTTGTTACCTAATTGATGCATGATGTTGCTGAATGATAGTTTCGTGTGTATATAGGTTGGTAAAGTATAAATTATATGATGTATTCAAAGCGAATATGTGGTGAGATACATGTAAATTTTTCGTTTTACTTTTAATACAAGTATGATGTCCAATTGTCAATGTCGTCAAATTACTAATGGTGGAATTCATACAAGCTATAGAAAAAAATCAGGTGCTTTTCAAGTGCATACGACGGTACAAGCAGAGCTTTTGGCAATATATGAAACCATGGCACAAGTAAGACAACTAACTCAACTACACGCTCCAGTACAAACTGTGTGTGAAATGGCACTCAACTAGCTCAAGATGCAATCGATAGCCAACACCACCCAAAATTTTAAAATGGATAAGTATCAATATATCCCTATCTATTTGAGTAAGTCACACTATAATCCTCGGATAATTTTTAGTGCAAATATAACCCTAACTAGTTGACATAAGTGCCAATATAACCCTAATACACTATTTTTTGCGTGACCGGTGTTGACCGCATATAATATGACTAAAATGCCCTTTTAACTTAAACCTTATAAGTGTTTGGACATTTTTGACACATCCACCTCCACCGCCAGGCTACCACCACTACCTTCTCCATCCTGCCACCACCGCCAACCAGCCATCACCACTACATCACGCCTAGCCACCACTACCACCTCCTCAACAAACCACCACCACCACTTCCACCGGAAGGGCCCCACCACCACCAGCCAGCCACCACCACTTCCACCCCCAGGGCACCACCACCACCAGCCAACCCCTATCACCACCACCACCCATTTCCCGCCATGCCTCTACCAATACCGCCAGCCAAGCGTCACCAACACCTTTCGCCTGGCCACCACTACCACAACCACCAGCCAGCCCCTACCACCACCACCACCACTTCCCGCCAAACCTCTACCACCACCGCCAGCCAGCCATCACCACCACCTCTCACCTGGACACCACCACCACTCCCTCCAGCAAACCACCACCACCACCACCTAGCCCCGGTGTTAAACCCGTCGTCACCACCTCTTCCTGCGACCGTGAAACACTAGCCTTATCCCCGACACCAACCCTATCCCAGCCTTGAAACTGCCCAGCCCCGTCGCTACTTCCTCTTCGACCAATACCACCACCATCAGAGCCCCATCGTTATACCCTCGTCACTAGCCCCGTTGCCACCTCCTCTCTGGCCAATCCCACCACCATCATAGTCCCGCCGTTAAAGCCTTGTCACCAGCCCTATTTCCACTTCCTCTTCGGCCAATATCGTCACCATCCCTAGCCCTACCGCCACCACCTCTTCCTCCCGCCGTGAAACCCAATCCCTTAACCCCACCCCTAGCCTCACCGTGAAACCCTCACCACCGCCTTGAAACCCTAGATCTATAAACCCAGCCCCCACCACCACCACCACCACCAATCCCTCTCCCTCAAGCCACCAGCACCAGCACCATCACGCCCTCTCCCTCAAACGATTGAACGGACGATGCGACACGATTGAATGACCACCGAACAGCGTCGGCGAGAACAGAGGAGAAGAAGGGCGCAGGTAAAGTTAGGGAAGAAGAGGAGAATAGAGGAGAAAATAGGGGAAATGGAGAAAATAGGGAATAAATGTAATTTCATTTTTTTTCATTTGTTTCAAAGGGTTAAAATAGTAATTTCACTGAATTTCGGAAAAAATTGATTAGAATAGGTAGTTTTACACTTATGTCAACTAGGTAAAGGTATATTAGCACTTTCAAACACTGAAAGATTATATTGACACTTACGTGAAGTATGTAGGCAAAGTCTTGGGAAAGACGGTCTTTCCATATGCTTATGGAAAGACGGGGTTTGATTGGAATAATAAAAGGTAAAAGGTCTTAGTTGCAATATTAAAGTTTTAGTATGAAACATGTAGTAGTTATAAAATTTATAACCCGATTTATGCAACCCAAAAATTTTATCTTAATTTCTTCTAATTTACACTTTAAACCTTGGTCTTTCCATAACTTATGGAAAGACCGTCTTTCAAGAGACGGACTCAAGTATGTATATTATAAAGACATATTTTTCTTTTAAAAAGGATTTACTTGTATAATTATAAATCATGACAGAGTCCATCTTTCCAAGCCTATAGAAAATGATTATAAAGGGATATTTTTCTTTTAAAAAAAGATTTACTTGTATAATTATAAATCATGCCAAGTCCATCTTTCCAAGGCTATAGAAAGAAAATAAAAGTCTTAATTACAATATTAAAATTTTATTACACAATTTATAGTAGTTTTGACATTTAAAATCAAAAGTACATCTCTTGAAAGATCAAGTTTTAAAGTGTAAATTAGAAAAAATAAAAATAAAATTTTTAGGTTACATAAACCGATTTATAAATTTTCTAATTACTAGATATTGCATACTAAATTTTTAATATTTCAACTAAGACCTTTTACCTTTTATTATTTAAATTAAACCACTAGAAAAACAAAGGGATTATCAAATTTTGTGTTGGGTTTGAAATAGAGATCAGATTGGTAAAAATGGGAATGCCCGAATTGTCGTAACAGGCTTTAGGCCCGGGCACCCTTCTCGCATGTTTTAATGCAAGCGTTGACCACTCATCACATCTCCTTAAACCGCCTGAAGGATCATGCTCTTCACCGTTGCTTTACTCGCCAATTTATCCAATCTCTCCCGTTAACTCAGCCCATACTTTTCGATGTGGGACTTTATTTTCCCTCTAAAAACTCGCCAAATTCTGATCCATGAGTTTTCCTCATCCAAGTGAGCACTCCCTCCGTCCCGGCAATTTTTGCACACACTTTTATTTTTGGGACGTCCCAACTATTTTTATATTCTTCACTTTATTTATAATTTGATCCAGTTTTATTTATTTTTTAAGGCAAAGTCTTAGGAAAGACGGTCTTTCCATAAGCTTATGGAAAGACGGGGTTTGATTATAATAATAAAAGGTAAAAGGTCTTAGTTGCAATATTAAAGTTTTAGTATGAAACATGTAGTAGTTATAAAATTTATAACCCGGTTCATGCAACCCAAAAATTTTATCTTAATTTCTTCTAATTTACACTTTAAACCTTGGTCTTTCCATAACTTATGGAAAGACCGTCTTTCAAGAGACGGACTCATTTTTTAATTAGGATAATCTAATTGTAAGGCTGAAATAAAATGCAAAAGAAAAATAAAATATAAGTATTTCACTAGCACATGGACCATAAATTATTAAATAATGAATTCTTAAAAATACTTTTTCTTTCTCTCTATAAAAGTAGGTGGGACGGAGGAATTAATATTTTTCTGTTTCGACAAAAACGGGTGAGCAATTAATGTGTTGAGAAATTGGTTGAGCATACTGTTTGCAACGCCCTAGAATGTGTTCGTACTCCCGAATTTCGTAGGGCATTACTATATCTCGCCCTGTATTTTACTATTCTCGCCCTAATACGTATAAATACACGTATTAATATTTTTAAAAAAATAAAAATTAAAAACCCTAAAATCCTCTCCCCCTTCCCTCTCTCCATTCCATCCGGCCAGGTGCCGCTGCCCGCCGCCCGCCGCCCGCCGCCGCCGGAAATCCGCCGGAAAATCGCCGGAAAACGTAAGTTTTGGAGGATTTTTTTTAGTTTTCGTGCGAATTTTTTTTGTTTTCGTGCGAATGAGGGGTTTAGTTGTAAATATAAGAAAATAGGAGGCTTCACTCTTAAATTAATTTATTTCATAAGATCATAGGAGATTAAGATGTAGAATAATTCGGAGAAATCTAATATTAGGAATTTAATGAATTTTGGAATTAAAACGAAGAAATTGTGTTTTTTAGAAATTATTTAGTTCAAATTTGGAAATGATTACTATTTCCGTAATAGGACATAAATTAGAAACAGCATTACGTAACAAATATTAATAGGAGATAAATTCATAGGAGATAAATGTACAATAGTTTCTACGTAACAGTTAATAAATTAAAACACAAAGACGAGCATAAATTTCTACGGCAAAAATTATTCAATTTAACAACTACGTAACTAATTAGTAAAATTACCTCCGAAGACATGGAATTTCTAACACCCTTTCCGGAGTAATTTTTGCTCGTTTTGGATAGCAAAAAATTTCGAGTGCCCTCAAAATGAGTAGAATTCGTGCTAAAAAAAAAAAAAAAAAAAAAAAAAAAAAAAAAAAAAAAAAGGCACGGCTCGCGCCCAGGCCACGGCGAGCCGTGGCTCGCGCCCGGACCCCGGCGACCGGACCGACGGTGGCTCGCGCCCACCGCACGGCGAGCCGTGGCTCGCGCCCGGACCCCGGCGAGCGGACCGGCGGTGGCTCGCGCCCACCGCACGGCGAGCCGTGGCTCGCGCCCGGATCCCGGCGAGCGGAGCCGCCGGCGGCGGACGGTGGTCCGGCGGCGGCGGACGGTGGTCCGGCGGCGGCGGACGGTGGTCCGGCGGCGGCGGACGGTGGTCCGGCGGCGGCGGACGGTGGTCCGGCGGCGGCGGACGGTGGTCCGGCGGCGGCGGACGGTGGTCCGGCGGCGGCGGACGGTGGTCCGGCGGCGGCGGACGGTGGTCCGGCGGCGGCGGACGGTGGTCCGGCGGCGGCGGACGGTGGTCCGGCGGCGGCGCCCGGTGGTCCGGCGGCGGCGCTCCGGCGGCGGTGCCGGAATTTTTTAGATTCAGATTTTGGATTTTTTTTTTGTTGAATTTTTAAAATTTGAATTTAGTTTAATTTAGTTATTGAAATTAAATTAAAAATATATACTGTATACGTATTAGGGCGAGGATAGTAAAATACAGGGCGAGATATAGTGATCCACATTTCGTATCATGATAATGTAGTGAGTCTCACTTGATTTTGAGATTGATATTTAGACCTAATTCAACGAAGCTCAAAGTTAGTGAGTTTTTTTTGTTGTTGTTTTTTTTTAAATCAATCATTTAAAGATGTTAAAAAAAAGAAGTCCAACGATGATTATGGAATTGGCATCCAATTTAATCAGCATTTAAATAATATATTTTAAGGATATCTATATTACATGTCAACTAAACTGATTGTTTGTACTACTACATATTAGAGATCAAATAAAAAATTTGTAACATCGCTCTCGGGGATATTAATTTGCTTCCCGTGAAAATCATGACCACTTGCCAGAGAGGAGCGCATCACACATCAATATCACTGCGCCCAGGGGCGGAACCAGGGCTGGACGAGGGGGTGATAGCGCCACCCCTAGGATTCGGTGTCCCGGAATTTAGGCTTGGGCGCGCAACGGAATCCATTGATTCCGTCCCTCCTTGAAAGGTTACAGCGCCACCTATTCCTTCGGCACCTTGAAGAAGACGACCTCAAATTTTTTTTTGTTTTCTCATTAAATAAATCGACTTTGACATAAGTAAAAGGACGTCGTTTTGTTTAATTCAGACAAAAAAGAAGCAGGGCCAATTGGGCTGAAACACAATTGGCCCAATACAAACCCCTAATCGGAGGGATGAAACCAGTCCATAAACGAGAAACCCTACCTTTCTCAAATCGGAAATCAGATCACAATTGTCAGCATCCGAAAATCTGCAATAGCTCCTACCAGTTTTGTCGTCCATCCGCCGCGACGAGCGCCCCGCCGTCTGTCGCCTCAACGCCCCCCGTACGCCCGCGTCTCCACCCTTTGTCAGTGACCGCTTCCTCTCTTTTCACCTTGTGTCTCCAGTTCGAGCTAAATAAAGGTACTGTGAATTGAATTTTGAATATGTCGATTCTTGTGTTGTGTTGAATGGCAAATTATTATACAAGTCATTTGAGCCTTATTCTTTTATTGCTCATGCTGTGATGATATTGTGTCTTCGTATAACTGGTAAGTGTGCTTTTGCTACTTGGTGATGTTATTATGAGCTGTAAAAATTCAAAGGTTATTTAATAATAGGGAGGAGGGGAGGGGAATGAGAGGGCAATTAACTGTTTAAGGCATGATTTTGAATTGGATTCGGACCCCTCGTGTTTTGAATAGAATATTTGTGTGAATGTCATATTCCTCGTGGTTTGTTGAATATGTGTGAACTGTGAATTTGTGTTGTATTGAATCTGTGTGAACTATGAATTGAATAGCATGTTTTCTCGTGTTATGACAGTGCATATTGAATTGAGAAAACAAATTTTGTTGGGATTGATAATGAACCAATTTTGCAAAGCGTGTGCAACATAATAGGATACAGTTGTCTCCGGTTGTCAGTGGTTCTACATCTAATAACACAAGTATTATAAAGTAGTTTTTTATGCAGCAATTTGTTGTACTATTACAAATTTAATTATTATGTATTCATCTTATTGGGAAAATTGATTGAAGAAGAAGGGGTGCAACTCTAGGTGCGACCGTGGCCAGGTTTTGAGGAGAGAGAACGTGTCTAAAGGAAGTAGAATAACTCAAAATAAGTGAGTTGACCGAAACAATGTGATATATTATTTTAAATTTAGTAATTATATCTTTCATTGAGTCGATCATCTAGTGCAAAATCACAATTTTGTCGAGTGGTCATCAGTAACAAGTAAAATTATATGTTTGGATAAATTTCTCCGAGTTAGTCACTAGTAACAAATAAAATTGCTTTATCTTGTGAATATGTTCAAACTCATACGCCGTCATTTTTTTGGCCACAATTAACAAGTAAAGTTATACTCCCTCTGTCCCATAGAAAATGACTCAATAATTTTTAGATCAGTATTTTATGCCCGATGAGGTGGAAGTGTTAGTGGGAAATAATGGAAGGGTATTTTGGTGATGGAAGAGTTAACTAATGGATTTAATTTATAGTTTAAGGGGTAATATAGTAAATGTATATGCCCATTTTTTGTCATTTTAGATAAGAATTGAATTGAGCCATTTTATGTGGACAAACGAAAATAAAAACTAAGCCATTTCTATGGGACAGAAGGAGTATGACTTTGTGGAGTTCTCGAGTTAGCCACCAATAACAAATAAAGTTGTTTGATTTGATTGATAGAATCGAACCCAAACACCTCCATTCTCATAGTCACCACCGGCATGTTGAGTTATTTGGCTGGGAGGGGTCGAGTAAAGTTGTTTGCCTTGATAGATAGATTCGAACCCAAACAACTCAATTCTCACGTGATGCAAATCATTTAGTGTTAGATACCCTGAATGTAATGCGACTTAAGTAATTTGAAAAATGAAATAACATACATCAGCACATTCATTTTATTTCATTTCAACTTATTTCAACTTATTTCAATACATTTCAGTTTAGTTAAATTTTATTTAAAATTGATTTAAGCTCACTTCATCTTTTTATAACATTTATCTCATAGCTTATAATGATATTCACATATAAAATTACTACCAAAGCCTTCCATGCAATTTCTTGAAAATGTTGCACCTTTGTGGTTGAGAAGTAATCAAGCATTTTAAATGATTGAATCTTAAAAAAATCTAAAACAGAAATAAAATACACAATCCTATCCAACTCCCAAACCTTAATAAATTCGCACCCATACTTCATCATTTCATCAAACACCTTATCCACGCCATTTTCCACGTACCATGGCCTCTGCATCCACCGCATTAAACTTCGCCGCCGTCGCCTCCAGCCGCGGCGATTCCCGGCGACAATCCGGTCGAGTCTCTGCAGCTGCTTCACAGGCCTCGCTGTACCAGGTTTTGAGGGTTCCGATGGGCGCAACGGCGCCGGAGATCAAGGTCGCGTACCGGAGATTAGTGAGAGTTTTGCATCCGGACGTTAATGGAGGCGGCGCCGGAGATAGCGACGGCGACTTCATGAGCGTTCACGAAGCGTACAGCATTCTTCGCGATCCGAAAAAGCGCGCGGATTATGATCGGAGTTTGTTCCGGCAGAGAAGGATGGGGATGGGGAGTAGATCGTCGTCCGTGTTGTCGGCTGGGATTAGCTACTTCGGCTACACTTGCCGGAGTTGGGAGACGGATCAGTGTTGGTAGCATGATTTACCAAATTGCCACTGAGTAGTGAACGCATGTACAAACTACAAGTATAAGCTATTTTCCAAAAAAAAATAAAAAAATACAAATATAAGTTCTGAGCACTCAGTTATGTGTTTAATTCTACTGTATTCATCACCGGTCGCCCTCAGCGGCTCACCACAGCCATCATGTGGGAGGTAAGTCACAGTAGCCCAACATCAGAATTATTGGGGGCAGTCATACTCGGTGAAAGGCCACCCAACTCCCAACCACTGAGGTATACCCTCGGGTGTATTCTACTGTCTTCATGTTTATGTAGGTAAATGAACGAACTTGTAATTTTACACTTTTTTTTGTCAACTTTCTCAAAAGATGACCATAAATTTTAATTAATATATAAATACCTATATCATTATGTGATGTATTATCATATTCTTTGTATCATGTATTTTTTAAATATTAAATTTTGATACACCATTAGTACACGTAGCTAAAGTTATTCATGAAACTAAAGTTATCGATGATTAAACATAAATTAAAAAAGTTGATAAAAAATATATACAGAAATAACCGGAACGAAGAAAATACTAGCCTTGGGATTTAAAATATCGACCACTTTCAACCACACAGATAAAGGAACACAAATGAATCCAAATTTTGGACGTATAGAACAATCCCTTGGCCTCTACATTATTTGTGAACTTGTTATTGATGGTGATCCATTCATCTAAGCTTGACTTTAAACCCCAACCTTCAAACTTATTGACACCACACAATTTGTCTTAGTTTCCATGTTATTTTTTTAAATAGAGAATCTCTCTTTATTCAGGTCTGGGTGAATGGAGGAAATAATTCGCAAGGGATTTTTCAACCATTGCTCAGTTGAATTCTCTAATTATTGTTTATTGCTCATTTTTTATATCATTGTTTATTGAATCTTCTTTTTCACTTCTCATTTCATTTTCAATCTGCCAACACTAAATTCCTCGAACATCTTTTTAAACGAACATCTTAGGATTTGGAGCCTTCACTAATATAATGGATGTTAGAAAAAGTTGTGTTCCCAGTTCACGACATCATTTATCATATTTTAATGGAGTGGTTTGGTCATTTCCCTATTTTACCATTCTATTCTCTTTCATTTTATCCTTCTTTCCATTTTCATTGATATATGCCCCCTTTGTAACCACTTATATTTGTCCTAGTGGATAGAAATATGTCCTCGATCAAACGTAACTGGAATCAAATTCCCCACCCCCGTTTTCCCCACAATTGAAAGTATTCAATTCGTCTCAACTTATTTTGCACAAATTTTTTTGTATTAAAGATGTCAAACTTTGACAACACATTTAATGGGTATATGAACAATAATTCTATCGTATGAGATATAGTTAGATTCGTCGTAACATGTAGTTTTTAAATATTAAAATTTTGTGTCATTATTGTCCATAGCTACACATATTTACCGTCAAATGTGTTTATTGAAGACCGTGAAATTTTTTTATGCATAATAGGATGTGACACTGGGATTAGTTAAATTTGACCCAAAAAGACACACAAACATATTAGAATTTTACTATACCTTCATTAAACACTAGGGAAGTACCAAATGCATTTTGCCACCATAAAAGAAGAAAACGAAACGCCCCATTCAAGCCCAAGAAAAAGGCCCATTCAGCTATCTGGACTTTTCATAAGTAGGCTTTGAAAAGCTTTGTTATAATCCAGGGACCAAACCAGCAATCATAACAAGCTTTAGCGTCCAATTGCCAAAGGCCCGATTCCACAAGAACAGTCCATCCTCCAAGGAGCCCACTCCAATCCAAACCTCAATTAGTTTGTTAGACGCCATTTCAGAACCTCCAGCAACAGCTCTACTCATCCATGGCGGAAGCACACGCGCTACTCCGGCCAATAATGCAGTGGCAGAGGCTGCGCCACCTCTCCACCTCCGGCGAAGCGCTCTACCACCTCTGCACCACCTCCTCCCTCCTCGCACCGACAACCAGCCGAGCTCACCCGAGGCTCTCACTCTTCAACACATCCTCTCTCTCCTCTTTCCAACACCGCAACCTCCATCTCCGCGCGCAGGCTCTCAAATTGCGCGACGTCCCGCTAGACTCCAAGTCCAATTCGAAATCCAGCGGCAGCGATTCCGATAGCGATACCTCCTCCGACGGCGACGGCACTGTACGAAAGAGCCGCAACGAGAAGAAACGTGAAGCTAGGCGCGCCGTTCGTTGGGCTATGGAGCTGGCTAACTTAACGCCGCCTCAAATCAAGCTCATTATCAGGTATATGTTACGCTCAAATGTCGTGATGCTGGAGAGACGCTGAGGATTAATTTGTGCTGTGATTTTCCCTTTGCAGAGTGACGAAGCTCAAGCCGGAGGTGTACGAAGCTTTCATGTTAGTTAAGGTCTTTGTTCTGTTGGTTTTGCTAGTGTAGTAGCATGTTCGCTGTGTGCATCCGTCATTGATTTTGTTCTTATAGGAAGTGAAGGCTTAATGTTTGTGTAAATGCCGCAGAGATTAAGACCTGATGTTCGAGAGGGAAAGCGCAGACAGTTCAATTACATAGGTAGGGGTAGAACTTGAGCTAAGCGCATCAAGTGACTCGAGATTGATTTGATTAAATTCGAATTGAGCAAATTACTGCTCGTGATATAAGCACCTCAGTATGTGCTGTTGCCTGCATCTGCTTTTTCCCCCCTATTTTTATCGAAATGCATTTCTGGAGACTTATGCTATGTTGCAAGGAACTTCATAGCAGAAACAAGAACAAAATGCTGAAATGCTATTCATCGCTGTAATTAAATTGAAATGTAGTTTGGTTTCATGATGGTATATGGCAATTGATAGTTTATGTGATCCGATCCATTAAGTTTGGTAATATATCATGTTTGGTTATCTTATCTTTGTTGCACTGTTGAGAGTTGATGTGATTGATGTATGCAATGGTTTCGAAAACTTGTTAGGAAAACTTTTGCGAGAAGTAGAGCCTGAGTTACTGGACGAGTTAATTTTGGCAACCAAAGTTGGAGACACCCAGAAGTTGAAGGAGTTGTGTGGATCAGATAAGCAAGGTAGTGAAGATGGCAATGAAGTATTAGAAGTAATTGAAGATGAGTTCGATGAAGAGGTACTTCCTTGCAATTAATTATGACGATTCAATGTTTCATATATTAGAAGTTTGCGCTTATCGTCGCTTCCCTATCCGTTTCTAAATTTGTGGAATAGAGGAATGGGTTAATTCTTTATAGAGGACTATACTGATACTGCAAAGTACTCAGATGATGATAGCTGACATATTTGCTTCTTTCAGCTACTGAAAAGTCATGTCACACAAATCTTTTACCAATCTGGATGCTACACTTTACTTTGTTCTGTCTTTTTTTTGGCTTAAATCTGTGATATGGGGAACATACCTTTCTTAGTGTTAAAGCCTGCCTGTGCTTTCTGCCATCAACTTTTGTTTACAGGTTCCTGAAACTTGCATTTCTGCAGCAACTAGATGGTTTGATGGACTCATCAATAAAGATGTTGAAGTTATGAATGAGATCTATTCACTTAATAATGTTGATTTTGACCGCCAGGTATGTTCTTTTACTTTTCAGTTTATGATATTTGAGTACTGCCTGTGAGTTGCATTAAGTTTAAGATGGATACATGCAATCTATAATGTTTGGTCTAAGTAACCAGTTGACACTCATGATCCCATAACCTAGCTTATCTTACCCAAGCCATAATGAAAATGACAAAAATTACACACGTACACATTAAAAGTAACAGTCGTTAAAATTGTCTTTCATGCTCCTCCTTTTCGATGTCTCTTGGCTGAACATGATGGCGTGATGTCATCCTTATAGCCGATCCCACAGAGGGATAGAGCTTGGCTGTTTCTGTCGTACTCCTTGTTCGCTACATTTTAATTCTTTGTTGACAGGAATTAAGAAGGTTAGTAAGGAAAGTACACGTCTCACAAGAGCGCCAAATAAGTTTGGACTCGGAAGAAAAGAGTAAAGTAGTAAATGCTGATGTGGTTCGTGCTGAAAGGTCCCTCACTTGTTTTCTTGTGAGTCTCGCAAAGCAGCTTCCGGTTGAGTAAATTAGGTACATGTGCGTCTTTGTTCATTCATTAACATACATAACTTATTTGATTATATTAGATTTTTCCGCCTCCAATCCAATTGATTGCATTTACAACCACCATTTGAATTTTAACCTAGTCTTGTACTACTGAAATAGGATTTTGAGGTGAAGGGTAAGGGATAAGATAAGGACAAACTTTGCTGTCTGATTGAAGCTTCCTGTGTTTGTGATCTGAGAAGATCCTATTTATCCTTTCCGGAGAAATTGCTTTCATACCCTAATCCCGAGAGTGTCCTAATCATCGACGCCAGCAAGTGTTGCTGGAGGATAGAAACCTCAATGTCAAATGATCAAACATCACAAAATTTGTTGCTATTCTGAAACATCATAGTATCCTATAGCTTTTGTAAAAGGTGCTTGCTCAGTCTCAGTGGTGTCAAGTTTCAACAGCTGTGGCCGTATAATTCTTATGGCTTTGGCCATTGCCGTCCCATTTCTTCTCTCTTTCATCCAACAGATCAGACATAGAGACACTGAGTCAGTAACTAGTTAGATACATGTTCCATCAACGTGTACTTATGTTCTCACTGAATATATACACTCACTCTGTCCCAGACAAAGGTTTCTATTACCTTTTTGCACTGGCATTTAAACATACTGATGTGGTAAGGGAAGTGAGGGATTTGGATGAGCGGATCAAATTTCAGCCACAAATTTAAGTTCAAATAAAGAAATATTCAAATGAGAAACCTTTGGTTGGAAATAGAAAGTAGAATTCTTTGGTTGGACGAGGGGGAGTGCTTATGATTTTTGTAGGTTTACACTATTTATTTTCAAGGACACATTAGAATATTGCCAACTGTGACTGCACACATTTTTTGTTAATTTTTTCAAAATATGGTTGAACGTAAAATTTAATTAGTATATATAAGTAATAATATAATTGTATGAAATACTGATTGATTGTTTGAGATACTGTTAAATCCTTTATAACGTGTACTTTTTTAACATTAATTTTTCTACATGATTTTGGTTAATTTTTTCAAAATATGGTTGAACGTAAAATTTAATTAGTATATATAAGTAATAATATAATTGTATGAAATACTGATTGATTGTTTGAGATACTGTTAAATCCTTTATAACGTGTACTTTTTGAACATTAATTTTTCTACACAATTTTGGTTAATTTTTTCAAAATATGGTTGAACGTAAAATTTAATTAGTATATATAAGTAATAATATAATTGTATGAAATACTGATTGATTGTTTGAGATACTGTTAAATCCTTTATAACGTGTACTTTTTTAACATTAATTTTTCTACGCCAATGATTATGGCGTATAATAATGTCAAATTTATAATCATAGTAAAGAAATGTTGCTTGGATTCCCACTTACAGTTACAGTGAAGAAAGCAACCCCGCTGACTCTTCCAAATTATGGTAAATTTTGTCAACAAACCAGTCAGACACTCGTGGCAAACTGGCAATTCAACAAAATTCCCAAGACTGTAAAAAATAAACGTGTTCTAATATCCTATATACTCTGGGTTTTAAATTATTTTTTGGTCCTTCCTTTTAGCTTCCAAAGTCGATTCTGTTTCTTTTTCGTGCTTAATCCATATTCGGATAACACACTCAAAGCATTAACAAACCTGCTTTTCTGGGCTCAACTTTGTTGAGGAGACAAGTCAACTTGTGAACCGGACTTTTTCAACCTAGTATTACTATTTATGTTCATTTAGCCGCCAATATTTCAAGGTCCATAGCGCAGCCGACCCCCTCTTTCTCAACTCTTTCTTTTCCCCGTCTTCCCCAATCATTTTTCAATTGAGATTGTTTGGGTATTTATGTTTTTTAATAAGTGTGGATTATTTTTATACATTAGTATTATTTTTTGACTTCATAGATTAGATTATTGTGTTCATTATGATCATTCGATTTAGTTAATCGCAACGATGTTTTGATTTCGATCTGGTTGTACAGATCGTGTTTTTGCAATTTTGTGTGTGTTTTTGAATTACAATTTCCATTAATTTGGATGAGTTCATATCTGTGTTTTTCAAGGTACTTATATCTTGAATACCATGAATTGTGCTTTGGATCATGTGGTATTACATTTCTTGAAGATCCCTATTTGGCAAAGTTATTGATGCTGATACGCTCATCTTTGCCAAGTGGTTATGATTTTTGTGGGATGCAAGTTAATATTCCGATGGCAATATTACAGTTTTTTTAATGGATTTCTGATACGTAATATTACGGACGATTAGTCTGGTTGACATGCAATTTGGATATCCTTGCAATAGATTAGTTATTGCTTGAGTCTAGTTGAACTGGATATCAATTCCACTTATTGTAATCACCGCTGGGCGTTTTCCTAGCACCTATGAATAATTATTTTAAAAAAAAAATTCAAGGTCCATAATAATTGCATAAAATAAGCAGCAAATAAATTTCTTTTCAACCAAGCACACTATTATCACGTTAATATTTTGAACATTTATGTGGTAAATACTCAGATGAATCATACATGCCATGATCACAATCAGATGGTCAAAAATATTATTTGAGTATTTGATGCTTACAAGCATGTTTCTATGATCAAATGTTCCGTAGATCCAAAGCAAAACAAATTATATCATTACTACAATCATGTTCACTTTGAGTTTGATACTACCCAAGAGTACCCTAAATCAATAATGAAACCACCAAACTATTCATATTAAGTTATTATATGTACGGGGTGTGACGCTCTCATTTAATTTTATGGTGAGATGGTCCAGATGAAGGGTATAAATACAATTATTTGAAGATTGAAGATGACATGCGACACTTTTTTGAAAGTTTTGAAACTTTACTTACTTTTTGTCTCGCCATTGGTTATGATAACACGGTTTCATATGAGTTTCTCTCTTAAGTTATTTTTACTTAACCAACTTGTTTAAATCAGTACTCCCTCAGTTCTTTTATTTATGACACCATACGTTTAGGTGCTTGGATTTTGGAGGAGAAAATGAGTGGATGAAATTGAAGGTAGAAAGTAAGAAGTAGAATGATCGGATGTAATTGAAGGAATCTTGCCAAAAATAGAAAGAGTGTCAAATAAAAGAAAATACTCATTTATAGTAAATGTGTCATAAATAATAAAACAGTAAGAGTAATTTGCATCCAAAAGCTAAACCAACTTTATTGAATGTTGGCATGTGATTGGTTCCTAATAAAGCATCTCAACATCTTAAGTGCAAAAATACATCCCTCCATTATTATAATAGACCCAATTCTATGTACTAATAGATTAGATCCCACATAAAGTGGTTACAATAACTAATTATAATTTTCTTGAGAAATTACACATGTTTCATTTATTTGGTCTTATTCTTACCAAGTACCTGACAAAAAGAACACACATTTAGCTAATAGAAGCATGTGACCATCATAACAAAGTATCATGCACCACAACAAATATGTACATTTGTCTAAACTTGATCTCTACTGCTTAATCGCATGATTATGCATTCACTTATGCATAATTGCACAACTACTTCTGCACTTTCTACTCCCCAGCACCCATTATAACACCTTTATTAATTAATCATATTAGTATTTGTTTCAATCAATCATTCCTCCACTAATAAGTTTGTCAGTTTTTGGAAAGGAAAATCAGAAGAATTTGCTTACAAATTACCCGAAATAAAATGGATAACACGCCCCTCCATCCTTCCTTCCTATTTCCAAAATTTGGCGCTTTCCTTATCTGGTAATTTCATCATGAATTCTCATATTAAAAAAATATAACTCATTGTAGGAATTGTTGAAAAATTGTATTAGTGTTCAGACAAAGAAACACAGGCCAAGTATGGACAACCACATAAAATATGTTGATACATTGTATTTGTACGTAGTTTGCTCTTTATCTTTGTTGTTGGAAGTAATAGGTTGTATTTAAATTTTTCAATAATTAGTTGTCAGATCCAACAATCATCACATTATACTTGTGATATTTTGTTAAGCTACAAGATTAACTTCTTCAGAGTTGAACTTATTTTTTATTAAATTCCACCATTTTTCATTTTCATCATTAATTTATTAAAAGTGATAGGCAAACTCTTGAAAAAGTCGACGAAATTTAATTAAAATAATAAAAGGTAAAAAAAATTATTATGCAACGTGTAGTATTTATAAAGTTTATAACTCGATTCATACAATCCAAAAATTTTATCTTTATTTCTTCACTTAAACTTTGATATTTCCATGACTTATGAAAAATACCGTGGTCCAGTAGACGAACTCTAAAAGAACACGCCTGAACAAAAACAAAATCCAGAGCCGGCTTTTACTTTTACCAGCCCAATATTCACACGGCCCATTTCTCTCTCCCGGTCTTTATATATTCATCCCTACCGTTACACCTGACATTTACTAACGGCCGAAGAAGAAGGCTTTTCATCCCCTCTGAAACCCAAACCCTCTTCTTCTTCTTCCTCGTATAGTCTCTGTAAACACAAAACACACACAAACACATACTAATTGATTCTCACAATTCATAGATATGGCGAATCTCTATCTCCTCGTCATTCCCCTGATTCTTGCATTAGCCGGTAATTATTGAATTTGGAGCATAGAAATTGAATCGCATTTTCAGATTTATGGAAGAACACTGGATTCATATTTTCCTCTTTCAATTTTTGCAGGAGAAGTTCATTGTTCGGCATCTTTCACCTTCGTTAATAAATGTCAGGATACGATATGGCCGGGGCTGTTATCCGGCGCCGGAAGTCCACCGCTGTCCACCACCGGATTCGCTCTTCAGGTGAGCGAGTCGAGGACGATCCAAGCGCCGAGTTCATGGGGAGGTCGATTCTGGGCGCGGACTCACTGCACATCGGATTCCGCCGGGAATTTCAGTTGCCTCACCGGCGACTGCGGCACCGGGAAGCTGGAATGCGCCGGGAATATCGCGGCTCCGCCGGCGTCGCTGGCGGAGTTCAAGCTCGACGGCGACGGCGGCAAGGATTTCTACGACGTGAGCCTTGTGGACGGGTACAACCTCCCGTTGCTGGTGGTGCCGCAGGGCGGCTCCGGCGACAACTGCTCCGTCACCGGATGCGTGGTGGACTTGAACGGCGCGTGCCCTGCGGAGCTCAGGGTGACGAACACTAACGGCGGCGCGAGCGTGGCGTGCAAGAGCGCGTGTGAGGCTTTCCGGCAGGATCAGTACTGCTGCAGCGGCGCGCATAGTAATCCGGACACGTGTAAGCCGTCGTCCTACTCGCAGAGGTTCAAAGACGCGTGCCCACGCGCTTACAGCTACGCTTACGATGATAAGACGAGCACTTTCACCTGCGCCGGCGGGGCTGACTACATCATCACCTTCTGCCCGTCGCCGAACGCGAGGTAAATTGTCACAGTAATTATATCTTCCTTCTTACGCGGTAAAATTAACGGTAACGTAAAATATCTGCCGTGGCATTTTTGTCATCTTCCTTGAATCCTGATAAAGCCTGTCAATCCAGCCGTTGGAGTCTGTCAGTTTCCGTTAAGAATGGGGAATATCTAAGGGCACAACAGTAATTTCATAATCACTCTCTGTTCTGTTTTTGGGGTATACGTGGATTAAGGCAGCTTTACTATTAGGAAAAGCATTGCTTCCTATCTTATTCCGTACAAAAATTTTTTTTTGTAAAAAATATTAAATTTTGATCATATATTTGAATAGGTAGATGAATAATAATTTTATCGTATTAGATATGGTTATATTCGTCATAACATGTAGTTTTTCTAAATATCAAATTTTTATGGGTTATTATTGTCCGTAGCTACATATTTATAGTCAAGCATGTTTATGGGAGACCGTGAAAAGATTCTGTCCAGAATAGGCTGTGACTGACTGAGGGAGTAGGAAAGATTTAGAATTATAAAAACGTAAAAGGTTTTAGTTGCATAAGTTTATGAACCGATTAATGCAATCCAAAAGTTTTATTTTGATTCCTTCTCTAATCTTCAGTTTGATTAAACCTTATTATTTTCATAAGTTATGGAAATCGTCTTTCAAGTGACAACCTCTTTATATTATTATTTTCTTTATGTATACTATTAGTTATTTTTCTATAACAAAGTCCTAGGAAAATATGTCTTTCCATAGCCTTATGGGAAAATGTGGATTAAATAAAATAATAAAAGGTAAAAGGTTTTAGTTGCAATATTAAAATTTATTATGTAACGTGTAGTAGTTAAAAAGTCCATACTCACTCCATGCAACTCAAAAATTTTATCTTCATTTATTCTAATTTTCCCTTTAAACCTAGGTGTTTCCACATCTGTCAAGAGACCGACTCTTTTTCTAATGAACTATATAGTTGTTATTTTATTGATTTTTTTAAAAAAGCTTTGGTAAAAAAAATGATTTATTTACATTGCTATAAATGAGCAAAGAAAAATGTGCAAGGAAAGTAAATTTGTTTCAACAGCTATGGAGTATTTTGTTTGTTTCAAGAAATGGAAATACTTATGGTTTTGGGAATGTAATAAGGTACTCCCTCCGTTTTTTTTTCATTGGCACACTTACTAAAAGTGGGTGTTTTTTTTAATTGGCACTTGCTATTTTTGGCAAGTTCAAGGTTTTTACATCCACTCATTTTACTTTCTCTTCTTTCAATTCAATTGCATCCACTCATTTAGCATCTCCTCAATTCTAACACCAAACGAGAGGTGTCAATGAAAAAAAAACGGAGGGAGTATAAGGAATTACTAACTTACTTCTTCATCTCTTAGCACACTTGTTAATGTTGAACAATTAATTTATAAGAGTCTTTCACAGTTTCACTTGTACAATTTTACACAATTAAAAAAAAATTCATTCAATTTAATGTCCCATAAATTAATTTCTAGGATGAAGTACTCTCTCTATTTTTCTATTTATTTCATTATAGGTTTAAATAAACTCAGAGACTTCTTAAAAGAGAAATATCATCAGTAAACAATCAATAAACTCAAACTAAAAAGAAAGTCACTTCCCTAGGATGGTGGCAGAAGATGGGATTGCACATGGTTTTTCAGTTGTGGGAATTCGAAATGCGTTTTGCTAACTTCTATAAATGTCTTGTCTTCGTGGCGAAACCAGTCTTCTTTAAATTAACGGTCAGATTATCATTAGATTACCAATTATATTTTCATTTTATAACAAAAAAAATTTAAAGAAAATTGTTACTGTTTGATCATCTATGACATTCTGCCGACAGTGATAGGATTGCATTTTGTTTATTTAATGATTCGTAAAATTTTATAGGCTTGACATACTCTATAATTTGGAATGTTTCTTTTGTATTGGAACATTTTAATAGTTATGATAAATTTAAGATTATCATATTTATTTATTTTTTTAAATTCAATTTCATCCACTCATTTGTCGTAAATTCTAGCCCCTAAAATCTGATTTGCTATATTAAGAGTTTAGATTGAAGAGTCGTTTTGCTATATTGACTGCCTAACTACTGCATTTTAATGAATACAAATGACTGATTTGTTATTACAGCCAAAAAGCATCCAACGGGAACCAAGCTCCGGCGAGCGGCGGCGGCGGCGGAAGCGGTGGCGACGAGAATCCGTCGGCGGGCACGATGGTGTACGAAGGGGCGGAATTTGAGCAGAGCAGTTCCGCGGCATCCACGTGCGCGCACGTGATGGGTTCCCGGGGATTTGGCGTAGGCGTCGCCGTCGTTGCAGCATTCTGGCGGTTGTGTCAGATTTTCTAACTTTTTCGCGGGGGCCCATTGCGAGGCCCATTTCACCATGTCGGCTTTTGGGTGTCGGAGCACGTGTGGGCCAGGCTGGATCCATCTGGACATGGGCTTTCCGACCCGAGATATCATTGTGGGGGTAAATAGGTAATTAGTGGACTGGTGGTGCTAACAACGCTTAGCAGGCAGGCGGCAGATGTATTAAAATAGCGTATTTATTTTTTGTCGTTTTTAAATAGGAAATTCATTTTTTTATTCGAGAGGTTATATTAGTATTACTTGTAGGGAATTAATTATTATGAATGAGGAATAGTATAATTATTATAATTGTTGGGTTTTTTTATACATCATGTCGTCAGCAATAATGCCTAGAGTGTTCATTGTCCTGTTGTGTTGTGTAATTTTGATTATACCTCTGTTTTCTCTAACAATGAACATTTTCTATAATAATGAACACACTTGTATTTTGAGTTTTGACATTAAAATTTATACAATCACAAATATATAGATGAAATGAAACTAAATAAAATTAATTTAAAACAAAATAAGTATTTCCTCTGTCCCATCTTAACTTGCACTCTTGTTTTTTTGACACTATTCTCTATCAAAGTTTGATCACATATTTGAATAAATATATGGATAAAAAATTATCGCATTTGATATTGTTCGATTCGTCGTAACAAGTAATTTCTTAATATCAACTTTTTATTTATCTTTATTACGTATGTAAACATATTAACGATCAAACATTTTTTTGAACAACGTGATAATAATGTGGGTGCAATTTTGACGCAGTCAGAATAATCAAAAAAATTTTGCAAGCACGAATACTAGGGTTTGGTTCTGGAATCCCAGTGAGAAAATAATTTTCAAAAATATTATTATGAAAGATGTAAATTGCCGAAAATAATACTCAAAAATATTATTATTCTCAAAAATAATTCTCAAAAATATTACTCGAAAAACACTCAAAAATAATAAATTTCCGTTTTGAGGCCTTAAACGACCTCAAATCAGAAAAAGGATCCACCGTTCCCGCCTTCGGCACGACTTGTGTAGTGCTGGTCGAGACGGTACTAATGCATCCGGAATCGTCTGATTCGCAAAAGTTTTTATTAAAATTGTATCGGACCTTTGCGGCAATCCATTGCTTATTCAATATTGACCGCCATTCACCCTCATCAAATTTTATCTGGGAAAGAGGGAGTGAATAAAGTAATTTGGTTCCTATTACATAAATAAATAGAAATTATGTCATTATCAGTAAATGATCATTTCATACTTATGAAGCAATAATTGATGTAGGGCTGCTGGAAAGGCAAGTTGAAGATTAGATGCAGTAGTGATTAGTGGCGTGGATGATGATGGCAGTTATTTTATTTATTTTTGAAAATAATCATTCTTAGTAGATGGGGAAAATCGTTCAATATACGAGAGTAAATGGAATTGACATTCAATTCAACTACCATCTACCATCTAGCAATAGCTAATCTATTGCAAAGATATCTAAATTATATGTCAACCAGATTGATCGTCTGCACTGTTACAAATTAAAGATCCAGTAAAAATTGTAATATCGCTATCGGGATATTAACTCGCTTCCCGCGCAAACCATGACCACTTGGGAGAGGGAAGCGCATCACACATCAATCTCTTCGCCAAACAAGGATCTTCAAGAACTGCAGCACCACTTGACCCAAAGCAGATCTATGTTGTTCAAACTGTAAACACCTTGAAAAACACAGATCTGAAGCATCCAAATTAATGCAAAACCAAACCAAAACACACAAAATTATAAAAACACGATATGTACAACCAAATTGAGAACAAAACTTTGACGCGAACAACTAAACAGAGTGATCATCACGAACACAACAATCTAATCTATCATGTCGTAGAATAGTACTAATGTATGTGGACAGATCCATACTAATTCAATAACATAAAACTCAAAGAATATCAATTAAAAAAATACAGTTTCTCCATCTCTCCGTAATGGGAAGATGGGGAAAAGAAGATTGAAGAGAAAGTATGGTTTTTTTAGAGAGGGGAGAAGGAGATACCGCGGAATATAGTAGGGGTGTAAATAAACCAAGTTGTTCAAGAAAAGCTCGCAAACAGCTTGAGCAAAAGCTCGATTCGAACTCAAGCTAAACGGACACGAGCTGAGCTCGAGTTACCTCGATTATTAGGCAAGCTCGAGCTTCTTCATTATTGTTCGGTAGGCTCATCGAGCTTCACGAGCATGTACTAATATAACTATATTATTTTTAATTCTTAATTATATATAAATTAGAGGGTTTTATTGGCTTGTTCAAAGGTAACGAGCTCAACGAGCCAATCTCGCTTGAGCTCAGCTAAAATTCAATCGAGTAACGAACAGAGCTCAAGCAGATCATAAACAATCGAACACGCGATCGAGATAATTTTTCTAGGCTCGAACTCGAACACGAACACAGTAATTTTTTTGAGCTTGAGTACACCACTATTCGATCTCGGCTTGGTTCGGTTCGTTTACACCCCTAGAATAGAGTATACTTACTATATACTAAAAGAGCAATTTCATAGCCAAATGTCATTCCTACACTCAGACAAGTTAGCTTTCACCAATATTTGACAAGTGACACTCCCAAATCTAAACGCATGAGCCAGCTACATCAACTTACCATAATTATTTAGTATTTATTTTTGAATATTGTGCATTCTCTATAAATGAAGATTCTATGTACATGAACAAATTAGAATCAGCTTATTCTTGGTAACATTTTTTTTTTGGTTTTGGTTTTGTTTTTGTTTTTTTTGTTTTTTTATGCCTAATAATCGAGGTAGCTTGAGCTACCTCGATTATTAGGCAAGCTGATATAATTATTTTCTGGTATAGCGTCGGTTCCGGCAGCCGAACAAAATACGAGTTTCGCTTTGTGTTTATCTTCGAACGAAATGTCTTTGCTCAGATTTTTATGCATGTTTTTTTTTGTTTGTTTGTTTTTGTTCATGTGATTTTCTAGAGTTTATGTTGTTTACTGTGTTAATATTTGAAAATTTCTTTGTTTTTTGTGTTTTGTAAGTTGTTCTTACGGATTTATGCTAATATTTGTGTTGTTGCAGCTGTTTGTTGGATGTATAAGAAGATTTGCATCATTGTTGATGTAATCGAGAAAGAAGAAGGATTATTAAGTTTTCTTAATTTTCTCTATAACGGGGATTTATTTGTTCTAAGTGGGTGCTTGTCTACGTTATTTTTAATTTAATTACACTTCAACAATTTAATTCATTTCAGTCTTTGTATGAAACATAAAAATGGAGAGTTACGAATTGAAGGGTACAGCAATATCAACACATATAATTTTATCGAAATTTCAAATTTGAAAGTATTTAGATGATACATTGTACTTCCTTTGTCTTTTTGACACCATAAGTTTATGTGTTATTTTTTTTACAAATTGAAATATTGCGTAGGGAATTGAATTGAAACATCAAAAAGTTAAATGGCTGGTTGAAAATCATTCATTTTTTACAATAAAAAAATATTACTATTAAAAAAAACATACTCCCTCTGTCACTTGTTAATTTGCACGAGCACTACTCATTTAGTCAAAAAAAATAATTTAAAAAGTAAAAATCGAGTAATATATAAGATAATATACTATTATGTGAGATCTTGTTAGAATCATCGTAATATCTATTTTTATAATATTAATTTTTTTATTATTTTTAAATATGTATAAATAAAGATATTAATGGTGAAAAATAATTTTAATTAACTTACAAAAATCAACATGTGCAAATACATGTGAGAAAGAGGATGTAGCAAAATGAAAAGTATGTTAGATTTAGGAAAGCAAAGAGAGTTACTCCCTCCGTTTTTTTAATATTGGCACACTTACTAAAAGTGGGTGCTTTTTTTTCATTGGCACTTTCTATTTATGTCAAGTTTAAGGTTATTACATCCACTCATTTTACTTTCTCTTCTTTCAATTCAATTTCATCCACTCATTTAGCATCTCTTAAATTCTAATACAAAAAATGAGGTGCCAATATTAAAAAAACTGAGGGAGTACTAGGATTGACTATCTACCTCAAAAAGGAAGAGCTGATTCATGAAGAATCCTTCTTGTACTTCTTAAAGTAAATAATATACTTCCTCCGTCCATGAATAAATTGCAAAAAGAGGAGATGTGACTGTAAAATTGAACAATAAAAAAATGTCTGATTTGAGTACAAAAAATTGGAAAAAGTACACTAAAAAGGAAAAAATTACAAATGAAAAAGTATAAAGGAAACAATGCTAATCCCTTCTTAATCTCTGATTATTCCCTTCAAAAATGAATTTTTAGCTCCATTTTTTTTTATTTGGAGCCAATTTTACACTTTTTGTCAACTGTTAATAAGGTTTCAAAAATCCCAACCTCAACTACAGATAGGGGCATTTATTACAGCACGCATTCACACCATACTAATAAAGAACTAAATTATTTTTTTAGCCCCCTATAAAGTATCTTATACCATGTTTTGGTCCCCTTTTGCAAATTAACCCTTAGACAGTACCCCACAAATTCAGAATAATTTGTTTGGTCTCCAAGGGTGGTTTTCTGGTAAGACTAAATGGTTTTCCGGTATCGCCAAGGATATAATGGTAATTTTACTAATTATTTTCAATTAAAATGTCTTTTTTTTGTTTTTCACCGCCGCCGTCGCCATTAACGAAGCTTACTGTGCATTTTCCATTCCAAAATCATCAGGAATTTCTGTTGAATTCTCGGTGTTCTCCGATGCAGCGGAGCTACTCGTTTCATGCCTACCTCCCAACAGAGATCGGCGGCAGCGACGACGACCACATAGTGACGCTCACATCGTCCACCCTGGGCTCCATGCGGCTGGATTTACTGGATCATCAGAAGTATGTACAAGAAAATTTTCAGGATTTGGTGTTGCTAGGGAAGGAGGAGTTTGCCATGGGAGTCGTCGAAGCAAGGACCTGGTCGAAGATGATCGACGAGAATATTCTGAAGATCGTTCCCATAACTCCGATCACGACGCCGTCAGGAGAGCCAGAGACAATCGGTGCCCATGCTGGAGAAGACGAAGTGAAGCTCCTCGGTAGCGGAGAAGACGAGCCGACATTAGCGAAGCGAAGAAGACGAAGTGAAGCTCCTCGGTGGCGGAGAAGACGAGCAAAGAAGACGAAACGACGACGGTGGAGACTGCTCTAGATCAGGTTCAGGTTCAGACGAAGCGGCGGCAATGGAACAGGTAGGGTTATATCAGCACATTATGAAATCTTATTGGGTTATATCAGCACATTATGAAATCTTATTGGGTTATATCAGCACATTATGAAATCTTATTGGGTTATATCAGCACATTCCTAATATTTGTAAGGTTATTTCAGCACATTCTTAAAACTTATAAGGTTATATTAACACATATTATAAATATTAAGTGTGTGGTACTCGGCTGGCCTTAACAGGCGACCACATCATCATATACACCATTATAACAATATCTTATACAACATAAAATTTGACATCATGACATCATCATTTATATTAAACACCATTATCACATATCATAGCCTCATTTCAAAACTATCAACATTAAAAACCCCAGGTCGAAGAACACAACAAAATAACAATCAAACACAACATCAAAGGTCATCCAATCATCAATCCAGACTAAACATAAAAAAACAAACAAAATATCATTAAAACCTCTAAATTATATAGTATGTGCTGATATCACCCTACATTTTTTTACTAATGTGCTGATATAACCATATGGATTTTAGGAATGTGCTAATTTAAACCTACCAATTTTCATAATGTGCTGATATAACCCTACCTAATCCGGTGGCGGTCTACGGGTAATAACGCAATTTCCTATTTTTTGTATTTTAATTTTTTTTGGAAAGACAAACATGTAATTTTATAAAATTCTGGCTAAAAGTTATCGAAGAGGGTTATATTGACACTTTCACGAACTGAATAGAGTTATATTAACACTTTCAAATATTGAAAAGTTATATTGACAGTTATAAAAACACTTCTCATTATTTTTTGTTGGAATAGGTGTGGTAGTACAACAAATTCATACACTTTGGTTTCCCACGGAAATGACAAGAATTTACTGTAGTTTGGTGTCCGTTTTGACTCTTGAATATTGTAGACCACAAATTAAAATACTATGTGCAACAAATGACATCATATCAATAATAATCCAGAATCAAATCGTATGGTTAATGTCGCTGTCCTGCATAATTGAATGGGGCAGATTATTTTCTGGATCAAATGGCCTGGCATAATTGAAGCACAATATCCTCATAACAAAATCATAAATGCATACAAATTCAGAAGCATTATGCATTTATTTTGATATAATTAAGACATTTATATGAAGCAAATAGAGGACGGATTGCAACTTGCAATTTAAGTTGCTCCTTCCACTTTAGAGTTTAGCGTTTTGTTGTTGCTGTAACAATTCCTAGATTCTTCTTCATTCTCTTTACAACCCTTTCGATGCCCTAAAGCGCCTCTTTCGCTGTCCTCCGCAGTGGTCGCCACCGTTGCTACTGTTTCACAACCCATCCCTTTTAATTTGATAGAATATCCCCAATTTCATGGAGGGATCGAGATTCAAGAATTCAAAAGCGATTAGCTTCACTCATACCGAAGGCAGGCTTGGGGAGTTTCCTAACTCCAACGTGTCGATGGCGACCACTGCCAACTATCACGGGTCACCCTCTGAGAGGGCTAACCGTGCGGCCTAGCCGTGCTAGAGTGTCACGACCATCACCTAATTTTCCACGTGCGTCGCACTCACCTTGGTTGCTTACAACACACCAAGCCTTTAGAGGGGGGTGGCCAAATATACAACGGAAATACACACACGAGTTTAGATTAAATGCATGGCTTCACACACACAAGCCAACAATGCACTACAAGGTCCGACAAATGGGGAGCGAGCGCTCGTTTTCAATATATTGCAAAATGGTAATCGGATGTGGACCAGGATTATAATTTCTAAAGTCACGTTGATTCTACGTGTATCTCCACTATCGAAAAATTGTTGATTATATCAGCATTTACAAGGGAACAGAGATTTCTCAACCATTTAATTTTCTCAAAAAAAAATCAAAAATCTGCAAAGCGTGTATGAATCTATCCACTAAAAACCACAAAAATACGAAATGAATTAGAATTTGGCAAAGTCTTGGGAAAGACGGTCTTTTCATAGGCTTATGGAAAGACGGGGTATAATTAGAATAATAAAAGGTGAAAAGTCTTAGTTGCAATATTAAACTTTTATTATGCAACATGTAGTAGTTATAAAATTTATAACCCGGTTCATTCAACCCAAAAATTTTATCTTCATTTTTTCTAATTTACACTTTAAACCCTGATCCTTCCATAACTTACGGAAAGACCGTCTTTCAAGAGACAGACTCTTAAAATTTTAGAATAAATTAAGATTATATGTGCACTGAAATAAAAGGTTATGCTGAGAATATCTACGAGATTTTTCCTTTTCAAATTCAAATCAAACTAAAAGAGTATGATCCAACACTTTTTGAGCAGACAAATTGGCCAACTCCATGTGGTTAAAAGTCCAAAGGATAAGGTATATCAATATCACGTACTCCCTCCGTTGCGCTCTTACTTTTTTTTTTAATACTAAAAGTTTGATTGCATATTTAAATATCTATATGTACAACAATATTATCGCATGTGATATTGTTTAATTTATCGTAACAAGTAGTTTTTTAATACAACTATTTTATTTACCACTATTATATTTAGATAAATATATTAACGATCAAACATGTTTCTAGAACAGTGTAATAATGATGAGGGTGTAAATTCAGCTGGACTGGGAGCAGCATAAGTGCTCATTGCTCCCTATCAAATGTTAACATCAGTTTTCTAACCAGTAGCTATTACTGCTTCAACTAAACACGTTGGACTGAAAACGAAAGCTTCATTGCAGCACACTTATTGGTGGCGTCGGTGGTACAACGGTGGCTAACGATATCATTGTTCATTCAAATTCAGCTTTTGACCCGAGGATATTTTTATCATTTTAAGTGTGATCAACGGTCGGAATGTCAAGGTCAACGTCAGAAGTGTCACTTAGGGGTTGCATAGGCTCTTTCATTAGATAGTTAGGATTTTTTCTCTCAAAAGATTGAGGATTAATACATAGGATTATATTGGTATATATTCAAAAAGAAATCACCATCAAACTTCTTAACACTGGCAGAAGTAGGTGGGAGTTGGAGGGGGTTTCAGCCCCGCCGGAATAAAATTCACAGAAAATACGAAAATAATTTTTTAAAATTTCCCTTTTCATCCTCCCAAAAATGTATTTTCTGCCTCCGCCGCTGCTTCTTACCGATGAAAAACTATCAAGTGTACCCAATCTTTACTCAGTCGGCAGAAAAATGAAGACTAAAGGAATAAAGGCACTTAATTTCAAAGGTGGCGTCTGACTAAATTGGCGCCAAATCCTACAACGTAATTAGCAGAATGTCAAAATTAAACGTAGAATCTTAAAAGCTTTGTCTGTTGAACTGGATACAAAGAAGCCATCCTTTAATATGACTCCTTACCCATGCGTTGCCACGTCACCACCCCCATTTGCCATGAAGATTTGCAAATCAATTTCCATTTTGCTCCATTACCTGATTAGCTTAAGGAATCTGCAACTGCACTCATATTCACACCCAACGTCATTATTTCTAACTTTAATTTGCTCAAGTGGTCAGAATACTGCGCTACGTGCAGTTAAGAATCAAATTCCCACCTACCTCTTAATTTACAAGTTATGTGGAAGTTTCATCCGACTTTATTTTAGACATGAATGTTATATTTACATTACCGGTGAGAAGACTAATATGCTCTGCTGATTACAAACCCAGATCTGACTTCAACTATCTATCCAGTTCTCCCCCCTTCCGCCACCTCTTTGCCTCTCACCACCTCCGACTCCAACTCTGCCACCTCCGCCGACTCCTTAATTATAATGATATTGTAACACTTCATCCGTTAGCTTTAGTACAGTGAATCGGGTTTTACAAATAATTTGTATTTCACATATTAATTATCTTATTTAAATTTTATAACAGTTTTTTATAAGATTTTTTAATTGAATTTACCTGTTCACACCTCAACTTAAAATAAAAAATAATTAATAAACTCGAGTTATGTAATAGTGGATTGTGCATGACTTATAAGTGTTTTGCTTATTAGTTAAACACTTGTTTAATGTTTGGTAAACTGCTAAAAAAGTGTTCATATAAGAAGCAGAAGTTAATTTTTTTTTAAAGAAATGGAGAAACTAATTTCCTCTACTTCTAAAATACGACTTTAGGGGCCTCCAACTCTTGTTGTCTGACCCTTTTGACCCCCTTTTTTCGATCACTTTCGTTCCTGAACTAACAAAAGTGTTGAATCATAACCCTTCCGTTTGGTCAAAGTGTCAACTTTGGTCAAAAGCATTAAGTTTAAGGGTATATTAGTAATTTTACATTTTCACTTTTTTTTCTTTTCTATTTTTTCAATTTTCTTTTCTCCATTTTCCTTTTTTCTTTCTCTTTTTTCCATTCTCCTTCAGATCATTCATCCTTTTCCCATTCCTTTGCATCGCTTTTTCCATTCTCATTTTCCCGTCTCTAATCTCTTCATATCATTCGTCCACCTCACTAAAATCCGTCCTTCGTATGCAGAAGCTGGAAGCCATTCAGGTGGGTTGTGGGATGCTGGTTCGGGCTGAGTAGAAGGTAGGCATCGCCGGTCTTGCTTCGCAACACTACGGTGAGAGGTAGCGCAAGGCTTTGTCGCTCGCTGAACTCGACTGAGTGGTGGTGCGTCTTGAGCTGATGTGGCATGTGGGTGGTTGAGCTCTGGTTCCCCGATAGGAACCTGGAACTGGTGCGCCGCTGTGCGTATTCACCGGCGATGATGCAACTGAGGGTTTGAGGAAAATTGGTCGGCGACAGCCGGGTCACTTGACCCTCAAGAATGAAAAACGGGTCAGAAGACCCCTATGGTTTCTCAGGTTGGGCTGAATCCATTATCCTTGGGCTGAAAAGATTGTTGGATTTTTCTATAGAAATGGGGTATCATCTGGGTCAATTGAATTTTGCTTAGGTTTATGGGTTTCCGGGTTTTCCTTTTTCTGGGTTTGTTTTTCTGGCGAGCTATTGCTGTCCATTTTTTTGGCATTAATTTGGTGAGGTGGCGGAGATTAGATGGTGGTGGTGGGGAGGAGAACAAGTGGTGGTGGTGGTGGTGGTGGTGGTGGCGGTGGCGAGTTGGCTGAGAATAGATGGTGGTGGTGTGATGGGGAGGATAATATATGGTGGTGGTGGCGGGGTGGCTGAGAATGGATGGTGGTGGTGGCGAGGTGGCAAGGTGGCGGAAGTAGGGTTTCCATAGGCGGTGAGGTGGCATCAGGCGGCGGATGACGGTGAACGAAGAAATAGTGAATAATAAGGAGTAAAACAAATAATAAGGAAAATGAAAAGAAAAAGGAGAAAGAAAAGATAGGAAATAAGGAAAATATAAAAAGTATAAAATAAAAATAAAATGAGAAAAAACAAGAAAATAAGAAATTACTATTTTGCCCTTAAACTTAACGTGTTTGACCGAACTTAATGCTTTGACCGAACGGAAGGGTTACAATTAACCACTTTTGTTAGTTCAGTAACAAAAGTGATCCGAATAAAGATAGAAAGTCAAAAGAGTAAAACGATAAGAGTTGGAGGGTCCCTGAAGTCGTTCGATCTTTCTTACAAGCACAATTTTATCAAACACAAGTCTCTGCTCGTAATCGAAGCTCTTCTATCTAGTTGCTGCACATTTGGGTTGGCAAGTAATTCCCTCTTTTTGGGCTTGGAAAATGCACAGTGAGTTATTCCCTTATTGGTTTATATTTAGACTTTGTACACCTGTCCAATATAACATATTGGGCTGAAAAGCCTGAGATGGTTGTAAATGATATTGATGACTAACTTTCACCAGGTTTAATGGGAAGTTGGATACAAAAGTGCTCATTTCACTCCACATTAGGATTTCACTCCACAAAAGGTATGTGTCATGACAGGGCACACGCTTTCTTTGAACCTTAAATTATTGTCATCGTTCATTTTTTACCTTCAATTTTATGTTTGAACACTCTTGACCCCAGAACTAACGGAGGCGTTAAGTTGTGTCACTTCCGTCTAGTCAAACCATTAAAATTTGTAACTATTATTAACATTTTGAGTGACAAAAACATCTTTTCCTAAATAGTCCCAGAATTCTTTGCAATTCAGAAGAATGTCAATGAAAGCTGAATTTAACGGTTTGACTAGACGAAAGTGATACGATTTAACACTTCCGTTAATTCAGAGGTCATGTTAAGAAATAATTTTAAGGATTAAAAATGAACGATGTTAATAGTTACCGGTTTGAATATCTATAGGGAGGGGAAATGGAACGTTCATACGCAGTCTGACGACTTTCGCTAGCAAAACGACACATGAGAGGGGCCAATTTTCATATTTTTGGATGCCCTAGAAAAGTTATTGCGAGGATTACTTACAATAATAAACCTCTTTATAAACTAAAACAATTATTTGAAAAGAATGAAATTTGTTAATTAAGATAAGGACCCATGAATTAACTCTAGCCAAAAAACAAAGATCAGACGCCTTAATTAATTAGTTTAATCCTAACCCTCGTTATCATAATCTTGTTTGTTAACTTTCATTTGGTTAATCTACAAAATTACCATACATCATAAGCTTTTGTTGACAGCAAAACATCATAAGCTAGCTCGCCAATGGAATTATAACAAGAAGCAGTTAATAGTTTACACAATCCTTTTCAGCCAGACATTGTTTGATTCCGTCTCTTGAAGACAGTCTTCCATAAGTCATGGAAAGATCAAGGTTTAAAGTGAAAATCAGAAGAAATGAAGATGATTTTTTTGGTTGCATGAATCGGGTTATAAACTTTATAGCTACTACATGTTTACATGTTGAATAATAAAATTTTAATATCGTAACTAAGGCATTTTACCTTTTATTATTTTAACCAAATCATGTCTTCCCATAAGTATATGGAAAGACGATCTTTCCCAAGAATTTGTCAAATTGTTTATGGGTATTAAAACGAGAAATTAAAATTGTTCCAATACATTATGATTCTTCTCTCATAGCTATAGTTTTTTAAAAATTTTAAATTTAATTTAAAATAGATCCTGATATGTAGAAAGTGGGCATTTGGTTTATAAATATAGAATCAAAATTCTAAAGTTAATATTTATATTATTCAATATTTATATTTAAAAATATAGTGACTGGTTTATAATACTATACTTTTCTAAAAATTAGCCCTAATAATAACAAACTCAAATAACTTAAATTTATTAAATTAAATTAAACATCATCAATTCAATTAAATTATTGACTCCCCTCACCTAATTCTCACAAATTAGTTAAGAAGTTTCTGTAATTAACTGGATAACTAGTGGTAGCCACACGGATATAACACAGGAAGAAGACAAGAAAACTTAGCTAAGAAGGCAGTAATGAGAAGAATAATTGACTTTCATAAAACAAAAGGTTAATTCATCATTTATTTGGCCCATCCAATACTATTTATATATAATTGGTAGTGGATTATTATCGTCATTTAAAGGCATTTATAATTGTATTATAACATCAATTTGTTCCGACATTCCACACCATTGTCGTATCAGCTAGCGCACGTTTGACTACTTTAATTTGCCTTTTCTAATTAGTAGTGTAAATTGTAATGGGTTTATCATTAAGCTTGGTTAATCTATACTAATGTGTTAGTTTAGATTAGAGAAACTCTTTCTGTCCGCTTATAGGTTAGGCGAGTCTATTAGAGAATGTTCTATGTAGTAAAGGGAGGTGCATGAATTTTCGGCGGAAAAAAAAAAGCGAGACTCTAAATATAAGGAAATTCATATAAAAAAAGATAAATTGACTTTACATTTTTGCATAAAGTTAAGTTATCTTTATTTATAAGCATTATTTCACTTGTTAGGAAAACATTCAGATGGAGTATATTCTTTTTTATTTCATTTAAATCCTGTTATTTTGAACTAACTAAAATAAACTAAAATAAAGTATAATATGATAAATTTAAAATTAAATTAAATACTGCCAATTTAGATTTTACTGAATTGAAGCAACTAACTAATAAGAACAAAGCACAACTAAAAGAGTGGGGTAACTTTTTGGAGAGGGATGACATAAATCTTTCTCGAAAAAGGTTAACATAGGATAAAAAGAAAAGGGTAAAAGATATCCAATAGGGGACATCAAGATATGGCTTTACACGACACCGAAACATGTCAATGCAGGTTCTCACTCCTGTTTTTATAGTGCGGTGCTATTTTACTCCCTATATTTTAGGCAAAGTTTTGGGAAAGACGGTCTTTTTATAGGCTTATGGAAAGACGGGGTTTGATTAGAATAATAAAAGGTAAAAGGTCTTAGTTGCAATATTAAAGTTTTAGTATGAAACATGTAGTAGTTATAAAATTTATAACCCGGTTCATGCAACCCAAAAATTTTGTCTTAATTTCTTCTAATTTACACTTTAAACCTTGGTCTTTCCATAACTTATGGAAAGACCGTCTTTCAAGAGACGGACTCTATATTTTATTGTATATGTTTTGTATTTATATTTTAAAAATTTTGTCAAAAATAAAAAGTGTGCTATTTAAAAAAAAATATCCCATCCCAATAAATTAAATGTGTCATTATTAGAGAAACGGAGGGAGTACTGGAGTGACCGACGTTGACGGATAAATGATCTGAATGTGGATATGGTGACGCGGCCAAGACAAAGGAAGACTGAGGTTATCTAGAATGACAGTGAATCTACCAAGAAACCATTTTCACTTTCAATTTCATCATCATCAGTCTACTTTCTATTAGATTCACGTAATGCGTTCCCCTAAAACTGATACATTAATTGATGCGTAGTATACTTCTGTTTCCTAAGTGATCGTGATGATCTTCGTGTAAAGTAGGTTAATATTCTTGAGAACGATGTTATCATTTTTTTGGACCTCTAATCTTTTGTAATAGAATAGACGGTTGGTCTGATTGATATGCATATAGTTTAGATTTCATTGAAATATGTTACTTATTGTTGGAGGTTAGTTAGGTTTGATTTCAGTTCCACTCATCGTACTCGCTGGTGGGTGCTTTTCTATCTTTGAATAATTGATCTCGAAAAAAAGACACCTTACTAAGATTACGTATTTTCGAATTGATTATAGAATTGAACTTAGCAAAGTGTTGGGAAAACCCATCTTTCCATAGGCTTATGGAAATATGAGGTTTAGTTACAATAATAAAAGGTAAAAAAGATTTTAGTTGCATTGTGTAGTAGTTATAAAGTTTATAACCCGATTCATGCAACATGAAAATTTTATCTTCGTTTCTTCTTTTTGCACTTTAAACATCGATGTTTCCATGACTTATGAAAATATCGTCTTTCAAGAGACGGACTCATTTGAACTTAATCAAAATTAAATATAATATAAAAAATAGCTCAAAAGCTAAGTTAAATAAAAAAAAATTAAAATTATATTGAACTAAACTAAAATAAAGCAAGTTGAACTAAACTAAACAAAGTGCAAATAAGATTAAAAGAATATTCCCTTCGCCCAACAATAAACTTCCTACTTTTCTTTTTGAGATGTCCCACTATAAACTTCCTAATTCCAAACTTTCTACATTTAGCAATAAATATGTGGTCATCACACTTCATTTCATTTGATTTATGTACCCACTCTCATCACCCATTTAAAAAATTCCACATAGACTTGTTTTAAAATTTGTGTAAAAAACAATTCGTAACTTTAAAATGAGACAGAGGGAGTATAATTTAAGCAATTTGATATTTTAATCAAATAAAAATATTTGAAGATAATTTATAGAAAGAGTGGAATGAATTAACAAGTGAACAATAATTTTTAAAAAATACTATTAAAATAAAATTTATAACAAACATAAAAATAAAAATGTGATAATTTTAGAATCATACATTCCATTGTTCCCTGGCTATGTGTTTTCCTACGTATGCATGCCTATTTGCATGTAATCACTTGATCATTTGAGCCCGACCCGGCTTATCGCTTATCTCCAAAGGAAAGAAAGTTCTAATGGCGATAACTACATATAGGCATTTTTTTCTCCCATCGGAACAAATTTTAGACAGTAGTATTAGGAAATTTCAGAAGTCTGACCATATATCAAAGGCTAACACGAGGGGTGGACGTGGAGGCTTTTGGATTATGAAATCACTTCTGAAATTACCTTATATACTTTTGGTTTCAATGGCAACTAGTTTTGCCTATGTATTCTAAGCATTTTAGTTTTTAACTTAGCTGGTACTATATATATATCTACTCGTACTTAAAATTTCTTTTGAAGGATTGGAAATTCTAAGAAATCACCCCTCATTTAAGAAAAAAAAAAAGCTCGGCCCGGCTTTACCTTTATCTTCCTTACATTTATAACCGCTCCATCAATGTTAGTCCTATCTGATCCGCTAAATACACACTAATTTTCACCTGTAGTAAGTTAGCAATTAATCACACACAACGAGTAAATCCCCTACCCATTATTTTTCCATTCAAGTAAAAGTTAAAATTAGTACAACGAAGAAAATAGTAGATGAGTATGGAGATTTAAGTGGAGATGATATATTGAGTTACTTGATAAAACAGAATAAATTTTAGATAAAGTGTCGGGAAAGATCGTCTTTTCATAGATTTTTGGAAAGACGGATTTAATTAGAATTACATAGCGCTAAAATGTTTTAATTGCAATATTAAAAAGAGTCCGTCTCTTGAAAGACGGTCTTTTCATAAGTTATGGAAAAACCAAGGTTTAAAGTGTAAATTAGAAGAAATTAAGATAAAATTTTTGGGTTGCATGAACCGGGTTATAAATTTTATTACTACTACATGTTGCATACTAAAATTTTAATATTGCAACTAAGACCTTTTACCTTTTAATATTCTAATCAAACTCCGTCTTTTCATAAGCCTATGGAAAGACCGTCTTTCCCAAGACTTTGCCTATTAAGAATGTATTATGCAACGTGCAATAATTATAAGTTTATGATCCGATCAATGCAACCTAAAAAATATATCTTGATTTCTTCTAATTTGCAGTTTAAACATTGGTTTTTCCATAACTTATAAAAATATCATCTTTAAAGATACAAACTCTAAATTTTGCGTAACAACCATATGGATAAAGGGGCAAGGTGAATCTACACCCACACGATCACCCAAGTGGTTAGGGGCATGATCTTCCACCCGATTGGGACGAGTTTGACTCTCGACAAGCGCAGTGTGGGGGCTCCTTGTGGCTACCGAGTCATGCCGAGGGCCATGTCCTTGGCTACGGGAGTGCTGTGATTTACATCCCTAGTGATGCTCATGGTGTCGGGTGGCCAGGGCGGTTGAGGGCGAACCGATCATCGCTTTTGGGTAAGGTGAATCTAAAGTTCAATAAAATTTTAATATTGTATCCACATATGCCATATTCTACTATTCCGTCCCAATTATAAATTCCACCTTCTATGTTTATCTAATCCAACCAAATGTTCCTATTTTGATTTAAATCTGTAACTGAAATTTAATCAGTTTATTTCAATTTGCTATTCTTCTTGCTACTCCCTCCGTCCAAACCTATTTTGAACAGAATTTTTTTTGGTCAAGACGTCGAACTTTGACCACATATTTAAATATGTATATGAACAATAATTTTATCGTATGAGATATGGTTAGATTCGTCGCAATATGTCATTTTTAAATATCAGTTTTTGTGTGCCGTTATTGTCCATAGCTACACATATTTACAGTTAAATATATTTATTAAAGGCCGTGAACAAATTCTATGTAAAAATGACTGGAACGAAGGGAATATATTAATTTGTATAAATATTTTATGTAAAACGATAAGAGGAACATTCGATCAGACGGAAAAAGTATACAATGTGGCTATGGGCCCGAGGAGCATAAGAATATCAATACTCCCTCCGTCCTATATTAAATTACACCCTAATCATTGAACACCATTCGAGAGGCGTGTTTAATTGTTAGTATATTTAGTTACGTATAACAACGATAAATAAAAAGTTACTTTCTGGAAACTATTTGTTACGACGAATTCAACAATATTACATACGATAATATCATGTCTCATATATTAATTTAAATATACAATTAAATTTTGATAGAGAATAATTTTATAAAATAAGTGAATAATTTATTCTGGAAACGAGTGATTATCAATAATCAAAGTGATAAGATAGCCACACATACACGAAAAATAAAAGTGGAATCTTTCCCAGCCCTTTTATGTGTACTAATTAACACAAAAAAGGAAAGGTTGGGTACGCGGACTTGACTTTGTTTCCTTTCTTTTTGCGTCAGTCCATCAAAACTAAAGCTACAAATTCTTTTTGCGATCTTATGAAAATAGTAATCCTCCGTGTCATCTGAATCTGCGCACGTCTTGGTCAACCTTTTCAATACATCGATCATCATAAACTTTAATTAGTGCATATAGATACCGATATTATTACGTGAGATGTTGTTAAATTTCCCGCATCATGTATTTTATAACGCATCATTAATATACATAACTAAAGTTATCGGTGATTAAATATGACGTGGGAAAGTTGACGAAAGAGTGTTCAGATCTGATAGAGATGGGGAGAGAGGTGATCAGAAAATGTACAGATCTGACTGGAACGGAGCGAGCAGAAGCACTAATCTTTGAATTGTAAAAAGTTGCATCTTTAGGTTTCGGATAGCACAAAAACACATGTATTCCAATTGCAACCACCTCCAACGAGCCCTCTACCTTTACTCGTCACCATGCACATGCAAACCATATTGATTGATTAAGGGCCTCGTATTAGATTTGAATAACAAATTAGCCAATTTTCTATCTTTAATTTGTTTGGAATGTGTCAATTAAGCACTACTAGTAAGGGTTTGATTGGATGAATTGGTATAATTCCAATCCATTAATGGTTATTTGTAACTTTTTTTTATCTTGTTCTAATGCACCTACATGTATCATGTATTTATATATCTATTCGCTAGTGCACTTTTCAAAACTTATCCACTGCCCAAATGTTGACATTAACGTACACCAAGAATTGGGATATCAAATTCGTCACCAAAACGATAAATTAGGGGTGACAAATGGTGTTGGTTTGGGTAACTGAGTTGGGTTTGAATCGAGTTAAAATAGGTCATTTAATACGTGTTGGATTAAAATCCGAATGCGTCAAATTAGTTATTTTTTGGGTTCATATAGATGCCACATTCAGGGGTGGTATATGCTACGGGTGTGTTTGAAAAAGTTATTTTTTACAAATAAATCTGACTTATTTTGTAACAAGTGGAGACCAGTATCTATTTTTTTAGTATTTACCAAACACTAAAAATCTGCCAAACACAACGTATACTTCGTCTATAACTCAATTAGCTCTTGTCACTAGATAATTTTATCTATAATTAATTGCATAACTTTAGTTAATCCAAGATATACTAAGCATTTCTAGTTGAAATTGTTGTACAATCTGTGACTACATTGACAGGCAGAAGCCAGAAGAAATGAACTGTATTATGTGTATAAGGTTGATGAACCATACATACGGTATACGGAGCAATACGTATTATTATACGGGACAGGATCGTAGGAAGTGGATTCATTTGATATGGTTGTAGAAAGAAAAAGAAAGGAAAAATTAAAGGGCGAATCAAAATGAATTACACATTGCTTTCCACGACAGCAAAGACATAATGACGTGGTGCCATTTTTCTTCTTAGGGTCGTTTATTTCACATTTGAGGGCATTTACTCCTCCTGATTTAAGAGATCGATCTGTGCAAAAATTAAAATAAGGCATTTTTTTGTTTGAAATTGTCGAAATAATATCGTTGAATTTCGTGCGGACAAAACTAGGTCCAAGTAGAAGGTTTAGTATCGTCTTCTTCTTTCTGTGTGACTGACAATCTTGAAAGAATAGGTAGAACTAAGAGTTAAGTGCTCATATAACTCTATGTTTTGATGGTTTGTGTTAATGTGACCATGTGGAGTTGAAAAGTGCTATTGTAACCATGTCTTTTGTTAGAATGTGCTAATATAACTCTGGAAGTCTGAATTCGACCGGAAATATATGAAATGACTATTATTCCCCTGTTTTAAAAAAATTAAAATAATAAATGTAAAAGGGGCTTGGGCCTAGCTCAGATCCATTTTCTTCTTTGATTATACTCCTTCCTCGGTTCCATTTTCTTCTTCTCTTTTCTTCTCCGTCCTCAATTCCTTTGGCGGGGCTTGGGCCTGGCTCGGATCTTTTCGCGACAGGGTTTGGGTTGGGCTGGACGCCGGTGCTCGTTTCCCGGTGAGGATGAGTGTTGTGCGGCACGACAGCGGGATGAGCTCATTTGCCATTACGGTGGAGACAGGGTTTAATCAATGGTTGGGGAAGAGCTATGGGCTAGGGTTTCCATCGATTGGTGGTGGTGGTGGTGGAGCGGCTGTGGTGGTGGTGGTGGTGGTGGAGCGATGGTGGAGTCTTCGTCCGATGTTTAGTTTTTCAATTTGTGTTTATGAGTTTTTCAATTTTTGTTTCTGAGTTTTTCAATTTGTGTTTATGAGTTTTTCAATTTGTGTTTCTTCTTCCAATTATTCGTGTTTGTTTGAGTTTTGATTTGTGATTCTTTGTTGATCGGTGGGCGATGTTGATCAATGATTTGTGATTTTCTGTGTTTCTGGCGGCAGTGGTGGCAGCGTGGTGGTGATGGCGGCAACGATGGTAGTAGTGTTGTAGAGCGGTGGTGGTGGTGGTGCTGGAGCAGCGCTGGTGGTGGTGGAAAGGCAGTGGTGATGGAGCGTCGGTGGAGTGGCGACGACGTGGTGGTGGCAGCTTGGTGGTGATGGCGGCAGCAATGGTGATGGTGGTGGTGCTTCTGGAGATGAAGAGGAAGAAGAACCCTAGGGTATTTTAGTCTATCTCTTTGTAATTTGAATGCTAGGGGTAGTTTAGTCTTTTAAATTTTAGTCAACGCTGGAAATTACTAAGTCAATGCCAAAATAGTGCCAAAAAGTTATATCGGCACTTCTTATGCAAAACACAGGGCTACAAAAACACTTTTCAACTTCAATGTCATATTAGTACAAACCTCTAAAACATAATAAAACATAAGGTCGTATCAATATTTTGGCCTAGATCTAGATATAAACAAATGACTCAATATCTGCTTCTTCAATTTCTCTGCATAGATGTAGAATGAGCAAAAAGAAGTATTGTAAAACTTCGATTTGAATGAAGATCAAATTTGTTTCGTTACTTTAGTACAGTTTTGCGTTTGTTAATAAGAGAAGAATCCAATTCCATTGGAAAGAAGAAATGATGAGATTATATTCATTATATGGAAACAAGCTAGATACCTGGAAATTGGAAAAGACAGCCACATTGAACGAAAGAATTTTAAAGCCACATTAGATTCTTAACCACCTTAATTCTACTCCGTTTCTCTATAATATTCAGTTGTTTGGTAGAATATATTGACAAAATGCATGCAATCAGAGCTTATATTCTCTCCTATATTCAATTCAATTTAACATAATTTCAATTTTTTATTTTTTTATTAAGTTGAATTAAATTAAATTCAACTAAATTTAATAGAAAACTAATTTGAGAAAAGAGAATCTACTATCATAATAGGTAAAGTCTTGGGAAAGACGGTCTTTCCATAAGTTTATGAAAGGACGGAATTTAATTAGAAAAATAAAAGGTAAAAGGTCTTAGTTGCAATATTAAAATTTTATTATACATCGTACAGTAGTTATAAAGTTTATAACCTGATTCATACAACCCATAAATTTTATCTTCATTTCTTATAATTTACACTTTAAATCTTGATTTTTCCATGACTTATGGAAAGACAGTCTTTCAAGAGACGGACTCATCGTAATATCATCAGTAGTCAATCCAATAGTACTATAGTACATAATAATATTAGTATTATTTATATATTTATTTAAATATATAATAAAAAAATTATAACTTTTGTTGTATGGAAAATAAATATTTAAAGGAGAGAGTACACTTTCTCTCTTTTCTTCTGGGATTGATTAACCAATTATAATACGTCTCACGTACAAGTGTACAACTCATTTTCACTTGCACTTTACCTTTTCCCTTTTCATTTATCACTAATTTGGCTCTCTCCATTTCTTAACGTCATATTTCAGTAGGAAGTGATAATCTTTTTGCCTTTTTTATGAAAGAGGTAGAAAGTGATTTTTAAATATACTCCCTCCGTCTCAAGACTATTGGCATATTTACTTTTTCAAAGTCAAATTTGATAAACTTTGACATTAAATATAAACTAATGTATGTATAATAAAAATATCACGTGAGATATTGTTAGATTCATCTTAACATCTATTTTCTAAAAATATCGATTTTATATGCAATAATATTATACGTAGCTAGAGATATTAACGGTTAAACATGATCATTGAAGACCGTAAAAAGTAATATGCCAATAATTATGGAACGGGGAGAGTGTGCCAGAAGCAGTCCATATGTATATCAGTGTATCCGTCATCTTGAAAAGCGAAATAGAGTGAGGAAATGATTTCATCAATAGAATATTTAAACTCTATTTAATATATTGCAAGACAGCAATTATATGATCAGTGAATCAAGATATAATTATTCAAAAATTTAATATAGCCATTATAAAGTGCACTTATAATTAGAATCGTATGGATGAATAGAATTATGATAGGAAAATGTTAACAAAAAGAAACACTCAACTTTACCTTTATACTATCTTCGTTTTATGGTATTATTCACACTTTTCATTCATTCGATTGATCATAAATTTCAGATAATATATAATTGTTGTGTTATATAATTAGATTCATTATAACAACTACAAACATTATTATACATAATTAAATTTATATGTAATTAAAATTATTATCATCAAACATATAACTGAAAAGTGTGGCATTACCAAACTGTACATCCTCAACTTCCTCCACATCTTCCAAATCCAAACCATATTTTTCTTCAACAAAGTCACACCAACTTTATATCTTCTTTTTTTTTCTTGAAAAAAAAAAACTTTACATCTCTTACAACACTATATATACCCCATTTCAATTATATAATTCCTCCATTTCCAATCTTCTCATCCCACCCCCACAAAGCACTCTAATTGATCTTCTCCTTCAATATTGTTTTCTTCTTCAAATAACATTCATCAATCCCACATAGCAAATCATTCTCCCAATGTCCTCCACTCCCCACATATTCTTCATCTTACTAGCATTCATCTCCATCAACTTTCAAGGTTTGTACTACTACTAGTTCATCATATTCACATGTCGTCGTTTTCTCGTACTGCTGATATAACAGCCAGAGAAACTCGCGAAACGCATCGATCAAACAATTTTATAGTAAAATAAAGAACGTCTATTCTATGTCGTGTGCATGCTATTTGTTCGAGTTTCGCAATTAGAATCGTCGTTTTTTCTCGTACTGCTAATATAACATTCAGAGAATCTCGTGTAACTCTAACGTAAAATAAAGTGTATACATGTTGACGCTCGATCACTGATTTCATGGGTTATTTGTAAATTTCAGGAACTTTGGGGGCCACTTTTACGTTACTAAATAGGTGCAACCACGTAGTATGGCCCGGAATATTAGCCAACGCCGGAAGCGCCCCATTGGGCAGTACCGGGTTCGAACTCCAGCCCGGTGAATCAAGAGCATTCGGAGCTCCGAATGGCTGGTCGGGTCGGCTATGGGGCAGAACCGGATGCACGTTCGACCCGGCTACAAATACAGGAACATGCGCCACTGGCGACTGCGGCTCCAACCAAGTCGAGTGCAACGGCGCCGGCGCCAACCCTCCCGCCACCTTAGCCGAGTTCACCATCGGCTCGGCGCCGGGTACGGATCCTGGTTCGGGTTCGGGTTCGGGTTCTCAAGACTTCTACGACGTGAGCCTTGTGGACGGGTACAATTTGCCGATGATGGTGGAGGCGAGTGGCGGGTCGGGCGCGTGCGGTTCGACCGGGTGCGCTGCGGACCTCAACCGGGTCTGCCCGAGCGAGCTGCGGACCGGCGGAGGGCAGTCGTGTAAGAGCGCGTGTGAGGCGTTTGGCACGCCGGAATACTGCTGCAGCGGCGCGTTTGGTTCACCGTCCACCTGCCGGCCGTCGATGTACGCCGCAATGTTTAAGAACGCTTGCCCTAGGGCGTACAGCTACGCGTATGACGACGCCACCAGTACTTTTACTTGCGCCGGCGCCGATTATACCATCACATTTTGCCCTTCATCCACAAGGTAATTACCAAAATGGCAAAATACTTCAAGCGTATAGTTTAGCTTAATTATGTACACTTTTATTTCTTTCGAACCGAACTGAATCGAATTGAATTCGATACACTGTTATTGTTAGAGGTACTATATCAAACTGTTATTAAATTAAAAAATTACGGAAGATCTGAACGTCGTTTTAACTCCCGCTCTTCACTGATGCTTCAGTACTACCTAAATATTGCATAAAATAACATGCAAAGTTGACAAAATGATATTAAGAAAAAAATTAATATAAAATAAAGTTAAAATAATCTAATCTATTTTTTGGTACAGCGTAATTGCATGGTCTTCTATTCAAAAATAATTAAAAAAATCGCCTTGATTTTTTTTTTGCCACCTTTTGAATCAGGTTATGGCACTGAATATAACATGTTTGCATGCGTTGGCAATATCTGAGTTGTAGCCTTTTCTATCTTTTCATAACAAAAATAAAATCGTCGCTTTTATCTTTTCTTCTTCTTCTTTAGATCTTGTTAAATCTGATCATGTCCATTTGTGTGAATTTATGTCGAGAAAAAGATTATGATAAGTTACGTTTTAATGAAGATGAGATATGGCTTTTCTATGACAACATTTCTCTCTTCACTTTATGCTCTTCTTAGCATGTCTGCATCCATGCAGTATCATCACTCTTTCTAACACTGTTTTACGTTAATTTTTCAGCCAGAAATCTTCGACTTCATCGGATCCGACAAGTTCCGGTACTCCGGCTGCGCCCGGAACAGTTTCCGGGTCACGTCCCGGGTCACCGGCGGAGGATCCAGACCCGTTCACTTCATGGTTACCGAACTTCATGAATGGGGATTCATCGGGGACAAGTAGAAGTACTGATTTCGGGTTGCATGCTTTAATCATCATCAACTTAATCATAGTTTTGATGAGTTAGTTGGTTCGATTGATGGGTATTTGACCCGGATTAGGTTGTAAACAGGATGAGTTGCTCATGCAGTTGATGTACAGATTGAATTCTTCACTCGATTTTTATTGATGATAGTGATGATTCACCATTGGTTTATTACACCTTGTCGATCTATTTTATATTTTGATCGATCAGCTGTCTGATTTTCAGTAAAGTTATAAATTGATAAGGGGTTGTTTATCACTATGGTGATGAAGCAAAGTTAAATATACAGTGGATATATATTCCTACTGTATGACTCGTGATTTCTTTCTATCTATATTTGCACGATGTATATTTGTATTGTTTGATTCATGATCTCTCCTTTCGAACTTTCTGATCACGTTTGTATAATAAAAAATATTGGTGCACGTGAAAAACATGTTAAAGTCTCACATTTATGAGTGACTAAATTACAAATTAATATGTAAGATCATAAATCACCACTATATAGTATCACTTAATTTATATTAGCAAGACTCTTAGAGCAAGTGCAATGGGAGTTTCTTAAATTTTAAAAATCGCTCTAAAAACCGAAAATATTCATAGTGGTGATTTCTAGGTGGTTTTTTAACAAGAAACAGCCCTTCAATTTGTTAGCAAGCAATCAACCGGTTAAAAAGTTGGTGTGTGTCATAGTTCACGTGGGCTTGCTGGCCGCTTGGAGCGGCCAATTTTTTTTTATGAAGTGGGACATGTGTCAGCCTCCGGTTGGCCCACGTATCCCACTAAGTGCGGCCATTTTCCTTAATTTTGAAGTGGGGGACACGTGGCACCATCTGGTTGGGCCACGTGTCCATACCTTTGTTTTTTATTATTTTTAAAAAAAATTAATTTAAAAATTGGTAAATAATGTAAAAAATCCTTTATTTTTGTTTTTAAAAAATCTAGAATAGTTTTTTGAGGAAACTATTGAAGAAAAATTATTGAAAAATATGCAATAATTATTGAAAAGAAAATGAAATTCAATTTTAAAAATTATAATGTATTATTAAATTTCACATTCAACTTATTTTGGGTAAACAAATTTATTTAAAATTAACGTTAATAGTAAAAAGAATGAGTAGGATAGAGAAAATCAAGTGGGGTACAAGAATAGTAAAAAGTGGTTTCTTACCATTGTGAACAAGAAAATGAGTGGTTTCTTAGAGTGATGTGGAAGAGAGAAAATGAAAATAATAATATATTTAATTGGTAAAAAATCGATATGGTTTCTACCACTGCCCTTGGTCTTAAGCATGGGCAATGGTGGTTTCTTAAAGTTAAAAAAATCCCTTAAGAAACCACCCAAACACACGGTGGTGGTTTCTTAAGTGGTTTATTATTAAGAAACCACTCATTGGTTCTTTACTAAGAGCATGTGTAGTGGAGGTTTCTTAAATTTAAAAAATTGCTCTAGAAATAAAAAACACTCACAGTGGTAGACAAATTTATAATGTATCATTAAATTTCACGTTCAACTTATTTTGGGTAGACAAATTTATTTAAATTAAATGTTAATAATAAAATTAATGAGTAGAATAGAGAAAATCAAGTGTGGTACATAAATAGTAAAAAGTGGTTTTTTACCATTGTGGAGAAGAGAATGGGTGGTTTCAAAAACAAATTAATCTACTAAAATATGTTAAATGTGAAATTTAATAATACATTTTCATTTTAAAAATTAATTTTTTTTCAAAAATTATTCAATATTTTGTGAATAATTTTTTTTCTAGATTTATAAAAAATATACGAATTTATAAATTAATTTGCAAATTTTTAAATAAAGTTTACGAATTAAAATATCCAGATTTTTAAAAAAAATGGGACACGTGACCCAATTAGAGGGTGTCATGTGTCCCTCTATTTAAAAAAATGAACATCATTGAGTGGGACGCGTGGGCCAATACATGGCTGCCACGTGTCCCATTTGGGAACAAAAAAATAAGCAGCATTGAGTAGGACACGTGGGCCAATACATGACTGCCACGTATCCCATTTGGGGGGGAAAAGGGCCGCATCCAGCGGCCCCATGCTGCACACGACCGGTTTTCACCGTAGCCCCCTAGAAACTATCATTGTGGGTGTTTTCGGTTTCTAGAGCGATTTTTTAAACTCAAGAAATCACCATTGCACTTGCTCTAATTGATAAAATTGTTTGTTATTTTATAATTTACATAAGGATGAGCAATAATTTGAATAGATAATTATCAATAAAAAAGGAGTTTGCACTGAACGGACTAGAACGGTTGGTGAGGGCTCTTCTTCAAGTTAGTATATGGATATATACTTTACTGGAATTTTAAGATTGGTAGCTGTCGGATCATAGGCTCAAATCGATATTCAGTAATAATGTCTCGTACAAATCTAAATTGTTCATATGAAAATCATCATCTGATTGCTGTAAGAAACACCAAGAATTTTAAATGTTGAAGCAAATTTAATTTTAGGCAACTAAATTTTCCCGTTTTTCTTGTTGAACTATCCGGTCTGAAATTTTGCATTTTTTCAGCTTGATAGGCTTTCACGATTCAAAAAGACACAATTTCACAATAATTTCAGAAAGAAAACACATTCTATACGGAGTCCGTCTCTTGAATGACGGTATTTTCATAAGCCGTGGAAAGACTAATGTTTAAAGTGTAAATTAGAAGACATGAATCGGGTTATAGACTTTATAACTACTACACGTTGCATAACAAAATTTTAATATTACTACTAAGACCTTTTACCTTTTTATTATTTTAATTAACCCCGTCTTTCCATAAGACTAAGGAAATACAGTTTTCCCCAAGACTTTACCATCTATACGCAGAGAGAATAAATTAGCTGAAAGATTTTCAGCAAAGTCTTGGGAAAGACCGTCTTTCCATATGCTTATGGAAATACGAGATTTAATTAAAATAATAAAAGGTAAAATGTCTTGCTTGCAATATTAAAAAATTATTATACAACGTGTGTAATTATAAAGATTGTAACCTGATTCACGTAGCACAAAAATTTTATCTTCATTTTTTCTAATTTGCACTTTAAACGTTGGTCTTTCCATTCCTTACGGAAAAACTGTCCCTTTCAAGAGACGGCTTCAAGATTCTCATTGCATAGAAAAATTGAACTGAAAACTGACATCTTTCCAGCCAAGTTGCTTAAACTTTCCCGGGGATGGGAATTTATCCAGCATTTCAACTAGTAGCAAATTGGGAAATGTCTTCCTAGAAGTAAAGTTAATCTCAACTTTTATCCTGCGCATACGTAATATCCATCTGTTTCTGCATCTTTTTACTATTCAAAATGCAAATGCAGAGTAATCAACAAATCTACTCACTCTGTTCCACCTTTTTGGGCACTCTAATTTTTGCCAAAATAACATGTGATAATAATGGAAGGGGAATAAACCACTTGGATTTGCTAAGTTGCAGGGTAGTGCGTCCAGTCATAGATAGTGAAACGGGTTCTTCATCAGGTCGGGTGTAATCCAGGTTCAAACTTTCTTCGCGTTCGGTCATGGATATTGATCTAGGTACTGCATCCGATCAGGTGTAATTCAAGTTCAAATTTCCTTTCTTTTGAGGTTGCAGCATCATGGTCTTTAAGTCACCCGCGGAGCATGATCTTAAAACACGTAGAAGATGTTGCATTATTAAGGTCTTTCAAGTTTTCAAACCGGGAAAGTCTTAGAGCACGTAAATCCTTCCTAAAGGTGTATCCTACTCTGAGTGAGACACGAGTATCTTATTAGAGAGTAGTTTACTGAATTTTCAAAAAAATAAAAAGGAGGGAGAATTAGGGCAAACAAGATTTAAGTGTATTAGAATTGAATCAAAAAGCCATAACTAGATAAAACACACTTGATGAAATGTTTGGAGAAGAAAAAACAGTCTGCTGTGAATCTTGTAGGACACCCTATATATGGGTTGGTTTGGTTGTACATAAATACCCGGCACAACTTGGCTTTTACATTTAAGAAAAAGACCAAAGGTGAATTAAAGACAACATTTCGAGTAATTACGTTTACAAAAACCTAACAAGAACTCAGTTCCTCCCTGCTCTAATTTACTTCAGTAGTTCTATTACAATACTTTAAAAAAACACAAAAAGGAGAGGGATTAAAGGTTTTCTAAGTCTTTCTCAGGAGGGAGGGAGGACACAACTAAAACAAAATCCTCTTCTTACAGTTCATCCTTGAGATCAGATTCCTCTTCACCACCTTCCTTTGTGCTGGACTCCGCTGCTGCCTCGGGTTCTTCGGCCTCTTCCTCCTCTTCCACAGCTGCATCAGGGCTGATGTTCATGCTGCTCTTTACAGAGTCGTAGATTCTGTTGGCGAAATCCTTTGGATCGCTGAGTAGAAACCCGCTCTCCATTAACGCTGTTTGGTACATGAGGCGCGCGGTTTCCTTTGCGCTCTGGTCCTGCAATCAGAATGAAATCTTGAAATCAACCAATGATATTGTTGATTTGTAATCATAGGGTTGTAAAATGTATCAGTAACTTGCAGTAAAATGGGTAGAATGGATCGTTCCCATATTTTTATTTACTCGTATTACCTTACCCGATCCATATTTCACTTGCATGCCCATTTTCCAATCCAACAGCTTACAAGGCCGGTTTTATTAAGCTATGAAACAAGTGCATTACCTCGGGATCATTAGTTACTCTCTCGCGTAGCTCCTTGACGATGGGGTGCCTAGGGTTGATCTCCAACACTCTCTTTCCCTTCATGTACGCCTGCTTGCTCGCGTCTGATAAGGTTTGCGACTGCATTATTCTCTCCATGTTCGAACTCCAACCAAACTTTGATGTCACAACCACACAGGGTGTGTCAGAAAGACGGTTGCTGATCTTTACATCGTCAACATTCTCCACGGCGAGGGCACCCTTCCACCATTTCGTCAGTTCCTTGAATGACTCCTTGAGCTCCTTGTCCTTGGAGTCCTTTCCGAGTTTCAGACCCTCTTTGGACACGTTTTGGAACTTCTTGTCCTCGTAATCCATCAGGTATTGCATCAGGTACTCATCAACGGGGTCGGTAAAGAAGATAACCTGCATCGGGTACAAAAAAAACACGATTAGTTCATTCTTACAAATGGCTAATTTAATTTGTAGTAAAAAAAAAATCAGCTAATGTCATACCTCAAAATTCTTCTTGGTAAGTCTTTCTAAGAATGGAGATTTTTCTAGCTGCTCTTTGCTTGTACCAGTTATGTAGAAGATGTCCTTTTGTCCCGACTTCATCCTTGAGATGTACTTATCAAGGGAGGTCAGTTTACCATCCGACTTTGAGCTGAATAATAGAAGAAGAAAGAGTCATTAAATCATCCCAACGTAAGAAGAGCAGAGCTCTTCTTGGCTTTCAAAGGGAAGAAGATATTAAAAAAGAAAGAATTCCATACGTTTCAAATCGGAGAAGTTTTGCCAAGCGGTTTCTGTTGGTAGCATCTTCGATAATACCAAGCTTAATTGACTTGCCAAATTCATTCCAGAATTTGGCATATTGACCCTTCTTTTCATCACTGTCGCTCGATTCTTCTTCATCTGTAGAAGTTATGAAATCAGACATTAACCAAATTAAACATTTTAACAAGCGATTAAGTTGCAAATTCAATTGAATAGCTAATCATTAAACATCTGATAGAAGCAATGCCCTACCTGTCTTCTTCTCATCGGCTTCATCAGGATCCTCTTCAGCAAGCTTACGAATCATATCAAGAGCCTTTCTGATAAGCTTCTTCTTGATAGTTTTTAAGCTGCTATGTTGCTGAAGCATCTCTCGTGACACGTTAAGCGGTAAGGTATCAGAATCAACAAGACCCTGACCATGCAAAACGAAAGCATTGTAAGTCCTGAGCAAAACCTTCTGCAGCAGTATGAATACCCATGTTCAAACTTTGATTACCGTCAAAAAGCTGAGGTACTTGGGCAAAAGCTCATCAAATTCCTCAGAGATAAAGACCCTTCTAACGTACAACTTCAAGTTTGATTTGTTAGCGTTGTAATAACTCTCATACAAATCATGAGGAGCCTTTGGAGGCACAAAGAGAACAGCCTTGAACTCGACATCACCCTCAGCATTAAAATGACTCCATGCTAGGGGCTTGTCTTCACTGAAATCCTGAGGGAGAATTTACACATGTAAAAACCACACAATCATAAATTTACAACTCCTCATTCCATTTACAGATGCACATTCTGCAATACCCCAGAAAAAGATGAATATTTACCTTAGCTAGGGAGTGGTAAAACTTAGTGTACTCTTCCTCTGTCACCTCCTTAGGACTCCTCAACCATATGGCCTTCACGTCGTTCAAAAGTTCCCACTCATTGCTTGTTTCTTTGATTGTCTTGGTCTTGGGTTTTTTCTCTTCTTCCTCCTTTTCAGCATCTTCCTCTTCCTCCTCCTCAACAGCTGTTGCCATCATATTCACATATGTGAAATCACATCAAAAGCTAGACCAATAATTGCTTTATCCAGAAATTTTTCAACGGTATGGTGTTATAAAATAATATCAGCACAGATCTGCTGTTACAGAGTACAGTGACAGGACAGCTCTATAAAAAAGTAAAACATATTACAAGACACCAGGGTTGTAACTTACGTTTTTCATCTTCATCGTTGGACTCCTCTTCATCAGCAGGAACTTCAGTCTCAGTTTCTTTGGTTGCCCACAGATAAATGGGGAAATTGATGAATTCAGAATATTTCTTCACCAACTCCTGAAATATGGACAAGAACATAAAATTAAAAAGTGAACCAAGTAGTTGGTAAGAAGGTGAGATTAGTGCAAAGAAAATATATTTTGGATAGTTTACAGTCCATTTCCTGGAAAAGGAGGGAGAGCAATCTCCCGATACCCTCTGCAAACAACTCGTTTCTATCAAACCTAACAAGTTACAGTAAGTAGACCAAATGGCTTGTTCATATAACATATCTATCCCTCTATTGAAATGGAGCTGGTGAAGCAGAAAATTCAAAACCACATACAGAAGGACTGACTACAGAAAATTTTGCCTATATTGGAAGGAACAAACAAATACAGCCATGACATGCGCAATACGTATCATGTTATGAGGACAATGAGTGGATACACAAGATCAGCCAAGGAGCTGCAAAAGGCAAAATAAATTCCTATAAAGTGGCATTATAACCTCACCTTCAATTTGAATTCTTCTAAATACTCCTGTGCTTCATCACGGAGATGCAATCTGATTTCTGTTCCACGACCAAGTGGTTCATTCCAGTTATCTTCAGAAATAGCGAAAGCACCATCTGCTTTTGATTCCCACACGTACCTGGAAACAAGTAGCATTGCATCTGGTCAACTATTTTACTAGACAAACAAAGGAAGATAAAAATCCATGAAAAGTTACTACTAAAACATACTGCTTGTCGTCGTTGTGCTTGCTAATGACTTCCACGTAGTCGGCAACAAGGTACACGGAGTAAAAACCAACACCAAACTGACCAATGAGATTAAGGTCGCCACTGGTCTGCATTTTCTCAACAAAAGCTGCTCGAGAAACAAGGCGAACAGAACGCGATTTAGTCCAAAAAATTATGTAACTTTAATCTGAGGCGATTGAAGTGATAAAATCAGTACCTGAGGTTCCAGACTTGGCAATGGTTCCCAAGTTTTTGATCAAATCCTCCTTTGTCATACCTATACCTCTATCCCGAATTGAAAGAATTTTCTTCTCTTTGTCCAATTTAATCTGCATACCAAACATTTCTGGATGATTAGATCTGAACTGAATTGATAAAACAAGTTCACATGGAAGCAGAAGAAAAATGTGCATGTAGCGAATTAGTAATCTGAGGTGATAATCACCTAAACCGTGCATGCAATCTACTAAACCACAACAACCAATTATTTGACCCAATGATTGGGGTAAGCTAATTAGTTTATCATTCAAAATTGCATGTCTTCAATCTTTTCTAACCCCAATTTATGTTGTCCCACACAGGAAAAATATACTCGGATGCATCAGTAAAATGACTAGAAAAATAGAGAAACCATGAAAACTACTTAATAAAATGCTCTATCATGCATTGAACATTACTACTACTAACCTGAATCTCAAGTTTAGCGTCGTCTCCTTCACCCAAAACCTCCTTGTCAGTAAGAGCGAGGAATCTGATCTTATCCAAAGCCTGATAAAGAAGAAAAATGAAAGTATAAACATTGGCATCACCAAACTAAAATCAATTTATTCTTCACCGCATAATGGAGGAAATTTTTGCTTACATCGGATGCATTGGAGATCAACTCCCTCAAGAAAATGTCCTTATTACTGTAAAGGGAGTTAATAATGATGTCCATAAGCCGAGAAACCTCAGCCTGGAACTCAAATTTCTCCGCTGATGCTCGCAGAGTCCTCCTGGACATGGACTCCGCTTCCCTGCATCACCAAACTCCAACATTAAAATCCACCTCTCTTCAACTCCAGATCGCCGCGAAACAAATCCACCAAACAAAAAGCTAACGACTACTTTTACCTGACGATAACATCAGGATCCGTAGACAAACCACGAGGAACACCACCGATCTTCTCCTCTACCTTGGGTGGATCCACCGGCGCATCAGACTCCGATTCGGCATTCGCCTGTATTCTCCTCCCTGCTCAACCAAATGTTCATCACCAATAATTACAACATAAATGCACTGATCAGCGATCACACTACAGGGAGCCGGCTGTATAGATTGCATAACACATCAAATCTTTCTTCGTGATTTCTGTTCACATTTATATCGCGCGGTTGAAAATATCGATTAAATTCCATTAGCGAACAGTATAATCTTCAACAATTTGAAATCTAAATGCATCTAGCTTAACATTTTGCGTATAATACGGAAAAGGCAAAATTAAATCACACAATATCGATTTCGTTGGATCCAGAGTTCTGCAGTACCTTGATCAGGAAAAAGGAAGAGAAGACACAGCAGGAACAAAACGGCAGAGACCGTCCACTTCCTCATCGTCGTTTTGAGCTCTTCACTCCTCAGTGGCAAGTTTCGTAAATTCAGCTACAAACGCTTCCTCGATTCGGAGTCGGGGTTTAATAACAGTATCGGATGGGGTCGCACGGTATGGTCCTGCCACGAGCTCGTGCTCTCTGATTGGTCGGATGGTGCCTTGCTGGATGATCGGACGGCTGGTGAGAGGCTTGTGGACACGTGGCGAGAGGTTATTGGTGGGGGTTTGTAGGCTAAGACGTGGAGGGGAAATTCTGGAAGACTCGGTTTGGTATATATGCGAAGACTATACTTTGTAGTGGGCTTTTGATTGATGCCGTATTCGACCCGTTAAAATGGCCCAAGTTGATCGAACTAATGGAAATCATTTTTTGTGACGTGGCGGCACGGTGGGAATGGCAATGGGGCGGTTTAATGGTGGATTTTGCTATCGCTGATCATTTTATAAAATTCTGACTCATCATTCATGGCGGGTATATGATTAAAATTAATTGGACTGTTGTAATGGACATATACTGGAATGAGGTAGATGGCGTTAGCGGGGCATGGATAGGAAGTATGTTTTATATCAAGAAACTTGCGTCCGCTCCATTATCCACAAGAAATCTTAAATTTATCTCCATCTTCGATCCATCTCAATAAAAAAAAACTTTAATTTTTGTTTTTTTAAGATGAATGCATTCCACCAAAATCCGTCCTACTGTCATCTCTAGGTAGAGGGCAATCGAGGTCCGTATGGTTGTGATATTGACCCTTGTATTAATTTTTGAAATTGGATCTTGTATTAAATATAAGTTTGATTTTTATCCCCGTGAATCTAAAATATTTATTTATTTTATGTTTCATTATGGATATGCTCTAAAGCATCCGAGATATTTTTGAGACATTTAATGCCAACCCATTTTGTGCTCTACGGACTTACATATGTTTGCCTATCGTTTTAATTTTTCATTTGTATCATGAGTTACGACCCACAAAACTAGAATAAATTGAAGTGAATTATAATTAGGTAAAGAAGGTATTAGTGATAAAATAAAATAAAACTAACTTTCATCAAATTAAAATTAATTGAACTAAACTAAACCGAACTATATTAAGCTACCATGCATTTAAATTTTTAAATAACAAGATTGTAGACAACGTCATTCGTATTTTCTAATATAGATGTAAATCAATTACAATCATGATAAGAAAGGAATACCATTGATTGGTGCATATCATGTTCCATATTTGTTCAGGTCATGTATATCATTTGTACTCACTATATATATATATATATATATATATATATATATATATATATATATATATATATATATATATATATATCAATACACACAATCACAATGATTTATGGGTTTTACCTTCTATTATGATATCAATCAGGTTTCACTAAATATTCTCTGGTTTTTCCCAAAAATTTTCAATACTTTTTCTTCCCATTTTCGAAATTGGCCGATCGAATCTTGTTATGCCGCTGGACGGGCCGCAAGCGCCACCGATCGGTATGCTCTCCAGTGCTGCGGTCTGCTTTTTTTCGTTGTTGCTCCATCCTTGCACATTAGTTAAATCAGCCGTCCACTTCCATTCACAAGCTTGATGTGTGTTTGGTGCGATTTGATTTCTCTCTTATGTTTGGATATGTTCATGCTTTCCTGATGACGTCAATTACGTTTCCATCGTTGATCAGCAGCATTACCATCAAGCTTGATGGTTCCAACAATGCTCATTGGCGTACTCAGGTTACTCATGTTCTTCGTACTGTCAATTTGATTGGTTTTGTTGATGTATCCGCCAAGTGTCATGATCTCCCTGCGAGCTCGACTTCCAAGGAAACCGATGACAAGGCTTTTGAGGAGGACAAGCTCGTGATGCTTGAATCCAGGCTGCTATTTTCTCAGCATGATCAACTGGTCCAGATTGCTATTTTCTCATCACTGTCACCAGCTGTAATGTCAGTAGTTGACGGTATGGTCACCGCTGCTCAGGTATGGGATGTTTTAGCTACAAAGTACCAGAACAATACTCGTTCTCGTCGCCTCTTTCTTTGTGATCATCTGTACGGCGTTTGTCAAGATGACCATTCTGTTCAGGATTATTATTCCCGCTTTAAGGACATTACAGATGAATTGCGTGTGCTCAAACATCCTCTCCGTGATGAGGATGTTACTGTTATTTTTTGTCGTGGTTTGAACAAAAAATTCTCTGAGTTTTCCAATTATGTCATGTTGAAAGATCCATTACCACCTTTATACTATATTGTTGCTGATGTTGAGGCTTTGGAGTTTCATCTCAAAGCCGTTTGTCAACTTCTGGACCTGCACCTGCTACTTTTTCTGCTAGTCAACAGGCATCCGGACAGGCTAACTGCGGCAGGGGGACCGTGGTAACGGACAAGGAAGAGGGAGAGATCGCGATCGTGGCCAGAATCCATCGCCAGCCAGCGGTTCTCCATCCGTGTCGGGTGGCCGTGGCGGTGACACATACATCCGCCAGTGGTGTCATCGTCCCGGTCATCCTGCTGAATTTGCTACAAGTTTTTCAATGTTGATCGCGATGATATTGCAAATACGGCGGACACAGCTCAACCACAGTACTGTCAGCAAAATAATGCAACTCCAGATTAGTACGTGGATTCTGGTACTACCAAGCACATGACTGCTTATGCATCCAACCTAAATAGCATCGCTCCTTATAATGGTAATCGTCATGTTTGTTTTGGCAATGGTGCCTCTTTGCATAGTTCCCATATTGACAATTACTGGATTTCTGATTCCCTTACTTTATCTTATGTATTGGTTGTTCCCCACATCACTAAGAATTTATTATCTATTGCCAAGTTGACCAGGGATCTAAATGTTGTTGTTTGTGTTGGATGACAATGTTTTCACTATTCTGAACAAGGTTACCAAGGAGCTCGTGGGCCGGTGACAGATTGACGGAGATCTCTACATTTTAGATTATGGTGGTGCTGCTTTAGTGTCTTTTGTTAATGCAAATAAAGCCAAATACTCATTTGAACTCTGTCACAGTCGTTTCAGACATGTTCCTTTTAATGTAATTTTTGCTTTAAGTAAGACTGATAGTTTGTCAGTCACTAGTTTGTTGCCTAAGCCTCATTTGTGTTATTCTTGTGAGATGGCTAAAAGCAAGCATCTTTCTTTGAATGATAATTTAAAATGCGCGCCACGCACACTTGATTTAGTTCACCGTGACCTCCGGGGACCCTCACATGTTGTCTCTCGCACCAGGTACATTTATTATGTCAGTTTTATTGATGACTTCTCTCAGTTTAATTGGTTATTTCCTCTACAACGAAAGTCTAATTTTGTGGAGGCATACATGCAATTTGAAACTCTTGTTGGGAACCGATTCTCTACCACCATCAAGGTATTTTAGGTGTAAATCATCTCATGCAGACTCATTTTGCGTCTATGGGCATTCATCATCAGCTTTCATGTCCTTACACTCCTGAGCAAAATGGTCGTGCAGAGAGGAAGCATTGTCATATTACGAAGGCAGGTTTGTCGATGCTCTGATGCCATGATAGAGTGCAAAACTCACAAATCACTGTGGTTGTGTATTGATATATATATATATATGTATGTATGTATACAGTGAGTACAAAGGGTATACAAAACCTAAACAAGTATGGAACATGATATACACAAAACCAATCAGAAAGGATATGCCTTTCTTGGCACTCTGTAGTATTTTTTGGGATTGGAGGTTGTTCGTACTTCCGTGGGTTATTCCTTGGTCAAGCCAAATATAACAGGGACATTTTACCGCGAGCTAGCATCCAAGGGCACTCTTTTGATTCATATTAACCATGAGCCAAATCATGCTACGTGCAACGGCTACAATCTAAATCTTACATGTGCTACACTGCCTATACTCAAACTACGTCCTATTGCATTCAGCGAGTGACTCTCCACATGCCAAGCTTTCAAAAAGACGTGGACAATCATGCACCAAACACACAAATAATAAAATGTAACAATCATAACCATATAATCAGGACACAATATAACGAGAACCAACAACAAACGTGTATTAAATTTCTTTTCTATTAAAAAAAAGAAGAAGAAGAAAAAGGTAGCTGAATGTGAAGTGTGGGATGTCCATCCCATACCATTTATCATCCATTAAAATCCATCATTATTTATATATTCCATACCAATTATCATCCATTAAATACCATCCATATTTATGTATTAATTAAGTTTAGTACTACTCACGAATAGTATGGAGAAAAGGCATTTAATAGTACGTACTAACAAGTTATTAGAGAGTAGAACATTATGGTTGGAGGTAAATCCCTTCAATGTTTGGTCATTAGCCTAGTCCCCACCATTTAGCATTTTAGAAGTGACTCTAATACTCCCTTCTCCGTTCTATTAATAGTGGCACAATAGGTTTAGTTGTTTGGATTTAGGTGAACGAAATGAGTGGATAAAATTGAATATAGAAAATAAAAATTAGAGTGAATGGATAAAGTTGAAAGAATCTTGCAGAAAATTAAAAGTATATCAATATAAAAGAAATAACAAAAAAAAATGTCACTAATACAGAAACGAAGGGAGAGGGGTGGACACAATAGTGGCATGATGCACCTAACCTCCCCCGTGATGCCATACCTATCATTCTCATTTTCCACTAAAATTTTCAAATAACATATCATCTTATTTTTCACCGATTAACAGATTATTTTATAATTTGTGTAATTAATACAGTAATTTTTTTCTTTCATTTATTATAATGAATTATCTATAATTTTAAAAAACTTTTAAAATGTATAAGATTGTATAAGGCACGGTAATTTAATCCTAAAAGTTATTAAAAAACTTTGTGATTGATCTAGCATTCAATTAGTCTAACAAAAGAATTTATTGCCAAATAACTATTTATTTCGATATATCTATTCACTTATAAAATATGATACTTCCTCTGGTTTACTATGTTTGACAGTCTAATTTAGATATTGTCGTATTTACAAGTTAAAATGTTTGGAGAAAATTGAGTGAAATGAATGATGGATTGAGAAAGGAGGTAGTGCACGATGCACATAAAAAAGTAATCTTAAAGATGAAGGCACTAATGAAAGGCTCCCTTTATCCTTCTAATAACAAGTTTAATTACAACATAATTATATCACTTTCATTAGTTCATTTAATTTTATAGGTTCAGTTTCTTCAACATATTTATTTTTTATTTGCTAAATTTTGTATAATAGACAGTATTTTTTTGGTGAAGCACGAGAGTAAAAAGTTTAAATAAATGCGTTTCTTATATTTTTCATATTAATGATTTACTCCCTCTTAAGTTTGATGAATTTTTTATTTTGGTGTGTTTTTATAAGATTGACACATTTTCTTATGCGTATCATTTGCAATTATTTATTAATTTTTGTACTCACCTCACTCAATTATTTCCACTCAATTCCACTTGCAAAAATAGCAACACTTAAAACTATAGTACCAAACATATCAAAGAAGGCAGCACATTTTATTTCATAAACTTTTTATTTAGTTTGGCGCTTTTAACTATCACCCAGCCTTGTTTTATACCGTATAAAGTTTAGGTAGGGATCATAATGTAACTATTAAACATTTTAAGTGGGACCAAACTCTTTTTAAAAATATACAAGCAAATTTGGAAAACATTAAATTTTGTGTTAATTTTTACAAAAAGTGCTGTCTAAAGTTTAGATTGACTCACAAGAGACAATCTCTTTAATTATCACAAAATACCCCCTCTTATCCTCTATTTATATCCCCTTTTTTTCTAACATTTTTTCAAGACATATTCGACCATTGATAATTTTTTTAACATACGATAACAGATTATAAAATTTTACTTTTAAAACCTAATTTTTATTGTTGTATATAATAAAAGTTATCAATGATAAAAAATGTCTGATCAAATGGAGTAAATATTACCGTTCACTGTTTTACTGATCCTTCAACAAATTGCCCGAATAGCGTTTGTTGGGTACGTTTCAAAAGAAGAAAACGTTTGTTGGGTAACCCCAGTAGAATGATACAAAACGGTGTCACGAAAATCCACGTGTACGAGTCTCGAAATGCCACGCCAGCAAGTAGACACGTGTCCGCATAGTTTTGGCCGTTAAAAAATGCGTCCAGAACTATGTTGCTGCTATTCCAATTTAGCCCCCTTTTAAATTACTTCAGTTTTATCAAAAGCGCCGAAAACAGCCAAAAAGGAAGAAATAAAATACCCAATAAATGATGTAACAAGATAAGCTTGCGCCGATTGAATCAATCCGCACTCCAACATAAACCCTCGAATCGCCGATTCAGAGCTCAAATCGAAGCAGATGCAATGGCGATTTCCGACGCGGTGGTGGGCAATCTGACGACGCTGTATCTGGCGGTGATAGCGGCGATGAAGGCGTACGGCCTGGTGACCGGGCGGAGCTTCGGCGGCGTGTTCGTGCTGGTCGTGTCCACGGCGGTGGTCGGCGGAATCCTGGTGGCGAGTCTGACGTGGGACGTGTCTCGGAAGGCCACGTATGCGCTGACGCGGCCCGATCGGGTCCATCAAGGCGGCGACGGCGGAGATCACGGGCACGAGATGTGCCGCGGCGGAATCTGCTGGCACGGCGTCGCGGTGAAGTCACCGGCGTCGCAGGTCCGGTTCCGGCTGCCGCACCAACAGAACCGGCAGTAGAATGTCTGTTTGGTCAATGGTGGAATGAGTCAACAAGGGTTTTTTTTTACTGTCGGCTATTGTAAAAATGTTGCTTTTTGCTTTTACTGTTTTTTTTTTGGGTTGTTTTGTTTCTTTGGAAACATGCTTGCCTAATACCTAGTTACCTTCTTGTAACCTGTATATACGATATAAGTATGGTTTTGTTTTTCATTTTGTCTCTATAAGCACAAATTTGGTTTGAGATTGTATTTTGTTTTTTTGGAAAATATGCAAACATAACCCTATATAATTGAGAAGGTGCGGATATAACCCTTATATAATTTTTAGTGTAAATATAACCCTAACTATTTAACGAAAGTGCAAATATAACTTTCCGGTGACATTTTCGGTGTTGTTGATCGTGTTTTTTAGGTGTTACCCCCTCAAAATGACAAAAATGTCCTCAGACCAAAAGTTAAATATGGATGGACAATTATACCCTTGCATGTGCTGGACCACCACGGGAACCGGAAGGGTTATATCTGCACATTCTTAAAACTTATAGGGCTATATCAACACATTCAGAAAAAAGTGTAGGGTTATATTAGCACATATTATAAAAGAAAAACTCATTAACATTCAAAATACTAATAAAAAAACACAACTAACAACAACACACACAACCCCAAATGTTATCCAATCATTAATCCGGACTAAATTCAACAATATAAAAAAAATTGTCATCAAAATCCTTATATTCAATACCATATACACCGCTTATCTTTATTCATGTGACAAGAAGCAAAATAAAATCACATAATCAAACTCAATATTGCATTAGTCTAGTGAATTAAGATAAATTTCGAATGAAGATGACATTTTTTTAAAGGTTCCGCACTTCCATGTCAACGTCCGCTGCTCGACCTCACCAAACCGCTTTCTTCAAACTAGAATCACACTCTGGAACGACGACAATAAGTAGAAGAGATTGAAATGGCGGTTGCATGTGGTTGACGTTGATTTTGTACTAATATGACACTTTATTTTTAGAGCAAAGTGCGTATATAATCCTACATAATTGATCAATTATAGATTAAACACTATAAATTTTAGAAATGTACAGATATAACACTATCAAATTTTATAATTTGTTGACATAACCTTACCAATTCCGGTGACGGTACACATTTTCCATACATTAACCTTAAGAAATTATAACAATGCCTTTCTTTAATTTTACCCTTGAAGTTAGATGGGTACAATGTATGGAAGAGGTAGTTGATAATTTCAAAAGTAAACTGGATGGAAATAGAAGGAATCTTATAAAAAAAGAGAAAAATATCACTGTTAAAATTTCACCCCATATTAGAAAAAATGTATATTGGGATTCACTAACTAGGTGGGCTTCACAGTTCAGTTTTGTACTTGGGCCAAACTCATTGGAATTGGTCGTATCACCTACTTACTACTTATATCAAAAGAAAAGAAGTTAAATTCACATTTAAAGTTGTAAATTAGGGGAATTTGTCAAACTTCATAAAAATATCAGTAATTATTTGTACCTGCCCTTATTTTCTCGGTCAGATTTTACTTTTTTTTAATAGAGTTTTCACACCTTTTCCCATTTATCACGAGTTCATTTCAATATCATTTTTGTTCTCAAGTGGTTAATACTAAAATGCAAAGTTTTGGGAAAAATCGTCTTTTCATAAGATGAGGTTTTATTGAAATAATAGAAAGGTAAAAAAATTTAGTTACAATATTAAAAATTTATTATACAATGTGTAGTACTCCCTCCATTCCAGCCGAATCTGCACACTTTTTGGTCAACTTTCTCAAGACACATTTGACCATAACTTTCAACTAGTATATAGATACCAATATCATCATGTGAGATATTGTTGGATTCTCTGCATGCTGTATTTTCTAAATATCAAATTTTAACACACCATTAATATATGTAACTAAAGTTATCGTTGGTCAAACATGACCTGAGAAAGTTGACCAAAAAGTGTGCACATTCGGCTGGGACGGAGTAATATTATAAAGCTTATAACTCAATTCATGCAATCCAAATTTTTTACCGTCATTTCTTTTAATTTGCACTGTAAAGCTTGGTATTTTCATGACTTATGGAAATAACGTCTTTCAAGAGACGAACTTAATACTAAAATGAAATCATAAACCGGAAGAATAATATCCACTATATAAAATAAAATACCCAACACAAAATTTTTATTTTTTAAAAAAATCAATTACGTCAAGATGTTGGGGAAAATGCCAAATGGGCGATTACAATAAGTGGAATTGACATCCAACCTAACTAGCGTCTAGCAATAATCAATATATTGCAATGATATTAAAATTACATGTCAGCTAGATTGGTCGTATGCATTATTACAGATCAGAGATCCAATAAAAAAAACTATAATATCGCTCTCGGGGATATTAACTGGCTTCCTGCGAAAATCATGACTACTTGGCAGGAAGGAGAGTATCACGCATCAATATCATTGTGCCAAACAAAGATCTTCTACAACTGTAACACCATTTGATCCAATCACGCTCTATGTTGTCCAAACTGTAAGAACCTTGAAAAACACAGATATGACAAACCCAAATTAATGAAAACGCGATATGTACAAACAAACTTGAGAACACACGATCTGTACAAACATATCGAGAATAATACATCAATACGAACAACTAAATTGAGTTATCATTATAAACACAGTGGTCTAATCGATCATGTCGAAGAACAAAATTAATATGTGGAGACAAATCTCACACTTATTCAATAACATACAAATATTAATTTAAAAAAATGCTGTCCCCGTCTTCTTATTAAGGAGGGAAGGTATGGTAAAAAGATTGGAGAAAAAGACTGCGGCAAGGTAAATACCCAACACAAATTAACTATAAAGAAATAGGATGTCTAACTTATACTAATACTTAAACTATACCTTTCGCAATTTGATTAAATGATTGAATCAATTATCTTAAACTTTCTTTGTTATTTATGCTATCTAATTTTTATCGTCGCTTGCTTCTGACTTTAATAACGAAGTATGAATTCTACAACTCTTTCGAGTCACAGATAATGGATTAATGATCTTGAGATGATTCTTTTAAAATGGATTAATCAAAAACTAATTTCTTTTTTAAAATAAAAAACCAATTTAGTTAAGACAAAGTATTGGAAAATACCGTCTTTCCATAGGTTTACGGAAAGACAAAATTTAATTAGAATAATAAAAGATAGAGCAAAGTGCATATATAATCCTACATAATTGATGAAAGTGCATATATAACCCTGCGATAATTGAAAGTGCAAATATAACCCCAAATATTGAGGTTATGTGCAAATATAACCTTTTCTGATAGATTTAGATCGGAATTGGGTGAAAAGTCAATTTTACCCCTTTGAAAAAAAACAAAAAACAAAATATACAACAAAATACACTATTTTGCCCCAAGACTTCTAACCAAATTGCTTATTCTCAACCTTCACCCTATCCCCAAACGAACGGCGACTCTAATTGCTTCGTTCCGGAATCAACCGCCGAGTTGAGCCATCCGTCGTTTCGCTGAGTTGAGCCATCCGTCTTTTCGCCGAGTTGAGCCATCCGTCGTTTCGCTGAGTTGAGCCATTCGTCGTTTCGCCGAGTTGAGCCATCTGTCATCGTGCCGAGTTCAGCCGTCCGTCGTCGCACCGAGTTAAGGTTTCCCGTCTCCGAGTTGAGTCGTCCGTCTGTCGGCTTTCACGTCAATGGCTTTGAGCTACGATTGGCTCAATTTTCCCGCGCTTAGCTGAGCGGCGCCGGGAATGGTGGTCGGTGGTGGCGCGAGGCTAGGGTTTCGGTGGAGGAAGAGCTGGCTCGGTATAGGTGGTGGTCAGAGCGAAGGCAGGGGCTGAGGCAGGGGAGAGATGGGGCTGAACTGAGGCGGAGATCTGTGTGGAGGCGCGGGGTTGAATTGGGGTGGTGGTCAGAGCGAAGGTGGTGATCAGAGTAGAGGTGGTATAGAAAGGATGATGTAGGAAAAGGCTCTGGGTGTAGGTCTCCAGTACTGAGTGTTGATGCTGCAAACAAGTGGCTGACAATTGATCAAAAAATGTTTCCAACTGGAAATATGTCTTCTCCAATTTCTTTGCTTGCCACCATTCTTGCGTGGGCTAGCTTATGGAGTTACAAAGCTGCGGTCAAATATGAATACGTACGCTTTGCCTATGTTGCTTGAGCTGGATGTAGACAGTTTATTTCCCATGCTTGCTTCTATTGGTGTTGGACTGTTTGATGAAGACGCTCATGAGCTGGTATATCCTCAACTCCATTTTTCAGATCTTTCTTTACGAATGGAGCAGCGAGTGGTTATTTTGATTTCTCTGCTCAAGGTTTCTTGTTTGATTGCTTTAATAGAAGGTGACATTGATTGGTATAAGAATGTTCCTGAACCATCTGAAGCAGTTATGCTGAATACAGGACAGAGTAATGTATATTGTTTTGTTACTTCCAAGGGAATGATAATTAAAATTGCAGTTGATTGGTTAGTTCTAGCTCTAACTCATAGTGATGATTTACTTCGCATTGACAGGGCTGAATTTTTCTTCCTAAATCCAAAGACAGCAAAACCTACCTTCCTCTTTAGAGCTTAGCCTCATGAAAAGAGTTGTACCGTTGAACATGAGATATTGCTCTACTGCATTTAAGATGAAATGGACCAGCTTGTTCAGGAAGTTCTTCGGTCGTGTTCGGACTGCCTTGGAGAGGCAGCATAAATAAGTAACTGGGTTTCCCGGTATGCTTATGTCTAAAAATGGTATTGAGGTGGAGCAGTGCAGACAATGGTGAAGTAAAGGGTACTTTTGTCTTTTTAATTTTTGTATTTAGCCCAAAGGGTATTTTGGTCATTTCTGGTCGGTCAATGGCCGAAAATTGCCAGTCAATGCCGGAATAGTGACTTTAGGGTTATATTTGCACTTATGTATAATAGTTAGGGTTATATTTGCACTAAAAAATAACTCAGGGTTATATCTGCACTTTCTCCAACATATAGGGTTATATTTGCATATTACCCTAAAAGATAAAAGGTCTTAGTTGCAATATTAAAAATTTATCATGCAACACGTAGTAGTTATAAAGTTTATAACTCGATTCATGCAACTCAAAAATTTTATCTTCATTTTTTTTACTTTAAATATTGATGTTTCCATGACTTATGGATTTAGTTAAAGAAGGCGTGGTTCCTCCAGCTAGAAACGTAAAGGCGTGGTTCAAAACGATGCGGATTTTCTTTTCTGTTTTCCCCTCATTTGAGTCATTTGAACGCATTTGACACCTCACACTTCAATCATTCACCGCTCAATTTCTCCACTGCGTGACTGTGTGTTTTTTTATTTTAAAAAAATCAATTATCTCATTTTCAATTATAATTCCGCAATAAATTCCTCAAAATAAAAATCCCCCAAATCCATTTCCCACTTTCCCCTCTCTCTCTCCTCGATTGGCTCTGTGAAATCTCCCGGAGCCGGTACCGGAAAATGGCCGACGCACCATCCGACAACAACCAGACGGCGGCGACCCAACCTCCCGCCGCGCCGGAGCCGAATTCGAACCCGTACTGGTGCTACCACTGTGACAAGCGCGTCGCAATCGAAACCCTAGCCGACCTCCCTGACGTCATCTGCTGCGAGTGCAAGAACGGATTCGTCGAGTCCCTCCCTCCACTGCCGGCCCTCGTCCCGGAGCCGGTGGACGACGCGCCGTTCGGCCTGCAGCTGTTGCAAGTCCTCCAGCTCGTTGCACAGGCCGCGCGTGAGGAGGACGTGCCAACGCATCCTCCCGCGGATGACGCCGCCGCCGCAATCGCAGACGACGATTATCTCCGGATTGAACTCGGCGGCTGGGACGACGATGAAGACGACGATGACGATGACGATGATGATGACGTGGAGGTTCCTGAGCACGAGGAGCACGAAGTTGAAATTCAGAACCGATCGGAAGCTGGCGAAGAGGAGGAAGACGATGACGACCATCAGGAGATTGAAGTTCTAGAAGGAAGAGAAGAAGATGAAGACGATATCCGGCGGAGGCGCCGGGAGGTTCTCCGCCTGCGTCTCCGGGACTTCGCCACGCGTGCCGCCAACCGCCACAACCGGATTCTGGACTGGGCCGAGATCATAATGGGCCTGGAGAACCACGCAATCGAGCTCCGCTTAGCCAGGGATGGCGACGACGGGTCCATTGGTAATCCTGACGATTGGTACATTGGTAATCCTGGGGATTACGTGGACGCTGCTGGATACGAAGCTTTGCTGCAAAACCTAGCGGAGAACGATAGTTCCGGGAGGCGCGGAGCTCCACCGGCTTCGAAGGCAGCTGTAGAGGCGTTAGAAAGCTTGGAAATAAAATCAGAAGCGCATGTATTGGCCTGTGCTGTGTGTAAAGATACCGTTGGTATAGGCGAGATGCTCACCAAACTGCCATGCGGCCATGGATACCATGGCGATTGCATTGTGCCGTGGTTGGGGTCGAGGAACTCTTGCCCTGTTTGCAGGTTTGAATTGCCTACAGATGATCTCGAGTACGAGGAGGAGAAACGGAAGAGAACTGCATCGACTTCTGGAGGTGGTGGTAATGCTAGCAGTGATGGTGATGATGATCGTGAGATTCGGGTACTCTGATCTGTAGCCACTAGGGTAGAAACACAATTACTCGTTTACTCAGTTATATTGTGCTTTCTTGGCTAGTGGTTAGTGTTTTTTATCCTGTTAAATTTTTGCAAATTCTCGCCTGTTTGATTTCCTGTTTTACTCTCTGTTCTGGGTCGGTTCAAGGAATTGTAAACTGCTGTCTGCTTTGCTGTTCCCTGTATATATAAACTCGATTCGATATTGATCCATGTTTCGTGTTGATGGCTTTCAGGGTTTTTGGTAGAGTTTTCTTCACACGAAACATCGCTTTATTTTTCACGTGGCTTCATAAGTTTGTGGTATGAATTAAGCGTGACTTGTTTTTCAGGGGTCAAATTTTTGGACATAATCATGAATGATTATTGTGTGTAGATTAGCTAGTAATGTACACTTCACTGATAACATGTTACAAGCCTGTAGGTATCTCGCAGTCCGGTTTTGAGCATTAGTTTTTTTTCTTTTTTTTTGCAAATGTTAGTTGTGTGTTGCATCAAATTCTTGAGTGTTAGCAAGCTTTAGTGGAAGGTGAATTAGCTTCTATTTGCATTGCTGGATGCTAACGTTGGAAGAGGCTTAAGTGTTTGGTGTCTCTGGGAGGGGTATTAGCATCTGAATGATTCAACGAGATATGAAATTGGTCCAGTATTGTTTTCTCTTTTGTCGACACTTTCAAGTTTAACTTCTTGCATATCCATCTTTCTGGCTCGTTTCCTTTTCAATGTACAGGTCTTCGTGCCATAGTTTGTTGCTATATGTTGAGTGGTTTGTGATTAAGGGTTTTAAGAGCGCTTCATCTGTTTTGGTTAGTAGAATAACACCGGAGCTTCATCTGTTATTGTTAGTCGAATAACACTGGAGCAGATAATGTAAATGTGTCAATTCTTCAAGTCCTGGTACTTGTTGGATAGCTTGTTTCTAACATGCACTGTGTGAGTCTTACATCCTTAGATTGATGCCTTCTTTTGTTTGATGGAATTTTTCGAATGGCTGATGATCATTCTTACCATGTTTTGATTTTCTCGGCTAGTTATTCACACGCATCGGACATTCGTACTTCATAGAAGAAAAGGAAGGGAAGATTCTTGTTTTTGAACACTTGCTAATTTGGCTCTTGTGAATGAGGCGTCTGAATGTGTTGTGATATTGTGCATTTTGAATACATTTCGTCTTATCATTAACTGTTACATTTTACCTTCGTAACAAGCCTGTTTAAACTCTGAAGTGAACATTTGAATAAGCCGTACCGGAAGTATGAGAAGTATGATAATGTGCACGAGAAAAGGCCAAATTACTCTTTCCTAATCTTAACGCAAAAGTCGAAATCAATGAGTAGATATCCGAATTTATCTCATCCAATACTTTTCATCTATCACCATCACGCAATCTCATCCAATACTTTCAACTTATCACTATGACGAAGTGTGATGGTGTTCATAGTGTTGAAATCATCCTACACATAACCACTATCACACCAAAAATACAATCTCAAACCAAAACAAAGTAGCTATGCCACCATTACAGTTCGCAAATAGCAACATCACTTTTTTATCAAAATTCATGCAAAATTAAATACGCCACAACCCATGTTCTTAGGGACTATAAAAACAAAAATCCTAGGCCGTCCAAAGCAAAACTTATGTTTGGCTACACTAACATAGCAGGCAAAAAAACAATTCTAAAGCAAAACAAAGAGATATTAACTTCCCTCAACACCTGGAAATTAAGGATTTTGGCAACCAAATTCACTAACCAAGAAAACCCTTTTGCCTAAATTAAACAAAAACAACTAAATAATATACGCTACTCTGCAACTAAGCATCGATAAGGCATATTGTGGCAGTGTATTTCAACCGGACTTACTATTTTTCAGGTTGCCATGTTTTCTAGTTGAAACGCCACTACGAGCAAAGCTCGTCTTCTATCGGTCGGTGAGATCTTCACACCTCCATTGCAACAAGTTAGGGACAACAACCGGGATCTTCACCATGAGGAATGATCATGAGCAGTTAGATGTAATAGGGTGAGGTGGGGGTGACCTTTGGCGTTGGGAGGGACGAACGGGTTGAAGGGGAAAGGAAGAAAGAAGAGTAAGAAAAAAAGAATAAGCAACGAGGATAATTTCTCTTTTACTTTTATGATTTTTGAACTTTTTTTCAGAGGAGTATAATACTTCGTTATTTTACATAATTTTGACCACATTTCCTTTACGAGGGTTAGACTGATATTTTCGACGAAATAATAAGGTTAGATTTGCACTTTTGACGTAAATATAAAAAAAAGATTATCACCTTTTTTTATAAAAAAAATTGGTTCGGGTTGGCGGGGGCAGAAGATCCGACCCGTTCCCAGCATTTGCTAAAACTAAAACCCTTAAAATCACAGTGAGGGAAACTCATCGCCTAAAACCTCTGCCACCACCATAGTCTGAACAAACCACCGCCACCACCGCCGCCGCTTCCCAATCCCGCTGCCGCCGCGCAACTGCGCTTGCCGGGCACCAACAATGTCTTCAGGCTTCGTGTTCGAGGCCCCCAGCGACGAGGAGGTCGAGTACGACAGCGAAGTTAACGACAGCGACGACTCCGCAGAGGACCCCTCCGAAGCTCTGCTGGAAAACTCTGACGAAGAAGGAGAAGAGGAAGAGGAAGGAGCTAAAAGCAAAGAGAAGATAAAAAAATCGAAGCAGTCGCCGTGGGATTTCTCCTCCTACACGGAATCAGTCGCCGACGAGCATTCTCGCCGGAGCACAACCTCCATTGACGCAAAAATCTCCAGAGCTCTCCAACAGCGCTCAGTCCCCAAGGAAGTGCTTAATTCCGACGAAGATGAGGAAAGCTCTGATTCGGAGCCTCAACATCAAGTTTGTACCTCTCATTCTAATTGCATTTTCACCCGAGCTTCTGTGATTACTTATAGTGTACCCGACACAGTGAAATGAAAGGCTTAAGTGCTATGAATTAGAATTTAGAAATAACAACTGAATTGAAGTGAAGGGCAGTGCAATGTGAGATGATGTTATTAACCTCTCTGTTTTGATTGGAAAAAGGTGCAGTACAAGGTGGAGGACGACGATGATGATGAAGTGGCTGATACTAGCGTGGAAGTGAAGCCCTTCTACGAGTCGGTCGAGGGAGTGGCTTACCATGCCAATTCGTTCTTGGAGCTGCACATTTCCCGGCCGTTGCTTCGAGCTTGCGAAGCATTGGGTTACACCAAGCCCACTCCGATTCAGGTTTGGCGCATTTGTGATTGGTATTGCTTGCGTTTCATTGTATATGCTGTGTTTAATCTGGGTTTTGTTGTAGGCTGCTTGTGTGCCATTGGCTCTTACTGGTCGTGACATATGTGGTAGTGCTATGACGGGTTCAGGGAAGGTACGTTTCAGTTCTTCCTGTTGATTCTTTATGTTTGAATGTATATAGTTGGTATTGTGATTGGATATAGAAATGGAATAGCTTATATGGTGAATGGATTTATGTTTTGTCTTGTTCTGTTTGGTGTGTAGACTGCTGCTTTTGCCTTGCCAACACTGGAGAGGCTGCTTTACCGTCCAAAGAATCGACCTGCTATAAGAGTCCTAATACTTACACCGACTAGGGAGCTTGCAGCACAGTAAGATTTATGATCTCTAGTTTATAAACAATCTGCTTATCCTGTCTACTTAGGGAAATCAATCAATTGCCTGGACAATTTGTATATCAGTTTTAGACATTATTAAAAACAATGGCCCCTTCTTGTGATGACCTCGTGGCATTGGACGCAATGATCTTTTACTGGTTCTACTACAATAGTCACGGTGATTTATTCGTGAATGACTTTCTGTGATAGTTCATCCTTATTTATTACATCTTTCTCTAATAAAAAAAAAATTAAAGTTTTACCTGTAAGATGAACTCTTATTTTATGTTTCTTACTCTTGTCAGGGTTCACAGTATGATAGTGAAACTTGCTCAGTTTATGACAGATATCAGATGTTGTTTGGTTGTTGGTGGCCTTCCATTAAAGGTTTGTTTTTATTAGTTTTCCTTCACTATGAAATAAATTGGCACACAATTGAACCTGAATGTGGTCATATTTCTGGATTACTTCAAAGTAGAATATGTTCCGTCATAATGAATTTGACACTGGAGCACAACTGGCACGATTGGTTATTAGTATGTATATTGCTGTCTGACACATGTTGTGAACCTTGAATATTGCAGGTGCAAGAGCAAGCTTTGCGATCCATGCCAGACATAGTTGTGGCAACTCCTGGACGTATGATAGATCATCTCCGTAATTCTATGTCAATAGATTTGGACAGTCTTGCTGTTTTGATATTGGATGAAGCAGATCGTCTTCTGGAGTTGGGATTCAGTACTGAAATTCGTGAGCTGGTAAATTTTCAACTCTGGCTTCATTTCGTAAGGAAAAACCTAGATTTTATGGACTAGATCGTTTATGTCTTCTTGTTTTTTCACATTTTTTCAATAAAAGAATTATGAATCCATTTTATTCCTGTGGATTTCATGAAGTAACTGTCATGGGTGTGTCTCAGGTTAGACTTTGTCCTAAAAGGAGGCAGACCATGCTGTTCTCAGCTACCATGACAGAGGAAATTGATGAGCTCATCAAGCTGTCATTGAATAAACCTTTACGGCTTTCCGCTGATCCACTAACGAAGCGACCAGCAGCTTTAATTGAAGAGTAAGTCATACGTATCTTCATACTTACCTCTAGATTTATTCTGAAGGCTAGGGTTCCGAAGACCCCCTCGTGTAATGATTGGTCAGATAATGAATTGATTTGCTAATGGTTTACTATGCTCTGCAGAAATCAAAATAAATTAAGAGCAGGGAGATGTAAACCATATATTCTGAATTACCAATAATATTTACACTGCTCCTCTGTTTTGTAGGGTGGTTAGAATACGGCGAATGCGTGAAGCGAATCAGGAAGCAGTTCTTCTTTCTTTGTGCTCTAGGCATTTCACATCCAAAGTTATCATTTTCAGGTTGGTTATTATTTTTCAAGCCTAGTAGTGTGAATAATAGGTTACTTGAATTCACAATTACACGTAACATACAGTTGCCTTGCATAACTTGATGGTGTGTGTAACAATTAACGAAGTAGAAACTTTGCTGCTATTGGTCCATATTGGTCTTGAAGTCATGCTGATTGTGTTCCGGTCTTTGTTGATCTGTTGCAAAATTTTAATTTGTGAACAATTTATAGTTTTAAGTGACCAATTGATGCATTTTAATTTAGGCAACATATTTCGTTGCTATTAGTTTTGCCCTAAGCCTTTTACTAATTGGTTTGATTCAAACTTTAACCAAAAAAATTATTTTCATTAACAGTGGAACAAAGCAAGCAGCTCACAGGTTGAAAATATTGTTTGGGCTGGCTGGTTTTAAAGCTGCCGAGCTTCATGGAAATCTCACCCAGGCTCAACGTCTTGAAGTGAGTTTCAACTGTGCACCAGCTTCCTTAGCTAAAATGATATGAATGCTGGTCGGTAATTTCTAAACTAGCTTCTCACAAAAATTTTGCCCTGCAGGCTTTGGAATTGTTCAGGAAGCAGCAAGTGGAGTTTCTGGTTGCTACCGACGTTGCTGCTAGAGTATGGCCTTTTCTGCTTTCCTATGTCTTGTTCCAAATTAAGCATCATTTCTTATAATGCTGTCATATAGAACACTAACCTTTGATCGCCACAATTTAATATGCTGTTATGGAACTTCATCTATCTTCCTCAGGGACTCGACATCATAGGTGTTCAAACAGTTATAAATTTCGCATGCCCTCGTGATCTTACCAGGTAAGTCATACCTCATTAAGTTTATGCTCGTTTCTTATGGAACCATGAACATATTAAGACATCTGTTTTCTGGTGATTTTGTTTTATTGTACTTGTGTAGTTTACTGCACATTTTATCCTCTTTGAAGGTTGTTGCCTTGTTGGCATTTTAACAACTTCATTAGACTCGTTTATCAATGCCATAGTCATTGTTGTTTTCATATGTTTTGCTCAGCTATGTTCATCGAGTGGGTCGAACAGCTAGAGCCGGGCGAGCAGGGTATGCTGTTACATTTGTCACTGACAATGATCGTTCTCTTCTGAAAGCTATTGTAAGAAACACGTCTTCTTTTGAGCTTCACTTATTTCTTGCATAAGTCACTATTTTGGCATGCAACTTCTGGCTTTATCTGATGTTACTCCAAATTGTCTGTGTCTCTAAGCTTTAGTGTAGTGTTACGATGGATAGTTATGACTTTCTGATAATGCATGTGCAGTAAGCTGCCACTCAGATCAGTTGTTTGGCAACAAATTGAGTTAAAAAATTATTCTGGATTTGCTCAATATCCATGATCTGTTCAGCTGGCAAATTAGTTTCTCTCCAGTCTAGTAATATGTCGTAGATGCAGTTTTCTTTGTTGTTTAAAATTTCAACTTTCTATTAGTCATAAAGGGTGATTGACAGCGTGTGAATTCGTATAGTTTTGGTTGGGTGATGGGTATTTGTAATTAATACTTCAGGTGATAAATTTGAAATTGATGTATTTAAATGCCCTGTCAGGCAAAAAGAGCGGGATCAAAGTTAAGGAGCCGAGAGGTTGCAGAGCAATCCATCATAAAATGGGCTGCAATGATTGAGCAAATGGAAGATCAAGTAGCTGAGATCCTTCAAGAAGAGAGGTTTTTGAACTTTACCGAACTTTCTGAGATCTTATACATTTCATTAGAGTTGATTTATTGAACTTTAATATTTGGGTTTCATGATCAATTTGTTGTCTTCTTTTTTCTAATATTTAATTTAGGGAAGAAATGACTTTGAGAAAGGCAGAGATGGAAGCTGCGAAGGTTATTTTCTTTTATTGTCACATCAGTGTTTCCTAACTTAAAAGTACACCACAGTTTTGCTAATACTTGTACTAAACATCTAATGGTTTTTTACAGGCTGAAAACATGATTGAGCATCGAGATGAAATTTTTTCACGCCCTAAAAGAACATGGTTTGCTTCTGAAAAGGAGAAAAAGCTTGTTGCAAAAGCAGCAAAAGTAAGGCCATGGCTGTATAATGGTCAAATTGTTACTAGACTAAAAAATTGTCTAACGTAGAATAGCGTGATTGTGAAAAGTTACTTGATGTGGTTATGACATGTGAAATTCTTTTACCAGGCATCTCAGGATAATGGTAAAGCTTCTAAAAACGAGTTGGTTAGTGCTGAACAAGCCGAAACAAAGAAGATGAAGGAGAAGAGAAAGCGAGAGCGAGAGGTGCTTATGCTCTGTTATTACAAGTTACATACTCCAATTGCCCCAAGCTGTTATTTTGGTGCTAATTCTGTCGTGTGTAACAGAAAAATCTGCCAAGGAAGCAAAGGAGGAAGTTGGAAGCCGCCAGAGAGCAATTGGAAGACGATTACGAAGGTCAAGAGGTACGTACATTCCTGATATTCTGTTTCAAATTATGTACTTGCATAAGCAGTCTCGTATAGACAGATCTTCAGCTCCGGAATTGTGTTACTTAGCACAACGTGTACTTTTCTATCTAGGGACATAACAAAAATAAGAAAGAGAAGGAAGGGATCACCCTCGTTGATCTGGGTTATAGACGAGCCAAAGCTGCAAAAGCTGTTAAAAGGGCTATGGATTCTGGAAAGATTATCAGAAAGCCAGAGAGGAAATCTAAGCACCCTGGCCAGAAAACACAATCTAGGACTGACGAAATGAAGGAGCTTTTCCAGAGTGACATGGGTGATAAGAAACACAAAAGAATGTCCGAAGGTGGTGGAAAGAAGAAATCCTCGTTCAAAAGCAAATCACGGTATGTTCTTTTCTACTCATTTCTCTTCCTCTAGACTCACGTGCGTTATAGCAACTTTTTTAGCGGTTTCTTGATGCGAAATTCTGCAAATACGATCTTGATAGTGGATTCTGTTACAATGCAGGTACAAGCGCAAGTAATTGCAGCAAATGCAGACCTGTGTTTTCGGATTGTAACTTATGGTTCACTGCCTTCATAGAAGGCCATTCGCTGTTGTAAATCAATTTTGCATGATAGCCGTTTGGTTGTAAACCGCCTTCAAACATTTATTCGTTTGTTGAAGAGAAATGTAAGCCTTTAAAAGACTTTCTAAATTCTGGCTAAGTTTAAAAGATAATGGGAATGAGGACAGAATGCGCCTTGAAATTGGAAGTATGATAAATTCTTTGGTAGTAATGAGCTCGTGTTAAGAAAACTAAATTACTAGTATATCTTGGGGAAGCTATTGTAAGCGTGAAAGATTAAAAATTAGAACGCAACAGATGGTTTTTAAAGCGAAATTACTATAAATTACTATTCATGTGTTGATATTTAGTCATCCAATTCCTGTATGCATATACCTTCGAGTTTGAATATATACTCCCCCTGGTTCATTAACACTACTGGCTCACTTCTTTTTGACACTTAGATTTAGAAAATGTAAAATTAGTGGTGGAGAATGTGTTGAGAGTGTAAAAAGTAAATTGAGTGAATGAAAACAATTAGGAATTTGCCAAAAAATGGAAGGAGTCAATGTTCAAAAACCATCCTAAAAAGGAAAGTGAGCTAATGTTAGAGAATTAAAGGAAGTATAAGAGGTTGTTTGGTTGGGAGGAATCGGAATGGGGAAAGGGAATAAAGCGTAATGAATCCCTTATGTTTGGTTGGTTTTTTTATCATTTCCTTTCCTTCCTTTACGGTGTGAGATTCTGTCAATTCGGTGAATCGCGAGAATCTCACTTCGGCGAATCGCGATTCTCTGCTCTCACCTTGGGATTAAACTTTCCCATATGTTTCGATTCTAAGAATAAAAAATATTTTACTTGGCACATATTTCTTCCACTCGTTTCCAACTTCTTAGACAGTGAAGATTCTTGGAAAAATATATAATATAGGGCAAATACTGATGTAACCCTATCTTTTGCACTAAAAATGCCGATATAACCTTTTGGCACTATTCCGACATTGACTTAGCATTTTCCAGCATTGACTATAACTAAAAAGACTAAAATAACCCTAGTATTAAAACTAAAAATGTAAAGACATAATTACCCCTAGGGTTCTCCTTCATCATCTTCTAACCCCCCGCCGCCGGATCTTCGTCGCTCTGCCACATTGCCGTCGCCAGAATCTGATTTCACCACCACCAGCAAAAGAATTTTTTTTAGTGTTGTTCTTCAGTATTCTGGAGGCGCAAAAGCCAAATTGGTGGTGTAACTTTTGCCATCTCTTCTATTCTTCCTCAAGCCGAAGCAAGAAAGCCTAGGATTGGCATCCTGCAAGTTTGATATAAAATCAACTCACGGAAAACTGAGATTCTATAGGAAAGCAACATCTGTATCACCTGTGTTTTTATTCACCTCACCAAACCCTATGTTTTTTATTCACCGCCACCGCTCGCCACCGATTCACCGCCACCATCCCCTAGCCCACCTCACCCTAGCAACACCACCACCATTTTCTTTCCCTGTCAGCTAGCTCCACCACCTCATCCCCCGCCACTGCTCGCCACCGATTCACCGCCTCCATCCCCTAGCCCCACAACCCGATTCACCACCACCATCCCTTAGCCCCACAACCCGATTCTCACTGCCACCACCCTAAGAAACGACGTCCTCGATCGAATTGCTGCTGGAGAACAGCCCCAATTCGAATGAGTGGTTCTTCAACGCCCTGAATTTGACCTCACCGAAAAGAACCATCGCACCATCTCGGAGACCTTGTCGGTGAAGCAATTGACAGTCCAGAGCAGCGATGAGGGTGCATAAATGAACGGCGGCGCCAACAAATTGCAAGGGATGTTGAATTCAGGGCGTTGAAGAACCCAAACATGAAGAATTTGAACAACTTGAACCACAGGCTATTGGCTCTAGGCTGTCAACAAAATGCAAGGGATTGTTGGGATTATGGCGGCGCCAAGGAATATTAGGAATACTAGGGTTTCCGAATAGAGAAATAAGGGTAATATAAAATTTTCAATTTTTTTAAAATTTTAATTGTTTTTAACAAGGGTATAATAGTCGATTCACATAATTACGGCCAAATTGAGACTTCCAGGGTTAGATTAGCACTTTCGAGCAAAACATAGGGTCATATTGGCACTTTCTGATCTTGCAGGGTCATATTGATACTTTCGAACAAAACATAGGGTCATATGGACACTTAACTCCATTGTTATAAGTTGGGCAGAACATTATTCATATAGAGTCCGTCTCTTGAAAGACGGTCTTTTCATAAGCTATGAGAAGACCAAAGTTTAAAGTGCAAATTAGAAGAAACGAAGATAATATTTTTGGTTGCATAAATCGGGTTATAAACTTTATAACTACTACACGTTAGAAAATAAATATTTAATATTGCAACTAAGACATTTTACCTTTTATTGTTCGAATTAAACCCCGTAGCTTAGGGAAAGAATATCTTTCCATAAGTTTATGGAAAGAAGATCGTTCTCAAGACTTTGCTATATATATATATATATGTATTGCTATATTTAAAATTAATTAATTAATTAATTAGTATCGCTATATTTTTTAACTTCAACTTATTATAGACAATGAAAAAAAATTAAAAACTCTAATGAAATAATAGTATTGTAATTTTTTTGACTTGTACATGGCTTGAATATTACTAAAACTATAGTTTTCTTATAAACTAAAATTTAATAATAAATAATATTATTTCATAATTTATACTATAAATAAGGCAGAGTCTTGGTAAAGATCGTTTTCCCGTAGGCTTATTGAAATGCGGGGTTTAATTTTTATAATAAAAGGTAAAAGATCTTAGTTGATATATTAAAATTTTATTATGCAAAGTGTAGTAATAAATTTTATAATCCGATTCATGCAACCCGAAAATTTTATCTTCATTTCTTCTAATTTGCACTTTAAACTTTGGTCTTTCCACAATTTATGAAAATACCGTCTTTTAAGGGACATACTCTATAATAGTAGTTATGTTATTTAAAAAACATTATATTATTTTAAATAAACATTACTATTTTATATATCGTAATTGAGTTATAATCTATATTTATTTATTATCAAAATTAATTACAATATTATGATCATTATTTTTCTTGTTGCATATGAGTCAAATTTAAATAAAACTATAATTTTCATATGAACCGATTTTTTAGTTAAAAATTATATTGTTTTTTAGCTTTATACTTTGAAGAATAGTTATATTAAGTAGTAATTTACTCCGTGCTATAACCTAAATAAATTTAAGATAAAAAATTAAGGTAAAGTCTTGGGAAACACCATTTTTCCATAAGCTTATGAAAAGATGAGATTTAATTAGAATAATAAGAGGTAAAAGTTTAATTGCAACATTAAAAATTTATTATGCAACTTGCAGTATATAAAGTTTATGACCCGATTAATGCAACTCGAAAATTTTATCTCCATTTCTTCTAATTTGCTGTTTAAACCTTTACTTTTCCATGACTTATGGAAAGACCGTCTTTCAAGAGAATGACTCAAAAATTAATATCATGCGTAAAAAGCGTATATATAATAAATTTACTTTTTGAGTTGTATATGTGTCGAATATTAATAAAATTAATTGTACTCCTTCTATCCCAGCCAAACCTGCAAAGAGAGAGAATGTTTTAATTTGGGTGATGTGAAGAGTCAATTTTGCCCCCTGTCTTCTTCCTTCTCACAACCACCCTCTGCCTTCTTCCTCCGCTAGTACACAACCAGCACCACCACCAGCACACCTCTCACTACTACCCCCACCACCCAACTAACACCCAACCACCGGTCCACCACCCCAACCACCCCAACCACCCCTCACCATATCCCCCGCTGAATCGGTCCAACTCAAACAAAAACCCAAAAATCCAAACTGAAATGAAATAAAACTTCTCGACGCTGCTATCTTTGCCGTTGACATCTCTGTCATAGAGGCTTGGAATCAGGAGGAATCGGGCTCGCCGCTGCCATCTCAGCCGTGAAGGCTTAGGGCGGATTCAAACTCGCCGTTGCCATCTCCGTCGTAGAGGCTTGGAATCGGGCTAACCTCCACTGCCATCTCCACCGTGCCTTAGCCACTGTCTCTGTCGTCTAATTACTCCATGGGGGAGACATGCGTTGCTATCGCAAGTGTGAAATCGGAGAGATCGAGAGAGGGAAATCGGAGAAGGAGGAATAACTGCAGTGTGAAAGTTTGAAATTGGAGACCTGTGTGTGAAATCGGAGATCTTCGGCGGGAGAGTTGTGTTGTGTGAATTGTGTGAAGTTAAAGGCTATCACACCTAGCCTTAGGGTGCCCATGCCAGCCGACCACACAGCCATTACATGAGAGGTAAGTCACACTGACCCAATACCATGGCCACAGTGCTGGTTCATACTCGCCCGTCACCAGGAGGGTCCACCGCCACGTGCGCATTGCCACACACGCTTTGGGAAACACACTCCCACACTGCCGCAGCGAGCTTCGAACCGTGGGTATCCCCACACTGCCCACTACCACTTGGGCTACACATGCGGTGGTGAATTGTGTGAAGTTAGGTGATGTGGGTGAGTGTAGGTGAAGGGTTGGGGGTAATATTTAATTGTTTTAAGGGTATTTCCATTTTTTGTTGTGTAGAAATTTTCTTAAAATGGAAAGTGTGCAAATTTAGGTGGGACAACCAAAAAAAGAAAGTGTGCAGATATGACTGGGACAGAGGGAGTATTATTATTTTCATAAAAAATAATATTATTTCATAATTGAGTCCGTCTCTTGAAAAACGGTCTTTCCATAAGTTATGGAAAGACTAAGGTTTAAAGTGTAAATTAGAAGAAATTAAGATAAAATTTTTGGGTTGCATGAACCGGGTTATAAATTTTATAACTATTACATGTTTCACACTAAAACTTTAATATTGTAACTAAGACCTTTTACCTTTTATTATTCTAATCAAACACCGTCTTTCCATAAGCTTATGGAAAAACCGTCTTTCCCAAGACTTTGCCTTCATAATTTATACTACTATAATCAATAATTACAATATTTTAATATAAATATAATATTTTATTATATGAATAATTTAATTTATTATTTTGATTGATTAATTTAGTTTCACGTTCTTAAACTAATTTAATTGATTAACTTATATATGACTAAGAATTTTTAAACTGCAGTGTATTATCGAAATTTGTTTCCCCTTCTTGAACCAAACATGTACAGAGGAAATGGAGAAGAACTTGATTCTTTTCCATTGCTGAACCAAACACTATGAGAAATTCAGTATCATCCTTTCCATTTCCTGATTCCATTCCCTTTTCCTCTACTTGAACCAAACGGCCCCTAACTCCCTAGATAAAACTGCAATTCTATTATTTATTTAGCTAAAATGATTAGTGTTCACCGTACCTCAAACTTAAGTACTATCTTATGGGAATTTGCACAATTTTTTTTGTCCTAAATAAATCTGCACATTTTCCTCTTTTAGAAAAATGTAACATTTTAAATGACATAAGTACCTTTACAGATTAAAAAAAATTCAAAAACCCACAAATCTCTCCTCCTCAACCCTAATTTCTACATATTCCAATAATTTTGCCTCCGCCTCCTCCGCCACTGCCCCTCCCTCTGCCTCTGCTTCCACCTCCTCCCCTCATCCGCCTACTTCCCTTACCTCGCATCCACCTTCGCCACACCCCTCCCCCCGCTTCCACCTCCGCCTCTGATTCCAAACCCTCGCTTCACCTTCGCCTCTATCCCCACTCCTCTCTCCCCTCGCCGACCCTTCTACCAGATCCATCATCATTAACACCACTGGCGTCAACACCCCTGACGCCACCACCGAATCCATCGTCACCCACCCTCTCACGTCACTTCCTATCTCCGTGGTGACCCAACCTCTCACACCACCACCATTGATGCCAACCACTCCCACACCACCCCCAATTCCATCGCCTAATCACCCTCAAGTTAGCAGCACGACAAAAATCATCGCGGCGCGGCGCTGCTCAATGGACAGAGAGAGGCGAAGAGAGGAGCAGAGATAAGTGGAGAGAGGAAGAAGACATGCGGAGAGAGGCAAATCTAGAGCAGAGACAAGGGTTGTTTGTTCTTTTCACTTCTTAAAAATTAAAAGTTTCACATTCTCTTTCTGCAGAATGCCCTGGGACGGAGGTCGTACCATAAAATAATAATAGGGCAATATACCAATATATTCATATATACTTGCAAAAGTGACAATATAATCCTTAAATAATTGAAAATTCAGAAGAAAAAAATGCTAACTAATTGATGAAAGTGCCAATATAACTCTCTGGTGGACATTCCAGAGTTCACCTTGACATTTCGGCTGTTGACCACCATGGAAATGGCTAAAATGTTCCTCGGGCCAAAAGCTGAATCGTGTGGACGATTATACTTTTACCCATATTGCTGCCCCACGAGTTCTTTCTTTGATGGTGTTGATTAAATTTGACCCAGCTGCAGGTGTGCTGATTTTCAAACCCGGAGACTTTTATGGAGGACGCATTTAGACTTTTTCTTTTTTCTTTTTTTTATTGAGCGCATGAATGAGTCTTCTGTTTAATTTTTCATTTTTTTATTTAGCGCATGAAGATGACATATTCAGATAATGCGTCCTCTAACTTCTTCTTTTTTTAAAAAAAATTATCATGGTTGGGAATAACAACTTAAAAGTAAAGATTGCATTCACTAAATACGTTCTCAATTTCCATTTCCATTAAATGACATTTCTCTTTTTTTGGACCTTTTTTATTCAATAACAGCGTTCCTGAATTTTTAAAAAACCAAAAATGCTGAGAACGCATTTGCTCTGTTTCTCATAATATATTTTTTTTGAAATTTCAGAGAACTCATTCACCAAATGCGCTATCCCTCTTTGCATCCTGGCCCGGTGACCCGATTACTGTAGCCTCATTAATAGAAATTTCTCGCTGCCCCACCACTGCTCTGGCACACTCCATCGCTTGCCACTTCTGTGCCATCACGTGCCACCACTGCCATCTTTATCCGTCCATCTCCACCTCTACCATCGTCGTCGCACTCCATCGCTGTTATCTTCGTTCACCACCACTACACCTCCTATTTTGCCCAGCACAGCCCACCACCATCATCTCCCCCTCCTTCTCTGCCGCTTCCTCTGTTGCCTGCCCTGCCACAGCCATTGCTCCCATTCGTGATCCTATTGCTTTGAATCTTTCGCTGTCGTTGGAGAGGAAAAGGAAGGGCTCGCAGTTGGGGGTATTGGGTCAATTACTCAACGCCGGAGCCTTCTCTTCCGGTGATGTTTAGCATTGGTGAGGGTGGGCGGGTAAAGAAGAACATGTTAAAGAAGAAGAATGAAGAAGAATGCAGAAGAATGCGTGGTTGCCCCCGTCATTTCACTTTTTTTCTTCTTTTTCAGAGGGGTAAAATAGTAATTTCATCAAATTTCGGCCAAAGTTTGTCGGGATGGGTAGTTTGTAATATGCAAATATAACCATGTATGTTGGAGAAAGTGCATATATAACTCTGAGTTGTTTTTTAGTGCAAAAATAACCCTATATGTTGGAGAAAGTGCATATATAACTCTGAGTTAATTTTTAGTGCAAAAATAACCCTGACTATTGAATGAAAGTGCATATATAACCCATCAACCATAATTCTGGTGTTGACCAAGAAATTCCGACCATTGACCCACTTGCAAAGACTAAAATACCCTTATGCTGAAAGCCTTAAATGAGATGGGCAATTATACCCTTATTACCGTGGGTCCCACAAAAAACATTATCAAAGGAAATTTTGTTTGAAATGATCTGCCTATTCTTTTGTTCTCCCGTCGTCACCGATAAACCTAAGTTGCCGCGCCATCGTGTTCAGCCTCCACTTCACCGATTATCTAGATTATATTGGCCCTTCGAACACTAGAATGTTATATTGTCACTTATATCAATTATGTAGAGCTATAAAAACACTTTTCTCATAATAACATCATATAAAACGCTCAATAAATCGAGCACTCACTCGTTCTTGTTGCTCAAGCGACCGAGCAGCAAAGGCACTCAAAAGAGACCAGAGCGTCCGGTCACCATCGCTCTAGTGCTTGAACGACAACTCAAAATGGTCGAGAGAATCGAGCACCCACTCGTCCCTATCACTCGAGCGGCCGAGCAGCACAGGCGCTCAAGAGCCTCCGGTCACTATCGCTCTGACACTCAGGCGACAACTCAAAATGCTTGAGTGAATTAAGCACTCAAAATGCTCTAAGTGGTGCGGGTGCTCAAGAGAACCGAGCGGTCACTATCGTTCGAATGCACAAAGCACGGGCGAGGGGAAGATGGTTTGCACCCTTTTAACTTTGTGAAGTAAAAATTTTCAATTTTAGCATGAAAGGGTCCTCGATACTGCAGCTAGGCCTCAAATTTCAGACCTTTGGGCCTTGGTTCCTCACTGCTGTAACTAAGGGAGTGTTTCAAAAGCTCTTTTTTTTCAGTAAAAAACTGTTTTCTGCATCACACACTCGCAAGTGTTTTGACGGCCTAACTGAACTTACGGGAATGCAAACCTAGTCATGCATACTTCGACAAAAACTAGGAACCTTGAACATGTCAAATGAACCAGCCACATAAAAAGGTACCTTTCACTTCTCTATATATTCTGATATAGGAAAAACTATAAGTTATTCTGTAGCAACTGCAGTAGCTTCTCTATCAGTGCACCAAAGTACCCCAATTAAGTTTAAGAAAACAAAGTTTAAACCTATGCCATATCACCCACTCCTTATTGTCGAAGCAGTGCAACATACGACCATCAGCTGGACCTAAATTTATTTCCACTCCCGATACGGGTAGTGCTCCCAGCCTCCATCAGGCTCCTTGCGCTTGGTACCAGCGCCTGAGCTGGTCGAGGCCTGAGAGCTGGTTCGCATAAATTCTTCGGTGTTCCAGGGGCCAGGGGCCAGGAACTGAGTGATGCCTCTGCTGCCTCCTCCAGCCTCCAGTGTCAGGCCAGTGTTAGGATTGAGGTGGCTGAGAGAAGATCCCGCCCCGTTTGCAGCTTGGGAGCCGGCCATAGGCAGATAGAACTGCTGGTGGCTGAAAGGCGGTGGAATAGGCGGAGTAGGGACCATCATCTGAGGAACCACCGGCACGTACTGGAATGGCGGGCCATACATTGCTGCAGAGAATGGCAGAACGGGGCCTGGTGCTGCCACGATGTTGTATCCGTAGCTTGAAGGATGGGAGTATACCATTCCCGGCTCGAAGTTCTGATTGCGGTTCACCTCGACCTTCATCCCCATAATGGAGATGACAGAAGCATCTGATCGAGCCCCCGGAGTGGAGTGATTCTGAGACAGCCTGCTCAGGAAGGAATGATCATTTGGCTGATCATTGAGGTCGATGTTCCGAACAGGATGCTTCGAAGATGCAGACGAAGACGGGGACTGGCTGAAGCTGCCATTCTGCTGGAGCAAAGCCAATCCCTCCGTTCGCCAATCCAATGCTGCCTCGGCTTCACTGCTGATGAGATTGAGATCGAAGCCTAAGTGTGCACCCACTGATGATTCACCAGAAGGCAGTTTCTGCTGAGAAGGATGTCCGACGCTGCCTTCATCCACGCCTTCTTGAAGGTTCAGATCTATCCCAAGGAAGCTGGTGCTACCTCCAGCTGAGTTCATCTTCTCACCTTCCAGATCACGTCGAGGTGCTGCCTGGAAAGCGCTGGTTGTAGCAGAGCCTTTCCAGCCACGCGATCCCTCGAACTGGAGGGGACCAACCGGCTGCCCACCAGAGGCTGCTGCTGCTCTCGAGGCTGAGACTACAGCGGGAAGCTCACCGTCCTCGGAGAAAACATCCACATTTAGATCAAAATTACCCACCTCTTTAGCAGGGTTAGCTGGTGGATCTTGAGGCACTACTTCAGTGATCTGAGACTGCTCCACTTCCTGAACCGCCACCTTTGCTGAATCGACAGCGGTGTCTTCTTCCTCAGGCAGTGAAGAATCAGTTGACATAGGACCCGAAGAAGAGGAATCCTTCAGTAAATCTTCTAGAGCGCGAGATTCAGCCCCAAAAGCAGAGTCTGGGCTATGCTGCTGAACTTCACCTCCGGGTAATTTGTCAGAAGAACTGGTACTATTTTCCCGGCCCTCTACTTCCCTCTTCGCCTCCATGGCAACTTGCCGAGCAAACTCTAGTGGATCGACATCATAGTCCAGGTCAGTGCCGGGTCGCTTCTTAGCCACGCCATTATCTTTGGAGCGAAGATCAGTTCCCGAAGATTCAATAGGACGCTCCACCTCCTTATCACCATTGATGAGCTCCTCAACTCTGTCAACCTCACGCTTGTATTCGACAGCAGACTCATCACTGTCTTTACTCCTAGAAACCACTGTGCTTCGGTAATCATAAGCACCTAGAGAATCACCTGTCCCACTTTTCCCAGCAGAGTCAATTGCACTGGAATCATCGATTGAAGAAGTTCCCTGACAAGCACTTCCCTTCTTGGCATCAGCAACCCCCAGTAAACTAGCTTTCAGAGCAGAATCCAAAGATTCAGTAAAATCTGGACTTGAAATAACAGCTTCGTCTTTTGCTGGCACTGAAACTTTATCAACATCCAACTTCTTCGGAGAATTATCAGGTTTCTGCATCTGCTCAGTATCAGCTGCATACTCAACTTGTTTCATGTCGGTAGAATCCATAAGCTTTACGGGGGCACCATTTTCTGTACAGCCTGAGAGAGGCTCCATCTTCACAAAATCTTTATACAGCAGAACTTCAGGGAATTTAGAGCATCACACGGACCGAGGATAAACCCCAGAGACTATTCACTGCAGCTCCCCTGCCAAATTTAAGGAAGAAATGATGGTTAAGAAACGTAAAATCACCACAAATTATAGTCTTCTACATTTGTGAAACGAAATTTTTGTGCAATAGCAATTACTATTTCAGCAAGACAATCACCACAAAACGCCATTCAAAGTAGATACACACAACAATCGTTTCCTTCTAGTTTTCCTAAGCCAGAACCCAAACAGGCTCTTAATACTAAAAGAAATAATAATAAAAACATTCTGAAAATAAGAATATAAACAAATAAACACCTTCTAGAACTGTGAAACACTATTCCAGGTTACTGTCACGTGAATAGTATTCTGAAAAATAAACTGCTAAAGTTCCATTCTCATGACATCAGAGATGCTCTAAAGATCATCAAATGCTTCCCCGTGTCCAAACTTAGGTGAACAGCAGCAAGCAAGGGGTTTTTTCATGGGTGAAGTTAATCAACAAAAGGTAAACTGTGTAGAAAGATAAAAAGTATCAGTTTTGCTAATGCAATTTTTGGCAATAATTTTATACTTTCAAACATTGAAATGAATCAATATCTACATCGTCCATAGTAACACAGTGCTCTCTCCAATATAAAAACGTTGGCAAGTTCCTTAAAACAAAAAACATTTTTAAAATGTGCTAAATCTGAATCCCTTACAGAGTAGATTCATTTCAACCACAAGAGCAAACAATGGAGTAAACAAAGGCCATCCAACAAGTACTGCCTCGTCTATGAACCAGTTTGTTTAGCACTGTAATGATTTGAAAGGGAAGCAATGACTCAATAGTCATGAATGAAGATAAAGAAGGGAAGGAAGTCATAGCAGATAAATAAAAACTACTTGAACCAAAAGAAGAAAAAAAGTTTAAGTAAATCGCGTCAACGATCAAATTATAGAACACAAGTTGCGCTCACAGTCATTAGGCTGAGGGCGCATCTTCCTGGGTGTCACACATTTCGTCGCCTCCATTTCAGCGACTGAGTCGCAGAGAACAGAGGTACCGGGTAAGTACTAAGTAGTGACCTAACCAAGTGAGTGTCCAAATTGAAGGGCTAAGAGCAGCGGATCTTTCTTATTAATTACTGATTAAGTGAATTCTGAGTTATGAGCTACGAGCCAATCTGCCCTAGAATTAGGGATTTCCTCAAACTCTAATTCAATAGGGGAAGTACATTTACGTTATTGCAGCGGTTAAAACCTAGGGACATTATCTCAAGGGTACGGGTTCGAATCTCAGAAGATACTAGGGGAGCGATTTTTCACCTTTTAAAGTACAATCTAACTAATTGCGGAAAACGACAAAGGACAGACTTACGAGTAACGGATCAACAAACTAAGCTATAATTACAGCTCCAACAAATTACCACATTCCCCAACAGCGACTTAATCAAATAGATACAAAAACCTAAATTCAAAAATCCACACGAACGGGCAATTAATTGACACTAACACCAACCCTAGGAAGATCGAATACATAATACTACAAAAACCTAAATTCAAAAATCCCCGCTAACGGGTGATTAATTGACACTAACACCAACCATTGGAAGCGAAGGCCAATCGACACAGATGACAATCCCCGAATTATAAAATCAACAAACCTAATCATCAAACAACCCAATGAGGCAACAACTTCAATGATGAAACCTCTAAACCCACAAACTATAAATGAAGATCACATCTTAGACAAAATCAATCCAAAACCCCATCTTTGCACACACCAAAGAAGGAACATACAATTCAATTGACCTCATAAGCCAGTCCCAAAAAGTAAAACAGATAGCAGAGTTCATTAAAAAATTACAATCTTTATTCATCAAATGGAGAACAACAAACAACCTAATTCAATCAACAAAATCAGAAATGCAGAGCCAATTCTAAAAAAACAAACCCTAATTTTTCATATAAAAAAAGAATCAGAGCCAGCAAAAACACAGTAAAAAATGTGATTAAGCACCATTAACAGAAAAAAAAAACAGCAGAATTGCTTACCCCAAGCAATTTTGCTCCCGAAAAACCTCTGAGTTCGACAACCTACGAACTCCGCCTCAGAATCCCGCTCAGCAAAAATGAAAAAAATAATAATAATAATCTCCTTTTATCTCTAGCTTTATATACTTTCCATAAATGCTTCCAACATCTAAACATTCCCTAGAAATCACCGAATTTCATTCTCCCTCTGAGTGCGTGTAAGTTTGTGTATTGGAAAATTTTTTAAAAAATAAAAGAAATTAAATTAAATTTGAAAAAGGGACCTTTTGGAAAGGGAATAGGGAGGGAAGGAGGAGAGAGAGGGGAAAAACGTTTCTTGTTTGGGAGAGATTTCCCTTTCGGGATTCAGAGTTTTCTCCAAAAATAAAATAACGTAAGAAATAACGCTAGATAAAAAAACGTTAAATAAATTCTTTTCCACATTTTTTTGGTTCACAATTCAACAGTTGGATATGCCACGTGCCTCACGTGCTGTCCATCCTCGGACATGCCCGGGTTTTCCACGCGGGTCACCCGGGTCGGGCATTTATTCTTAATGATTTTTTCAAATGTTTTCGTTTCAATAAGGTCAAAGATGTTTTAAATTCACAAATGTGCTCATTTACACATGGTTTAATAGGGGTTAAAGACATTAAAAATAAAGAATGCAATACGACTATATTATCGTCTATAATTTAAATTTACGTGTGATTCTGTGCTCTAGGGTACTATTTAACTAAGAAGGCAATAAACTAATACAATTACACTATCGTTTATAATTTAAATTTACGAGTAATTCTGTGTTACAGGGTATTATTTAACTATTAATATTTTATCAAAGGTAAAATTTCTTATATTACAAAAATGAGTAACTTATTTGAGCAACGCGTAGTAACAAACATACACACAGAAAACACGAAAAATAACCTTTTAATATGCCTCATTTCCCTTTTATTCATACTTTGATTTTGTCGATACACTGCAGTATTAAAATTGAGAGATCAAACTGATTCAATCTACATCTTTTTACAAAAGTCGATTCTATCGACATGCATATTACTTGTCTAACACAGAAGTCGATTCTATCGATATGTCAATTACATGTCTTGTTAGGAAGGTCTTTTATACCGACATATAAAATATAATTATCTTTGTCCCATTTATATGCTTGGCATATTAGGAATGATGCACACTAAGATCAGGAGATCATGCTTATTAAATGAACGTCTTATCATAAAAGTCGGCTACATCGATATAAAAAATACTTGTCTTACACATTAACATAATAGGAAAATCTAAACTAAGATTACACACCAGCAAGTTATTTTGACTTTTTATTTATTTTTTAAGGTGGCTATGTAAAAAAGATACTTGAGATGAGAATGGGTTAATTAACTCAACTTTGGTCAAATGTTTGGATTGGCTTTTTAGTGCATGATGACGATGAGAAGACACGAAATTTCTGCTTGTCGAAAAACAATAGGCTCTTAACTGTCCCTTTTTTTGACCCAATAAAAATAAACGGAATAAATGGGCATGAGTTTCCGTAACTCCACATACTTGGAGTAAAAGATGTGGGGGCCACCAGAAGCTGAGTTGGCAGAAGCCCATTGATTTAGAAGAGATTGTGAAGAATGATTCGGAGACAGCTCAGCATAATATACTAGTGTTGGATTTGAAGCCTACTCTTCTTGATATTGATTGGATCCAAAAAGCTGTGTGTCAACATCTAAACAGGCTTTTTGCTATTTTGATGAAATGGATGGTAAAGAAAATCAAAGGGCAGTTCTAATCTCAATTAGGACATGTTTGGCGCTTTAAAAGAAGAAATCGGGTATTTCGTTAACACCTAACTATTGTAAGGACTCTACGCTATTAAAATAGGGACAGTTGGGTTTAATCTCACGAGTCACGACGGCCACTTGCTAGGCGACTTATTTGAATTGTTGTGGTCAACTGAACTTAGGATCAGTTGGTTTAATGCGTACTCATAACAAGTGTGGGGCTGAAAATTACCGCTAGCATAGGCATGGCAATTTCTATGTTTGATCTAGATAAGTAGAGTCGAATTATGGAATTTGTCTGTTTGCATAATTATAGAATGGTAGGTTTTGAATCAAAATTACATTTACTGCAAATGAGCTAGATTAATGTTGAAAAAATGTTCGCACTTTGTTACTGTCATTCTTATATATTGTGTATTTTCTCTGACTCGCGTCTATGATACTTATTACTGCTTACTAGAATGGATATCAGAATTTATGTTTGAATGTTGCGATTCTACGATTCGAATTAGCAAAAGAAAAATCTAGGATTTGATTATATACTCTTGGTAGGGAAGTTTAGTTTCAATGAAATTAACTTCAAATTTGCTAGGATCTACAATCCTATCGATCATTGATACTATCCAGAAATGATCATTCAAAGTATATTGAATCTGTAAACATCAGTAACAACAAGATGAATGGGGTTCTCCCCTCACAACTTTCTTTTTCTAAAAGCTTTTTCGTTGAGACTCCCCTTTTTGAAACCTTAGGGCAGGCCTCCACCTCTGCTACCAAATATGGTGACCTTTTGTTTACCCTAATGTAGCTATAGGTAGTCGTTTCATATTTCGTTCCTCCACCTTAGCCAAGTCCTGCTGCTGTACTCTGTCCAGCAACTTTTTGGTCTCTCACTGGGGTTGGCCGCAGCCACATGGTGGCCGCAGTGGAAGTTTAGACTTGTGCGGAAGGTCTCTCGAGATTTACGCGGACAGGGGCTGACTTAATAATATGGTTTCAGAAGGTTCTCAAAAATGAATCAAGCAATCTTCAGCAGTGATTATGGCGGTCTTTAATGCACAATGTGGCGGTCAAATAATTTGGTCAATGTGGAGCGCATCAATAATTGAATATTTAGAGATGAAGGTTTTTCTTGTTTTAATTTTTTTCTTCCACTTTCGGTTGTATATATTATTTTCTCGACAATTTTTATGACAAGTCACCAAACCAACACCACCCTTGCATCTCACGATTAGATCTAATATGCAACCCTGAAGGAGAAATCATGTCACAAACTCTAAGGAAAGCTCTCTAGCGATGTCCTCGCAAGGGGAAAAGCCGCGGTGAGTGCATATTTGTGACCTCGGTGTAGGATACTAGAGATACTCCGTTTGGGTTGTTCGAATGACTACGTGTTAGATAGGGTTTCACGTGACTCGGGCGAGTTGTATGGCTTGTGGGGAAAGGAGAATCATCTCCCCTTTGCGCTCTTCTACTACTTGAATCACATTTAGACCAGTTCGAGCATGTTTCAGATTCCTAGCCGACTCTCATATTGGGTCGGGTTGATGACTGCAGATCGAGCGGTTTAAAATGAGCTAAGCAGCAGAATAACAATACACTACACCAATTTAATCTCATTGTTCTTCTTAAACAGTCACATGAGATATATATAATTTATAACTATTAACCCCTTTGCTTAACGATTTTAAAAGACCTGAATATATAATTTATAATTATTAAACCTTTTGCATAACGATTTTAACCTACTTTGATAAGATCGCTTTCAATCATTAATGCAAAGGATTAAACTTTCTAAAATTCGATGATTTTTGTAATAAAAAAAACGATGGATAAATGGAGGTGGGGGCATGAATAGCCATTACACAATTGGCCATTTGGCCTTGTAACAAAATGTCAAACTAGGAAATAGACAACAAAAACACACATCTTCTCCTTCAACTTCCTTCCTTGAAAAGGAGAGTAGCTAATGTTGTCGCTCTCGAAATTTGTATTCATGCCATCCACTTCATTTTGTCACGTGCTCTCTTAATGCAACGCTACAAAACTCTACCAAACCAAACCAATTCTGTCGAAGGCCCCGAAAAAGGGAGAAGTGTGCTATTGGGTCATTTAGTACTCCCTTATCCCACTTAAACTTACTTTCTTATTTTTTTAATATTATTTTGTTATCAAAGTTTTAAAATATATATACTCCTTTGGATTAATGTGAAGAAAATGAGAGATTGAAATTGAGGGTAGAAAGTTAAAAGTAGATTGAGTGGATGGGATTGTAGGAATCTTGCCAAAAATGGAAAGTATGTCATTTAAAAAAAAAATCCAAATAAGGCAAGTGTGCCACTCTTAAAGAAACGGGGGGAGTATATAACTAATTATTGCGATGAATGAAACAATACCGTATATAATAATAATATTTTTCATATAAATATATTATATCAAGAGTCTGCCTCTTGAAAAACGATCTTTCCACAAGTCATGGAAAGACCAAGGTTTAAAGTGCAAACTAAAGTAAATGAAGATAAAAATTTTAAGCTGCGTGAACCGAATTATAAACTTATAATTACTACACGCAGTATAATAAATTTTTAATATTGCAACTAAAACCCTTTACATTTTCATTATTTCAATAAAACCTCATCTTTCTATAAACATACGAAAATATAGCATTTTCCATAGACTTTACCTTATATCAATTAGTTTTTGAATACATGGTATTATTTAATTAATTGTAATAATTAATTTTTAAATACTAATTTTTTATTTATCATTAGTATGCATAAATGAAACATATATTTTGAACAAAAGCAGAAGTGCAACATTGCCTGATACGGAATAGAGGTTGGTAGGAAAAGTATTATAATATGGGTGTTCTCGTACTGCTATTAATAGAGTAATAGGAGTAGAAGTGTGCCTCTATTTTAGAGTCTAGGATGTCTGACATATCAGCTGTTCGTAGCCAGGTGGATGGATTAATTCCTCATAAATATGCGCTTGTCCTATTAGGACAATTCACAGTTTGACAAACTGGATGCAGAATTAAGAGAAAATTTAATTGTTTTAACAACTCTACATAAATGTCAAAAGCCCAGAATGATAGCCGCCAGAAGCCCATGACAGTTGAGATGTTTGGTAGATCAGTTGTTAGGAGGACCCAAAAGGTACAGGAAGTTGACCTACCCAAAAGAAATAAGGATAGTACTTTATTAAAATACAGATAATTTATTAGATTATGGGCCTTTATTTGCAGCTCAATTTTGCTGTTAATAGTAGTAAAAAAAATCGCAATTCAATTTAATTCATATTAAATAGAACTAAAAAAAACAAAGTCTTACTAAATGTATCTTCTTCAACTAAATGTAAATAGATTTACAAGAAGATAGTATTGAGTATTTTTCCATTACAAATATCCCATAGAATATTCTGTATTCTATTCCTGCAAAAGAATCTAGTCAAGCCCCCCAATAGATATAAAAATACCTGTTTGAAAAACTGGTTCAACACTATTGATTTAAAAAAAAACCATGATTCAAATCCATTCTTAAAACTTCAAAATAAGCATCTGCAAAAGCCAATAGTGTGATACTAGAAAAGTGTCATAGATAACCTTAAAGCCTATTAACTCCATTCCCACCCCAACTAAACATGAAAATATATCAGTGCAATTATGGTTTTCAGGATATTCGTATCTGTACATGGAATTCGTGATTCGTGATTATTAAGATAATGGTGGCATGCAATGATGTAATAATAGATAATCAACGAAAAAGATCCTCTCTCAGCAAACGTAGAAGAGATATGTTGCCCCTTGACGTATTCCTTGTGTCTGAACCCAAAGCTTTCACTCCCTTAAACCCCTACAGAAAATGTAGGAAAAAATGCAAACTTTTACTTGCATCAACTCAGACCTTAAACATTGGAGATGAAGAAAAGATTGTTCTATAATTTTACCTTGATTTCGTCGGTTGCTGCTAGATGCTCGATATTCTTCAACAAATTAGTGGACACTGGTTGAAGTCTCCTGAAAATTTCACACGAGAACATTCATCACAAAGCTAAAGAGCAGAAATCAGGACAAGAGTTTTACCACTCAGACAGACCTTCTTGGCTTCTGTTTGTTCTGAGAATTTGAGGTAGGAAGTGAGTGAGGAATGTCTGCATCATTCTCTGGCTTCATTGGTTCTACCTCTTTCTATCAAAAGATTAGATGATAAAATCAGTTCCTGCTATTTGGGTTGCACGTCAAATACACCAGCTTATGAAAGAATCTTCATGGAGTTAATCCTAAATTCTAACAAAGACTAATGGTCCTTTATACTCACCAAAAAACAAGAAACAGGGTAAACAGCAAGAAAAATAATCAGCACAATTTACACCTTTTGACCAATTGATTGACTGAAAGAGGACTCTTGTATGCATCTTCCATTCACCTATAGGCAAGCAAAGGCAAAACAGTGTCTGCTACAGAACAAATAGGTCTAGAGTATTAATATCCAAACATGCAGGTGCAACATTTTTTTCAAGCATTATTAGCATAACATGATCTCATTGCATCAAGGAGACAAAGACGAAGATCGGAATATGCATACTTTATAACTTAATTTCTTTGCAATTGTTCGATAAGAATACTCAACCTCAGACTGCTGATGAGGTACTTGGCCTTTTTTGTTGGAGTCACCACTGTCAGAAATGGTTGATTCCATCTCTGCAGAGAGAGAGCAAGCAGCAGAATCCGGTAAAATAACATCAGGAATTGCTGATTCCTTCTCTGCCGGGAGAGAGCAAGCAGGAGAGTCCGGAAGAATAACACCAGACACTGACAAATCCTTCTCTGCCGAGGGAGAGCAAGCAGCAGAATGCGGAACAGCAACATACGATACTGCGGATTCCTTCTGTGTCAACAGAATACGAGTAGCAGAATCCGAAAGGATAACATCAGACATTGGCACTTCCTTCTCAGCTGAGGGAGAGCTAGCATCAGAATGCGGAACAGTAACATGAGAAATTGCTGATTTCTTCTCTGTTGAAAGAAGGCAAGTAGGAGAATCCGGAAGAATAGCATCAGAAATCGATGATTCCTTTTCTGCAGAGAGAGAGCAAGCAGCAGAATCCGGAACAGTAACTTCAGAAATTGCGGATTCTCTCTCTGCCGAGGGAAAGCAAGCAGGAGAATCCTGATCAGTATCAACAGAAACTGCCGATTCCATCTCTGCTGAGGGAGAGCAAGCAATTGATTCCGGAACAATAACATCAGAAACAGGAAGTGCTGATTCCTCCTTGACCGAGGGTGAGCAGACAGCATAACTCAGAACATTAGCATCAGAAGTTGTTGATTCCTTTTCCGCGGAGGGAGAGCAAATAGCAAAATCCAGAATAGTAGCATCAGGAATTGTTGATTCCGTCTCCTCTGAGGAAGAGCATGCTTCTCTTGTATGTGCAAATGATTCAGACACACAAGTGACAGATTCCAGACAGCCTGCAGCAAAATTTGTGTATGAAGTGTCGGAAAAGCTCAATGATAACTACATTGGCCTTCTGAGCACTGAGAATTGGAATTCCATAAAATGAGACAAGGCCCCTAAAATGTGGCTAGAAGTTTAAACAAGTTGCTTAAACAACATTCACGTGAATAGGAAAACCCGCACTATTTTGGTTCTGCTGAAATTTGTAACAAGTGTATGAAATCTAGAATAGGTACAATACAATATACATACCCCAATTTCCTTCCTAAGTTGCATCAACTCCCTAATTTACTCTAACAATTCACATGCTAATAAACCATTCAGCCTCTGCAGGTGTTTCAAAGTTGAAACTTAACAGAATATAAGATTATTTCTGGTGAGACTATCCTTAATATGAACCGTATGAGTATAGCCTATTGCACATAACAAAGCTAACCCTCACTATGATACTGTAACCAAACAAAAATACCTTCAGCAGTGGAACCAAAGTAAAATTTTCCATATTAAGCTTCTCAAACCTGTTCTTCCAATCTCTGGACGCGTATAATCATTTCCAGCCTCTTCAAATCTATTGCCGGCATCAATTTGAGAGGCAATTGAAACAGTCGCTCCATTATCAAGATAAATATTAACAACTTGGAGATCTTTTGATTCCCCACTTTTTTCAGCCAAACTCTCGGGTACACGTGAGTTTTCGTGTCTCTGACATTAAGGCCACAAAATAAACATCAAGCTCCATAGAAAATCTGAAGAGTAACACGTATTCTTCTGAAATTCAGAAAATACCTTCTTATGCTGCTCTTCAGAAGAATCTGTACTACAAGCAGCGGATGCGGAGGAGATACCTACCTGATGGTTATAGATTTGTTACACTACAAGCTAGATCGTGAAATCAATAAACATGAACCAAGAACAACGAATTTTCTTCATCAAACTTTCGTCACTTTTATACCTCTGCTGATTCTCTATTTTCTGAAAAAGACGTGGACTTCAAATCCTTCAGTTGGTTTTCTAGTTGAGAGGATCTTTTCTTTTCACAAGTCAGGTCATCTTTCAGACAGCAAATTTCATTTTGGGCTACCTGCAAACAAATACTTTGATAAATGTACAGCATTGAACTTGTCCCTTTTTCCCTGAAGGTCTACCCACCAACTGCAACATATACCTCAAGCATTCCCTTGTATTCTTTTAAGACAACCCACAAAGCTCTAGAAAAATTAGCCATAATCAGATGTTCCCTTTCCTTTCTGGCCAAGTCAATGGGATCCACATTGATACTTGATCCATCATTGACTTTGGAACTGATAGGATCTTCACCCTCAGCTACAAGCTCTTGCAACTTTACACCCTTGTCATCCTTTACTATTCCACAAAATTCTACAGGACAAGCATTACATATTGAGGAGGAGGGTATGATTGTTCCACGTGTTTCCATGAAATGCAAAGATGAAAATCAGGTAATTAACAGTAAAGATTTGACATACCTTCTGTTTGTTTCTGTGGTTGATCCCCAGGAGTACCTGTTGCAACATTCTGAATCTGAAAGTGGAAAATTAGACTGGATGATGGTAAATTAAACATGAAGCTGGATTTCAAGTTACTTTAGGCTATGAAAATGTACCGTTTTTTCAGAAGTACTAAACTTCATCCTTTTTCCATTGTCCGCCTTCAGAAAATTCTGAATGGGTCTCTTAGCACATTTCTGATTACCAGTCTCTTCAATGTTGGCAAATCTGCAAATAGGCGTACTCTATTAGGATGGTTATAGCTTAATTATAGCATAAAGGCGCATAATTACAGTAAATGAATTACTTGATTTGAGCAAAAGGTGCTGCCTGCTTCAGCAGATTGGATGTTTCAGGATAATCATCTTCTCCTGGTTTTACAGTCAGGATCTACAGAGTGCAACACAAGACAGTGAATAAGCTTTTATGCAAAATGCTTAACAGTTAATGATTTCACTGATCACAAAGATGGAAGACATATTTAACAGTTGAGAATAAAGCCTGGCAAATAGCGGTAGCATACCAAAGCCATACGTTTCTTCCCTTCCAAATAGTCTCTCAAATACCTGGTCAACTGTTCCAAGATTTACAAAACTTTATCACATCAGTAAACATCATTTGGAGAGTAGCATTGCTTGTAAACAGAGTCCATCCAAATTAAGTAAATACGATTTTCATTTGTTTTTAATCATAAAGGACATTCACCAAGGAGTTCTGAAAGTGTTTTTGCAGTGGCTTTCTCTGGTTCTTCTGATGCTCCAACAGTGACTGAGAATTAAGGAAAATTTAAAAATGCACAAATTGTTACAATCTCACAAACAGAGAAAAACAATAAGCTTGAAAGAAAAATCAATCTTGCATACCCGGAGGCATAGACCAAAGACCATGGACGTGTTGTTGATGAAATTGCTTTCGACCATTCTGAGTCCCTGTGATCAGCAAAACCACAAACGTGATGAGTAGCTTGAAATGACACTGACATACACTAGCATATAAAAGCAAAGTTATGCTTGTTGTTACTCTTAAGACTAAAACTCGAGAAAATAATGAGCATAGAAATATTATTATTATCCTTGAAATCTCAATCATTAGTAACACAGTATAAGTTCATTACCTGGTTGCCTGTTTTCTTTTCTCGTTCTGCTCCTGCCAGGTCAACAATAGTGAACAATGCCTTTTCTTTCTCATCGTCTAACTCCTCATTGCCCTTTTGAAGATGATAGCATATATTGATGATGCATTGCGAACGGCTGGAACAATGATGCCATAAGTAAACAATATCTAACAGCATGGCAATGGTTGAACTATTCATGTGTACTAACAAAATGGCCATAAAAATTACATTGACTATGAACATTTTAAGTTCATGAAGCATGACCACAGGGAAAAAAGAGATACAAACCTTGACTGACTATTGGAATTTGTGGAAGCTGTTGCCCGACGAAGCATTCCACAAGCAATCAACGATTCAGCTTGTATGACATCATTAATCACAACCTGTCCCATATGAGCGATGTAATCAGACTAATTCTCATCAGCTGATATAGTAAGAAAGCCACTCACATATGAAGACGAAAACAAAACAAAAAAACCTCATCTAGGCCCTTGATCCCTGATTGCTGAATGTGCACTTCACTCCCCTCGTGCAACAAATCAAACAGTCTCTCAGATTTCCCTTTCTCCGAGCATATTTCAAACATCGACAATGATAAAGACCTGCATATTTAAACATCCACGCAATCATATCACAATGTGTGCACACAAATGACAACAATTACATATTAGTATACAAATGAAGGTACCCCTTGAGCCGGCTCTCGCTGGCTTCATCTCTCGAGAAAATGTGGCGTAGCACAAGAGGTACCATTCCAGGATCCCTTACAGAACCAAAAACTGTATGAGTCTTTCCCGAACCGCTCGGCCCCAATGCAGCTAACATACCACTCTTCCCCTTCAAAAAATCCTCTACTAATGGATGCACCATTTTCTCATACACTTCACTCTATTAAACAGAAATCAAACAGTCAAATAACATATTTACAGTATATCCATATCTATAAGACTATATCAAGCTATTATTAACATGAACTTCACCTGAGAAGCTTCATCGGAGAAAACCTGTGAGAAGCCTTCGTACACCTCCGTCTTAACTCGCTTGCTCTCCGGTAAACTCTCCGGCGGCGTAACGGTAACAGAGCCGGAATCCTTAGCGGCGGCAACGCAAACACCTCCGCCCTCTTTCCCCTTCGATTTTGGCGCATTTTTCGGTTTTCGATTTTTCGGCCAGACGTTTTTGCCCTCGCCGGCGGAGTGTTGTTTCCCGGCGTGTTTTGTGGAAATGGTGAGCGGTCGGATTCGGAGGTAGACTTTGAGGTTCTCCGATGAGGGCAGTTTTCTAGGTTTTCGGGCGGCGGAAGGCGGCAGCTCGATGGAGAGAATGTCCTGAAGGGGGAATGAGGAAATAGGATCGTTTCGGACTGATGGAGGAGAGAATGGAAGCTTCCTGGGGGGAGCGGCGGAGGAAGGCGTCGGTCTGGCTTTCCGGGGAGGATTCCGGCGGACGGTGACCGTCGAAGGGGTTTTGTCGAAGTCTGCCATTTTTGTGGAAGTTTTGATTTGAGCGGCAAATGTATTGAACTTGAAATTTTAAACTTTGAAATGGTCACTTTACTGGGAAAATGTTTTTAAAATTTTGCTAAACATAATTGCAAGCAAAGCGAAAGGTCAGCTCACATTTTGAAATAATTTACTCCCACCGTCTCAAAATAAATTGCAACAGAGAGAAAAATGACTACAAAAAGGAACAGTGATAATTCCTGTACAAAATTGTCCTGTCTGAAAAGCTGAAAATTGTCCTGTTATGAGACAGAAAATTTACTGTACAAAATGGGTTAAATTTCTGATAATCCCTAACAGGAACGGTAAATATTCCCTCCCTTTTGCTAACTTTTGACTCTAAAATTTTACTTTTAGAGTTATTTGTAAAATTTCGAGCCAATGTTCATGAAGTTCAAAAATTAATCCTTACATCTATAAATAGGGGCATTTATTATTACAACACCCAACCAAATCAAACAAAAACCAAACAGAAGTTCTTGAAGAATAGGCCAGATACAAAAACGCTATTCCCTTCTTTAGCTTCTTCATCATCGAGCAACGTTGTGATGGTTGGGGCAAACCTAACAAATGATCAAAGGCAATACACGGCCCATTTTCTACCTCAACGCATGAAGAATGGGCAAATTGAGTGGCAGCAAAGAGTCGAGGCAGCACAGAGACTGGTCATGTTCAGTGCGGACCATCTATACAATCTGGGCGCGGGTGAAGCAGCAGCTTCAAAACGGAGAAGCTGTGAATGCTCGTTCAAAAAGACATGGACGGTGTGGCAGAATCAAGAAACTGATCGACCTGGAGGACTTAATGGTCGTGCCACTAAGGTACCGACGAACCTGCACACCGGCACAATTGCATGTTGGAAAAAACACCATACAAAGGGCTATAACAAGCAAGGAGATCATAAGCCACACTAAAGCAGTACATCCACAAATAACATTGGCATGCACAGAATCAAGGCTATAATGGTGCCTAAGTAAATTGGAGTGCGACATGCAGCTAAAGCCCCGTGGAAAATGTCATACACATCAATGAAAAGTGGTTCTAGTTGACAGAGGAAACAACAAGGTATGTTCTAGGTCCCAATGAACCTAAACCTTATAGAATCACTCAAAGCAAGCATTACATCTCAAAACTCATGTTTTATTGTGTTGTGTGTAGACCATTACTGGACTTAGAGGGTAATGTATTTTTTTATGGGGAAATAGAGGTGTTTCCCTATGTGGACTATGTAACAGCCAAGTACATCATTGTAAATAGACCTAGGGGAACCGTGGTGCTCATAGGCATATCATCCATAACTAGAGATACCATAAGACACAAGCTGATTCACGAGCTCATACCAGCAATCAAGGAAAAATGGCCAATTTGGACAAACAAAAACATTTGCATACAACAAGATAATGTCCCTACCCACATAGTTGCAAATGACCCTGAATTTCTAGTTGCAGCCACATCAGATGGATTTAATATATAGTTAGTGTGCAAACCATCAAAATCACCTGATCTAAATATTCTGGATTTGGATTTTTTGCCTCAATTCAAAGTTTGCAGTAGCAAAACCCTAGTCAAAACCTATAAGAGTTACTACAGGTTGTGTATGATGCATTTGAGAGATATGATCCTAGACTTATTGAAAAGATTTTCCTAAGTCTACAATGTGTCATGTGGAAATCATGAATTGCAGAGGTGGGAATGAGTTTAAGCTGCCACGTGTGGGAAAAGACAGGGTAAGAAGGCTTGGTATGCTACCCCGCAATTTAATTGTGGACCTTGAGCTGGTAAGGGGTTGTTTGGAATACATGGTGGCCATTGGGTGAACGGGCACATTCAAGACCTGTTGATCAGTATGGAGTTGGTTTAGATATGCAAGGGATAAATCCTTTTGCAGGGTTGTGCTTCTAGATTCATATATAGGGTAAACGTACCAGTTAGTCTTGATAAAGATATGTTTATAGGGCAACCTTGTAAAAGCTGGGAGGGCTAAACTCCCTTTTGTATGTAGGAAATTCGAAAAACTAAGTTTTTAAATTTGGGTTTCAGAACTGAGGCAAATAAACATAAACCCATAATGTAATAGATGGCATGGCACACACAGTAATTACGAGGCAACAAACACTACAAGGCTGTCATCCAAGTGTTTTTAACAAACATGGTTGTTGCCTAAGTGTGAACAAACAATATCATCATAGGTGGCCAACAGCTAATATAGGGTTAAGTAGGCAAATAATTTCAGAGATGGGTTTAATCACATCATGCACCGCCAAGATCAAATCAATTTCATAACTGATATGCATGGCTGCATGTTTTGATCATTCATCACAGCCAAATCATTAATCATGGGGTTCAACCATCACATAAACATGCCATCACAAACAATTTCACCAGCTGTGATATCTCATATAAAATGTAGTTAATATATGCCTATCCAAGATCAGACAGTTTGGTAAACAACATTGCATGGCTGCATATATGAACCACAAACACATACACATGCATCACTTTTACTGCTCCATTATTGCCCCTGATGTGAAACACGCCTTGCTTGACTCAGGTTCAGCATAAGATTCAGATGAAAAATGGGGAACAACCACCCAGGTTTCAACTGAATCTGCGTCTGAACACGAGTGGTTACACATTTAAACATAAACAACACACATATTCAAATACCCAGCAAAAATAAGTAGAACACATGCTATCACAGACAAAACCAAGTAGTTGTAAAAAGCAACAACGACAACATTGTGTAAACAAACCTGCAGTAAGAGGTAAATTGTAAGTAAGTACTCACTAATTTTAAATTACAAAGTAACAACGAAATTGAAAAGGGACATAAAATACAAACCTGTGAGTAATGAAATTATTTTCCAGTATCAGAATCACTATGATGCACATATCCACCCCAGTTACCATGCTATAGACAAGCTCTGACTTCCCAGAAACTGGGCTCACCATACTCAGAGGATTCATTACCCTTGAAGTACGCTAAATGATTTGGATCACATCAAGATTAAGAATCATATTCATCAGAATCAGGGGGATGGGTTTCATGAAAATCAAGGAGCTCTGTTTCATAAGAATCAGGGGGGCTGTGTGTTATCAGTATCTGGGGTTGTATTTCATCATAATTGGGGGGGGGGGTTGTGACTCATGTGAATTGGGGGGTTGTGTTTTTTCTGAATCAAGATATGAATTTGAGTGGTAGAGGACAATTTCAGGTACATGGATAAAATGTGTGGCCGCGTGGGTATCCTAAGATTCAATTGAATCAATATCAAGGACAGGGTACAGGAGTGGGATAACATTACTAGGCTTGGGTTGTGATTCAATATTATCAAGCTCAGTAAATAATGTGGGATCAAAACTCGACTCAAGCGGAGAGTCATACTCGGGCGAACTTACCCAGCCCAGCCATAAACCTATCACCATGATCCATCAGGTAAGAGTTCACACAATGGGTGGGGCTGAAGTTTCAGATGTAAACAATCACAAGGGAAAAAAATGAGTACAGTATGACAAGGGGTGGGGTTAGGGTTTCATATGCAAACATGCACAAGGGAGAAAAAAATAATATCATCAGGGGCAAATTAGACACAGCTAAATGATTAGAAAATCAAGAACAATAATAGAGGGCTTATAAGTCACAAAAAACACAACATGAGCATAGACAGTTGAACGGAACCCATAATCGAGGCCAAGATCATAATTTAAAAGCTTAGAACAGGAACAACAAAAGGAACATAACATGCAAGCAGTTTTCACAGGAAAACAAATAAACATCACATGGAAGCAGTTTTCACATCAAACGTGTTTTTAAAACATAAAAATTTATCACGGGAAACCCTAATCGAGTCAAATCTATGATTAAAAACTCAATACAACAAGAATACCAATAACAGGGGCATATCAGTCACAGATCTGGCAACAAGCTTCAACAAATCAGACACTTAACACAATATAAACATGCATTTATATCCAACAAACTCAGAAAAATAAACTAATTTAGGAGTAAAAAACCAAGGAAGCAAGAACACCACGAACAAGGGCATTTCAGTCACAGATCGGCCAAAAATCTTCACAAAATCTTACACGAATCACAAAATAACCATGGATTTTTTTGTCTAGAAATTGAAAAACGGAACACATCTTCGCATGCAACCGGTTTTCTAGGTTAGAACTCAAGATCCAAGCATTTCTCAACATATTAAACACAAAAACACAACAAATCCAGAACCCACAACTCAAGAACCAACGAAATGAGTTCAAAACCCACCAAATCAATGAGTATCACACAAACTGGGGCTCAAAATGTTGTGATAAACATTAACAGAGTATAAATCGTGTTAATTTTGAAAACCCCCAAACAACCCACGAAAACCCTAGTTTGGAAGCCTAAAAGTTGTGATAAAAACAACCACCTGAGCATCTAATCACAAAGGAGCATCGAAAGCAACATAAAAATGAGAGATAAACACCATGGAATAGATAGATATCATGTGGGGAGCGGCTAGGGTTTTCTGAGCTTGAGCGAGTTGAGAAATGAGAAATAAATGGAGCGTTCAGGAGTAATGAAGAATGAAAAAGAATGTTGGGAGAGCAATAATGGTGATTGGGAAGAGCAAAAGTGAGACAAGTGACTTTACTGACCCCAATTTAAAATCAATTCGCATGCCTCCATAATAATGTAACACGCGTACCGGAGTGGACCAACTGGCCTAATTAATCAGGTTAACACTTGTAATTGTGGTAAGTTTCAGGGGCATTTTTGTCTTTTGACAAGTGGTCAAATGGGCTGAAATTGGTAAATTTTGACCCATTGCAATTTAATTAGGGACATCCATTTTAGGAAAGTATGCAGTTTATTCCGGGACAGAAGGAGTACTTAAAAGTGGTTTTTGATTTATTTTTTTGAGAAATCATTCATTCCAAGAAGCTAGGAAAAAGGTTCAAAGGCGATTACAATAAATGGAATTTACATCCAATCTAACTAGCCTCTAGTAATAACCAATTTATTGCAAGGATGTTCAAATTGCATGCCAGCCAAACTGATCATCTGTACTATTACAGATCAGAGATCCAATAAAAAAACTTTAACATCGCTCTCGAGGATATTGACTGGCTTCTCGGGAAAATCATTACGCATCAATATCACTGCACCAAACATGGATCTTCTACAACTGCAACACCACTTGATCCAACCATGATTTATGTTGTCCAAACTGTAAACACCTTAAAAAATACAGATCTGGCGAACCCAAATTGATGGAAACCCAAAAATAAAACTACAAACAAAATTGGGAACACATGATCTGAACAAACATATCAAAATTAATACATCAACGTGAACAACTAAATTGAGTTATCATCATGAACACAATGATTTAATTGATCATATTGAAGAACAAAACTAATTTATAGAGACAAATCTCACAATTATTGCATAACAAAAAAATAATAGACTTGTAAAAATACATTAGTAATAGACTTGTAAAAATACATTAGTAATAGACTTGTAATATCACAAGTCTATCGTGTGATATTCCTTTGTAGACTTGCAGTGGTGGTGGTAGAGCCCTACATTGAAAAGAAAGATGATTGATTGAAATTTGAGTGAAATATAAAAGGTACTTTAAAAATAAAAATGTCTTAGAGATTCAATAAACTAAAAATTCACTGAAAAAAATAAATTTAGGAGAAAAATAGTCCAATATACACTGCCATCTAACAAATTCATTTTTTTAAAAAAAATCAATCATTTCAAGATGTTGGAAAAAATGGCCAGCAACGATTACAATAAGTGTACATCCAACCTAACTAGACCCCGGCAATACCAAATCTATTGCAAGGATATTTAAATTACATATCAATCAGACTGATCGTCTGGACTATTACAGATCAGAGATCCAATAAAAAACTGTAACATCGCCGCCCTCAGGGATAAAAACTCGCTTCTGCAAAAATCATGACCACTTAGCGAAGATGAACGTATCAGTATCAATATCACTACGTCAAACAGGAATCTACAGCAGTTGTAACACCACTCGATCTTGATAAAAAACTTGATCTATATTGTCCTGTAAATACCTTGAAAAACATAGATCAAGAACGAAACTCTTAATAGATAACACAAATGAAATCACGAACACACAATCTGTAAAACCTGATCGGACAAAACACATCAACCTGAACAATTAGTCTGAATGATCATCATGAACACATCAATCTATCATGTCGAAAAACAATAACAATGTATGTAAACAGTTTCATACTTATTCAATAGCATTGACACAAAAAATATATATCAATTGAGAAAAGGGAAAGTCTCAGGAAAGACGGCCTTTCCATAAGCTTATGGACAGTTCTCAGGGGCATTTGACTTAAATGTTGTAATTTTTTATAAAATTTAAATATTGTATTTTATAAGTTAAAACAAGTAATAATATGTATTTAAAGGTGAAAATATATAAATATATGATATAAAAAAATATTTTAAAAAATTTTAAATTTTGTATGCAATTTAAGAAATGCAATGTATAAGGTAAGAAATAAGTGGCTTGTCCATAAGCTTATGGACAGATCGCCTGTCAGGAGACCCACTCTTAAAAAACTAAAGTCTACCCCCATGGTGGGAAGATGGGGAAAAGAATGTTGGAGTAGGAAGTTGGGCAACGGCAATAGGGTTTGTCATCTACTCCATCCGGTTCTCTATTCATGACCGTCTTTGACCAAACATATTTTCATATCATGTTTAACCATCAATAACTTTTATTGTATAAAATAATGGACATTATGCGTGATATCTTTGAATTCTCTGTAGTTTATGAAAAGTAAAATATTATAATCTATTATTGTACGCAACAAAAGTTATCGATCACAAGCATATCTTGAAAAAATATCTTTGAAAAAAAAAGACACAAGTAAAGGACTACAGGGAGTAACAAATTCATAGGCACGAGAAACTCATAAAATTAATTTATAAAATATGCTTAATCTTCCCGGTAGATTTGGTACCATGATAATTTATGTACATATTACAGCCAGGAGCTTAAACAAAAGACAGAAATTAAGAGCCTCATTCCGGCCAAAGTAGCAAACAAAATGAACAAGATTATCTTAATAACACCAAAATATCCCCCTCTAAACTAAACTTATTACTTCTTGTTCATCAACAATACTCTCCACAACCTGTCACAGAAGCGGAGCCGCCGCCTGAAGGTGGCCGTTTTTGTTCGTCAGCATGTGAACAACGGCCCTCATCGTCGGCCGATCCGCGCTGTCGTCCTCGACGCACGACATCGCGATCTTGAACAGGCTTACGGCGCTCGGGAGAGGGTAGCCGGAGAGCCGGGAATCGAGGATGGCGAGAACTGAAGCGGCGTCGGACGGTTTCGAGAGCTCCGACATCGTCCTCCTCACCCACATTACGATGTCGACTCCTTCCCCGAATTCTCCGACCGGTTTTCGGCCCGTGATCAGCTCGAGGAGCACCACGCCGAAGCTGTAGACGTCGGACTTCTGGTCGATCCGGAGCGTGTATGCGTACTCTGTAATGAATGAGTGCTAGATCAAATTTAGCTATCCATATTTTCGTCTATTTTTTTTCATGTTTGTCACATTTCTTATAAAAAGTGAATCATTCTTTTAACTGCTCCCCCCTTCCCAACTAAACTTGCATAGAATCTTTTTCCCGGTCTCCAATAAAAACGTTTGACTGTAAATATGTGTAGATACGAACAATAACACAACAAAAAACAGATATTTAGAAACTACATGTTACGACGAATCTAATCATATCTCACACGATAAAATTATTATTCAAAGATGTATTAAAACACGTGGTAAAAGTTTGACATCTTTGACTGAAAAAAAAATTCGGTGCAGATTTTGATGGGACAGAGGGGTTACAAAAGATTAGTTAGACTAAGATTTTACTAGTAGCGCGAATAAACTAGCCCTAATCTTCAAGGGTTTCCATTCTATATAGTATTAGAGTAGACTAATTCTAGCTTAACCCTATTCTCTTCTATTTATATCCCGAATAAATTAGACCTAACTATGAAGGGTTTCCATTTTACCTAGTATCAGATTAGACCGATCCTAAATGAAGGCATCAACATAGCAAATCACAAACGTTCATTAAACTCTTCTTTACTCTACACTTAATTCTTACCACAAAATCACAATTGTAAAAGCTTCCTGTGTTATACCTAAGAAAAACAGGGAATAGATATAATAGAGAGCAATTGAGTAAGAACCAAAAAAGAGGCAATAAATGATGCTGCAAGTGAATTGGCCCCAGTACTAACCCATGTAAATGCGAAGGCAATCACAAACAGCAATCTCGAGATTTCCGTTTGTGACAACTTCTGTGTTACATAAGTTGGTTTCAGGAGCCAATCAACTCGCAACATCAGTAAACATGATACGAATTGCTTACCGGGAGCTATGTAGCCGTAGGAGCCAGCAATGGAGGACATGCATTCAGAAGCATCATTACTGTGGAAAAACTTGGCAAGACCAAAATCAGCAACATGAGCTTCGTAGTCGGAATCCAGGAGGATGTTATTGGACTTGACATCCCGGTGAATGATCGATGGGGAGCAATCGTGGTGCAAATAGCATAAACCTTTAGCAGCCTCAACTGCGATTCTGTACCGCGTCTCCCACTGGAGATGCGCGCCTTTGCTGCCGTGGAGCAGCTCTCCAAGGCTGCCGTTCGACATGTACTCGTAGAGAAGGAGGTTCGTGTCCTTGTTACATAGATAGCCTAGCAACCGGACAATGTACCTGTTTAACAATGTTAAACATGTGAGTTCGATTGATTATTAAAAATGGATGGTAAATAATACTGATTCCGTCTCAGTAAAAATGACATTTTCTCTCTAATATTTCATTGCTGACATCAGAGAGAGATCCTAATATTTATAACAGTAACATTTTTATGTACTTTGAACTCATAAATTGACCTTAATAATGAGAAAAAGGCTAATTCTTGAGAATTTAGTGAATAGAACTGGTAAAAATGGAAATAGAATATTTTATCCCCTTTCAAATGGAATTTGAGCAAGCGTGTCAATAAAAAAAAATTACTAAAACAAATAGGCGAGTCCTACTTCTGAAAGACGGTATTTTCATAACTTATGGAAAGAGCAAGGTTTAAATTGTACATTAGAAGAAATTGAGATAAATTTTTGGTTTGCATTAATCGGATCATAAACTTATAACTACTACACGTTGCATGATAAACTTTTAATATTGCAACTAAAGCCTTTATCTTTTGATAATTCTAATTCAACCCCATCTTTCCATTTGTCTATGAAAAGACGGTCTTTCCCAACACTTTGTCCAAAAATGGTACCAATACTGAAGGGAATGTTGATTTTGCAGAATCAAAGTGAACCAATTTTAACTATTTAATCATATACAAAACTATTATCACGTTATTACATCCATTTAAATTTATATGTTTAAATTATTTATTTTTCAGAAAAGTTTTACACGTCTAAATAAATTACTAGTAGCAGTTAATACATTCATGCAGCTCAATACAAAATTAAAAATATGCCATTTGGAACAAAGTACTTAAATTTAGAACAGAACCTGTGCCTGATTTTCCCTAGTGTCTGAATCTCGGCGGTGAATCCACGATCGCTGCTGCCGCGGCCATGGCCGATTAGGCGTTTGATCGCGACATCTACTCCGGCAGGCATGGAGCCGCGGTAGACTACTCCGGCGCCGCCTTTTCCGATGATGTTTTCCTCCTTCAAGCAATCCAGGACATCGTTAACCTTAAAATCGAGCTTGTGAAACGCCGTGAGCTTCCACGCCATGGAGTTCTCGAAGCTCCGATGCCGGATTCTGATCCAGGCGCAGGCAACCACAAGCATTACAGTTAAGAGAATGATCACTGATACGATGATCTTCGACCGGGAAATAAGTTCTGTACGGACACTGTTACGGTCGGATGAACAAATCTGCGCGTTTGGGAGACAGAGGTTCGGGTTTCCTTCGAAGGTTTGATTGCCGAAGAATTTCAGGAGGCCGGCGGTGGGGCGCCGGCCGGTGAAGTCGTTGTAAGAGAGGTCGAGAAAGGTGAGGCCTTTCATTAGCCCTAAGACGGCGGGGATTTCGCCGGTGAGATGATTCCTGGATAAATTCATTGCGTTCAGGACTTTAAGACTGGACAAATTCATCGGGATTTTGCCGTAGAGATTGTTCGTGCTGAGATCAAGAAACGTTAATTTAAGGCATTCGGACAAACACTCGGGAATTTCACCAGTTAATTTGTTCCCGCCCAATTTCAAAACAGAGAGGATTTTCATCTCTGCAATTTCCACCGGAATTCTACCGGAGAGCTGGTTTCCGTCTAGACTCAGCGTCTGGAGATCTTTCAAGTTCCCGATTCCTGTCGGAATCTCCCCGTTGATTCGATTATTCGAGAGTACGAGGCTTCCCAGCATAACGCTCCCGATGGAGTTCGGAAGATCGCCGGAGAGATCGTTGTCGTTGAGCTCAATCATATCCAACAGAGGCAAGCTGAAAATCCCGGCCGGAATAGCTCCGTCGAGGAAATTCTTCCCGGCGCGGATTTTCGTTAGGCTTTTGCACGACCCGATCCCCTCCGGGATTGACCCGATGAAGAAATTGTTCATCAGAATCAGCTTCTCCAGAACACCGCCGTCACATAAACCCCTGGGTACAGTTCCGGTTAGGTGATTGAAGGAAACATCGAAAATCTTGAACTTGCCATTGTTGCCGAGGTTTCCCGGAAGCTCCATGGTGAAGTTGTTGTTCCATATCTGGAAAGTCTCCAGGTTGGGGAAGTCAGCGACGTACGCCGGAACCTGGCCATGTAGACGGTTGTGAAAGAAGTGGAGTAACGTCAGGTTCTTCAAAACAGAGTATTCCGGCGGGAAAGTTCCGGTGAGGTTGTTGTAAGAAACGTCCAAGGACTTCAGGCTGATGCAGCCGGAGATTTCCGGCGGCAGGACGCCGGAGAGATTGTTCTGCTGGAGAAACAGGCTGTGGAGACGCTTCAAGTTCCCCAAACTCCGGGGGATTTCGCCTGTTAAGTTGCAGTCGCCAAGGTTGAGAAGCTCCAGTGTGGTAATAGACCCGAACTCCGGCGGAATTCCGCCGTCGTAGCGGCTGAAGTAACCGAGCTGAAGCTCCCGGATTTTCGGGAGCTTAGCCAAGCTTGCCGGGAGCTTCCCGGAGAGAGCATTTCCCTGTAAGTACAGAATCTCCAGCTTCGGAAACTCGCCGTAGACTTCGGGGATATTCCCGTTGAAATAGTTCCCACCAAGTTTCAGAATCCGGAGCTCCGGCAACGTAACAAACTCCGCCGGGAGATTTCCCTCAAGGTTGTTGTTGTAACAGTCGAAAACTTCCAATTCCGTCATCTTCATCACGAGCTCTCCCAATAACACGCCGTTCAACTGGTTTCCGGAGATGTTAACGTACCTTAAAGTCGACAGCTTCGACATCTCCGGCGGGAGGGTTCCGGTGATGTTGCTTTCAACCATAGTGAGGTTCACGAGCTTGTCCAGCTGGCCGATTTCCGGTGCAATGGTGCCGAAGAGCCGGACGTTGGTGATGTTGAGTGATGTCACTCGGTGGTTTTCATCGCACGTGACGCCGGAGAACTTGCAGTGCGCGGCGGCGGAAGCGGCGGCGCTGGTGGTGGCTGACCAGTCGTCGAGCCCGGTGCGGCCGGGGCCCAGTAGGGATTTCTTCAGGTACAACAACGCTTCCAAATCCGATAATGCATGTAAGGTACTAATGAAACCCAGAAAATACAGAGGGAAGATAATGGCAAATTTTGACATTTCTTGGGTTCTTGAATTCTGGGTTTTTGTTTTTGTTTTTGTTTTTGTCTGTGAGATTTGTACGAACAATGGATATATATCCTATCTGAAGAAGGCGAGGTTTTGTTTATGAGTAGTGTTTGCGTGTGTGTGAGTGGAGAATCAAGATGTACTTGGTTGGAGTAATAAACAATGGAGGGTATATAATTATGCACAATGTCTATAAAATCAGATTCTTCTGTTATTTCAAAAATTGCTCTTACAACTACTCCCTCCGTCCCAGCTCTATTTGCACTCTTTCCTTTTTTGGACGTCCCAGCTGTTTTTGCACTACTCCATTTATTACCATAAATGGACTACTTTTAATATTTTTTTACTCCAATTGGGCCCAAATGCTGATTTTGTAACCCAAGCTTATTAGCCCATATTAACCCAAAACCCTTCAAAATCTCTCATTTAATTTAACATAACCCTAACCCTTCCCACCACATCATAAAATCCCTTCAACTACCCAACCACCTTCATTACACTCTTTCACGCGTTCTGATTTTTCTTCCCAATGGCATCGAGATTCGGCAAAAATGTTAAAAGTCGCGAGCATGCTCAACTTTATTCATTCGGCTTTGTTTCTGACTCCATTATTGATACCCACCCCTTTCTCTTCCCTCTCACCCTCTGAGCTTATCCCATTCCACAGCTTCTCCCATTCCAGATCGTCCCTCTCTTTATCCTTGCTCTCCAAAAATTGACTTGTTTATGGAAAGGGGGGAGTTCGTTGGTTGTGGGTTCACTTGTGATGGGTTTTGTTCGGCATGTTATGTCTCTGATTCTGGATCCTCTTCCCGATCTGGAAGTTTCTCTCCGGCGGATGATGGTCCGGCCTTCGGAGGCCCTGACGCCGGAGAAGAACGCATGAAGGAGGCGCTGCCCAACCGCCGGCGCGGTGTTCGAAGTCGCAGATCCGGCGGTTCTGTAGGCGGCGCCACCGCTATCGACCGGTCCGCGGCCTCTTTCTTGATTCCGTCGGAACATTTGGAGGTGGCGGTGGCCAATCGCCGGCGAGGAGAGATAACTCCCGGTGGGTTCGTTGGTAGCGCCGCCACCAACCAAGAAAAACACGGCCTTGCGGCCTCTGTTTCCAGATCTGCTGAGCGGTGCAGTCTGTGCGGGTGTCTGGCCCGAGAAAAAATTACTGATGTTGGTTCTGGAAACGATGATGAACACTACTCTTCTGTCCCTTCGATTCGAGCGCTTCCCTGGCCGGCCGAGTCCAGGTCTCCCTCAGACGTGATGCCGGAAATGAAACCTCTGAGTTTGGATCAGATCGATACACCTTTTCGGGTGGCTGAGATACTAATTCCGGGTCTGAGGGAACTACTTGGCCAGAAAAGGGAAAGGGTAGATTATAAAAAGTTTAGTCCTTTCCCTTCAACTTGTTATAATGTTTCTTTGTTTCCATGTTGGATTGCTAATTTGATCTTTCCTTGTTGACTTGCAGAGCCACATGATTGCTCCAGGAAGATGTATATCTCCCCTTGAAAACCCCTTCCACATTTTGGTAAACAGCAAAGAAAGGGAGTATACTGGTTCATGTTTGTGTGTTCTGTGCTTCTTGTTTGATTTACTGTGGTATGGGGCTGTACTGAGTTTTGTGATGTGTGATGTGCTCTGCTATGTTCTGTGCTCTGTGCAGCGCACTGTGTTATGCTCTGTGTTGCGCTGTGCGCCAAGCTTTTTGCTGTATTTTGTGCGGTGCCTTGTGTTGTGCTGTGCTCTGTGTTATGCTTTGTGATGCGCTCTGTGCTGCGCTTTGTGCTGTGATTTGTGTGCTGATTTATGCTGTGCTGTGACGTATGTTGTGCGAACTTCAGTTCTGTGCATTAAAACAACTGCTACTGCACCAAAAGAACTTGTATTTTCACACCAAAAGAAACAAGTCTTAAGTTTTTGGGTTACAAAAAAACTTGTATTTTCACACCAAAAGAAACAAGTTTTCAGGTTTTCAAAATGTTACCCTAGTCTAACCCAATGTGCATACTGAAATCCCTTACTGCTGCTGTTCATATCCCATGGCTTGCATCATCTCCCCCATGCCTTCAGTTTCCTGAATTGTGATAAGGTGTTCCAGGCCTTCACGAATTATTCCCTCATCACAACTTAGCATCCTAGGCAGTTCTCCTCTCCTTATCAGTGCATCCTTTGACATGTGAGGCAACTTGTAATTGTTGCATCCCTTCACTCTGATTATTTCAATCATTGCAGCTTGATGGGTGAGGAAAACTTTATTGATTGTTGCTGGATCTTCTCTGTCATATGCATTGTACACTGCCGACAGTAACCCATCCAGTGTCGTGGTTGGGGTTTCATGTTGTAGAGACTGTATCGAGTTAAAAAAACCGAGGTCTAGCACATTAAGATCAGGTGATTTAGCTGGTTGACATACCAGGTTTATGTGAAACCCGTCGGAGTCAGCTACTGCCCGGAATTCGGGATCTGAATTCTTTATGTGTGCCTTGCAATTATCTTGTTGAATACAAATGTGCTTGCTCATGAATGGTGGCCAACGTGCTTTTATTGCTGGTATGATTTCATCTATGATCTTTGCACGTGTCACGAGTCTAGTGATCTTCTCCACAGCCTTAGTTTCCATAGCCCCCCTCGGACGATTAATGCTGTTTCTTCTGGCTGCAACCCTCTCAATGAAAGGGAACACACCATACTTCCCATCAAATAGTAACACACCATCGGGGCTGTAAATTGGCCTACTAACAGCACACATGAACATGAGTTTTGGAATGTGGGATTTGTGTTGAGTGGTTCTTAAGGGCTCAGGCTCACCCGGTGCCAAATAGTAACGGACAGTTGGCCTAGTCATGTAAAACCATTTCTCATCTATGTGAATTACATTGTCCATTTGCTGGAATTGAAGGTTGCTATGCAATTTAGATATGCAGTATTTCAACCTGAGTACCTTGTGCTGAAATGTTAGTGCAGGCTTAATACTGTTTGTATGGCTTTTGATAACCTTTGCTGCCACGGCTCGGTGTAATGTGCTCTTCCCTATCCCCATACATGCACTTGTCCCTCTGATTGTTCTTCGGCTGGTTGCAGGTATTGATGTTAAGGCCTCTAGATCAATTTCCTTCCTGTTGTAGCCCGGATGACCGGACATTCTATGTCTCATGTCCAGCGGTTGACCCAGTGAAAGCTGGAGCTTGACTCTTGACCAGATGTAACTGATGGTTCTCTGGCTGCAATTGAACTTCATCGCTGCCTCGATTCTCTTGCCCTGAAGTATCTTCCCGTTCTTACTGTTGTCCAACAGGAACTCAGCAACATGTTGCCTCTGCTGGTTTGTCATATTCTTCTCCCCCATCCCTTTTCTCGAATACCCGATGATGAAGGGAAGATCTGGCAGTAGGAGAGCAATCAGTCTGCAAGGGCTTGGTAGGGCTCGATGATTGCTTGCATTTGACCTGAGGGTATAGAACAAAAAATACTTTCTGTTGGTAGGAGTTTTTGTTGGATTAGGACAGAGGGAATATCATGTCTGTGGAAAGGGAAATGTGGAAGAAGATGTAAAGTTTGTTTTGTCTGGAAAGGTGATTGTGGGCATTGTAAATGTAAATATAGTGGGGTTGCTGTTGTAATTTAAAATTTTCGACACTGTTCATGTTCTTGGCTCTTCATTTTGGAGCCAAAATTTTTTTAACCACTCCTGGTGAAATCAAGACATTTTTGGAGTTCCCTCCAAAAATGTGGTGTTTGGGCGCTGGGCTGCTCTGGCCCAGCAGAAAAAATTAGATGCCCAAATCTTGGGCTTAATTTAAACGAAAATAAATGAAACACTAAACAAATTCAGGATACCCCACTTCAACACAATAAAATATTGTATCCTTAAAAAAACTTCCAGCTTCTCTCTCCGCAGATAGAGCTGGGACGGAGGGAGTATAATATTTTGGTATGCAATAATATGATTCTCAGATTTTCCTATAAGTGTCCAAATAATTTTGATTTGTCGGCAATGAAAGTCTAACATGAAAAAATAAAATAACCACTGCTCTAGTTAGGATTTCGGTGATGGTGATGGTGGTATTAGAGTATGGATGAATGTCACGGTGACTTAGGTTAGGGGCGTTATAGATCTAACAAGGGTGGATCGTTAAGTCATCGATAAAAACACAAATTGTAGGTTGGAAATGGGAGACAATAAAGGCAAGGTGAAGGCAAGGTTAGGGGGTGGCAGGTGAGGCGCGAGGGGTGTGGTGGCAGTGGATGGAACTATCGGAATAGATGGCATTGGGAGGTGAATGCGGCGGTATCAAGGAATAGGATTAGGTGGTGAAATCCTGACAGAGGGTGGTGGCGAAGTTGGGATTGAGTGGTGAAATTCTCGGGGATAGGCTCGGAATGGTAAAATTTCAACTCAAATATGGCGGTAAATGAGATTGGGTGGTGAAATGTCGATTGTAAGTGGTTTGGGTGGTAGGTGCGGTAGTGTTGGTTCAATAAAATTTAGCAAAATGAAAGGGTAATTTTGGAAAATGAATTTTCATACCATTATTATTTGTAAAATTGGAATCTCTATAGTACTCTCTCTAGTCCTCTAATATTGGCACTCCCACCATTTATGAATGATTTTTTTTTATGTTGGCACTTACCATTTATGTCGAATACTAGATTAATTTCATTCATTCAGCTCACTTTTTATTACCCATACCCCAATTTTTACCACTTTTTTTTAAATGAGTACCATCTTACAAATGCCAATATAAAGCGACCAGAGGAATTTTAATTTTTTTTTGAGAAATCGGAATCTATAGTTTGTTAACTAATCTACGGAGTAGTATCTACATGCGTGGCTTTGGTGTAAATCTGTGGGATTGGATAGGCAGTATGGTAAAAGCAGTAAGATGGAGAAGAATCTGACGGTGAAAAGAATCATCGACGTAGCTTTTCTGGAAGAAGGGCTGCCATTTTACTGAGAGCATTTGAAAAGTTGGAAAACGATGAATCTGTGCTTTAAAAATGCCTGCGATTTGACGGCGGAGCCGTACTGGTCAGGTGAAGATAACCTTTCTTTTATTTCTGCAATATTATGTGACTACGTGAGGGAGTAAAATGTTAGAAATTGAATCTTATCGGGGTCATTCTGAACACAAGAAGTGGGTCAAAGGGGAATTAAATGAGGGGTCCGTGTAAATTTGGGAGTTTCCGGGGAGTCATGGGAAAAGCCAAAAAGAAGGGGGTCCTGTGGGCGTCTTTTCCGATACAGTCCAATGCTCTGACTGACTTTCTCTGTGCTATGGCTACTCTTTCCGTCTTAATTTCAATTACAGTTTAATTATTATGCATCGTTCAAAAAATATATTTTACCGTAATATATTTAGCTACGTATAATAACGTCAAATAAAAAGTAACTTTCTAAAAACTATTTGTTAAGATAAATTCAACAATATCACATACGATAGTATTACGTCTCATATATGTATTTAAATATGCATTCAAACTTTAATAAAAAATAGTGTTATAAAGTAAGTGGGTAATTTAACCTGAGACGTAGGGAGTACTCACTCTGTACCAGTTCAACTTGCACGGAATATTTTTCACACTCATCAAAAAAATTATCTAACCGTTAATATATTTAATTGCGTTTAGTAACGGTAAATAAAAAGTTGTTTTGGGGATACTACCAATTCCAATAAATTCAATTATATAATTTATAATAATATTATTATTTATATATCAATTCAAATATTCTACTCCCCCGTCTCAAATTAATCTGCGCACTTCATAAAACGTCATTATTTACTGTCCAACGTTGACCACATATTTGAATAGATATATAAACAATAATATTATCATATGTTATACAGTTTGATTCGACGTAACACGTAGTTTACGAAAAGTACCTTTTTGAATATCATAATTATATATAATTAAATATATTAACGATTAAAAAAAAATTTTGATGAGCGTAAAATTTTCGCTCATATTATTTAATTTGGGATGAAGGGTGTATCAAAATTGAACCGTGAACATAAAGTGAAGCGTGGCGTTTGTCTGAGGTTGACGGAGTTACTATTGGTTTTGGCCGTGACTCCAAAGTCTACTCTCTACTGATCTGACTCTCTGTATTTGTTTGTTTTCTTCTTCCCTTTCCATGGATTGCTGGGGCCTCTTCAGAACGCTATTGTCATCTATACATCCCGGTAAAGACAACGTGACTATTATGGAGTAGATTTCGTAAGATCTTATTTCATACTCCCTCCATTTTTTTTTCTACTCCCTCCTTTCCGTTGAATTTTTATTTATTTTTGTCTGTCCTATTAAAAATTTGGGAAAGCCTTAGGAAATGCGGTATTTTCATGAGCTTATGGACAATTTTCAGAGGCATTTGCCTTAAATATTGTAATTTTTTATAAAATTTAAATATTACATTTTATAAGTTAAAACAAGTAATAATATGTATTTGAAGGTGGAAATATAAAAATATACGATGTAAAAAATTATTTTCAAAATTTCAAAATTTTGTATGTAATTTAAGAAATACAGTATATAAGGTAAGAAATAAGTGGTCTGTCCATAAGCTTATGGATACGCCGCCTGTCAGGAGACTCACTATAAAAAAAATATATTTTGAATATTTTCTTTTTAAAATATAAATTAGTGGCTTCAATTTGTCCACTAAAACAAAACAATTAACCATACTCATAAAACATAAAGTTAACAGGCCTTGACTTCCAAAAAGCAATTAGAAAGTTTAAGGTGGAACAGATAGAATAGTCAAACACATTTATTGAACAATGTGACAATGAAAACTGTGCAGATAGAGTAGAGACAGAAGGAGTAGTAAAGATCTAATCTAAGAATAAATCAGTTAGGATAATTGTCAGGAAAAGTGGTATGTTGAGCATTTTTCCAATTCATTCCAGTTAAGTTCAACCAAGTATAGTTTGATACAGTTCATTCAAGTTTGGTTCAATTTAGTACTCTAATTTAGTTTGGCTCACTCAGTGCATTTTAGTTCAATTCACAGTGATTTAGTTTGGTTCATTTCAATCAGATTCGCTCCAGTTCAATCTAATGAGGTTCGGTCAAATTTACTCAAATCTGGGTCATATTTTTCGTTCAGTTCAGTGCAGTACAGTTCCATTCAGTGTAGTTCAGGTTGAGTTCGTTTCAGTTCGGTTTAGTCACATTAAGTCTATTTCACTTCAGTCCAATTCGATCCTATACATTACAACTAAGTTCAGTCCACTCTCGTTCAATCCAGTTCAACCTATTTTAATCAATCCCATTCCAGATCAATATAGACTAGTTCAGTTTAGTCTAGTGCAATTCAGTCTGCTTCGTTTCGGTTATGTTCAATTGAGTTTGGTACAATCCGTCTCAATTTAACTTGATCAGGTTGAATCTGATTAAGTTTAATTCAGTTTGGCCCAATATATTATTGTTTTGTTCAGTTCCGTCTAGATCATATCATATCAGGTCGGCTCAGTTCAGTTCAATTTGATTCAGTTTATTTTAAGCCATTTGAGTCCAACTTATGTGCATGTTTGTTGCTACTACTTGTTTTCCCTTTTTTTTTGAAAAATCAATCATTCATTCCATGATGCTGGGAAAATGCTCAACGGTGATTACAATGAGTGAAACTGTCATCCAACCAAACTAACCTCTAGTAATAACTAATGCTCATATATGGCAAGGATATCTAAATTACATGTCAACCAAACTGATCGTCTATACTATTATAGATCAGAGATCCAATAAAAAAACTCTAGCATCGCCCTCGGGGATATTAATTTGTTCCCGCAAAAATTATGGCCACTTGGCAAAGAGGAGTGTATCACGAATCAATATCACTACGTCAAACAGGGATCTTCTACAACTGTAACACCACTTGATCCAACCACGATCTATGTTGTCCAAAATGTAAACACCTTGAAAAATAGAAATATGCCAAATCCAAATTAATGGAAACACAAAAATAAAATCACAAACAAAATTATGAACACACAATATGAACAAGTAGATTGTGAACAATACATCAACGCGAACAACTAAATCGAGTGAACACCATGCACACATCGATCCAATCAATCGGGTTGACGAACAAAATCAACCTATGGAGTTAACTCTCACACTTGTTCAATAACAAAAATATGAATTAAAATAAATTATTGTTTCTCATCTCCCCTAATGGGAATATGGGGAATTTTTTTAAGAAGAATGGTTGTGGAAAGGAATATTGCGGCAACAAAAGTAAGAGTGGATTTTGGGGAACCGCGGGTTTACTACTTGTTTCCCCTAACCACAAATGGAATAGAAAGTGACCTCTCATATTATTTTTAAAAACCTATACTCCCTCCGTCCCAAAATAAATTGCAAGAAAGCGAAAAAATGGCTACAAAAAGAAACAGTGAAAAAGATGACACTTTTTAGTTTGAAAAGCCAAAAATTGTCCTGTGATTGGACAGAAATTTACTGTACACATTAGGGTAAATTTATGATAATCCCTGACGGGAACAGTAAATATTTCATCCCTTTCGTTAACTTTTGGCTCCTAAATTTTACTTTTGGAGCCAAATTCACAAATCCGTTGCTACTGTTCATAAAGTTAAAAAATTCACCCTTACATCTATAAATGGAGGGGCATTTATTACATCAACCAACCAAATCAGCCAAAATAAAACAAAAGCTCTCAAAAAAAATCTGGCTAGTTCTTGCGAGATACAAAGACACTAATCCCTCCTTCACTTCTTCTTCATCATCAAGCAACGCTGTGATGGTTGGGAAAAACCTAAAAGATGGTTAGAGGTAAGACATAACTAATTTTATGCTTCAACACATCAAAAATTGGCAGATTAAGCGGCAGTAGAGAGTCGAGGCAGCACAGAGATGGTCATGTTCAGTGCAGACATCTCTACTATTTGGGCGAGGGTGAAACAACAGCTTCAAAATGGAGAAGCTGTGAATGCCCGTTCAAAAAAGACATGGGCGTTGTGGTTAAATCAAGAAACCGATCGAACTGGAGGCCTTAATGGCAGTGCCACTAAGGTAACGGCGAACCTGCCGGAGCACAGCAGCACAAATACATGTTGGAGAAACCACCATACAAAAGGCTATAGCAAGCAAGGAGATCATAAGTCATACTAATGCAATACATCGACAACTAACATTGGCATACAAAAAATCAAGGCTATAATGGTGCCTAAGCAAAATGGAGTGCAACATGCAGTCCAAGCCCATGGAAAATGTCATACACATCGATGAAAAGTGGTTCTACTTGACAGAGGCAACAACAAGGTATATTCTAGGTCCCAACGAACCTGAACCCTATAGATTCACTCAAAGCAGGCATTACATTCCAAAACTCATGTTTTTATGTGCTGAGTGTAGACCATTACTTGACTTAGAGGGTAATGTAATGTAATGTTTAATGGGAAAATAGGGGTGTTTCCATATGTGGATTATGTTACAACCAAGTACACCACTGTAAATAAACCTAGGGGAACCATGGTGCTCACACCCATATCATCCATAACTAGAGATATCATAAGACACGAGCTAATTCATGAGCCCATACCAACAATCAAGGCAAAATGTCCAGTTTGGGCAAGAAAAAATATTTTTATACAGCAAGATATGGCCCTTACCCACATATTTGCAAATAACCCTGAATGTCTAGCTGCAACCACCTCAGATGAGTTTAATACATAATTAGTGTGTCAACCATTAAAATCACCCAATCTAAACATTATGTATTTGGGGTTTTTTACCTCAATTCAAAATTTACAGCAGCAAAACCCCAGTCAAAACTTATATGAGTTACTACAGGCTGTGTATAATGCATTTGAGAGATATGATCCAGACTTATTGACAATATTTTCCTAAGTCTACAATGTGTCATGGGAAAAAACAGGCTAAGAAGACTGCCGCATATGGGAAAAAATAGGCTAAGAAGACTTGGTATGCTGCCCCACAATTTAATTGTGGGCCCTGAGGTGGTAAGGGTTGTTTGGAACACATGGTGGTCATTGGGAGAACAAGACACATTCAATACCCGTTGATCAGTATGGAGTTGGTTTAGATGTGCAAGGTATGCGTACTTTTGTGGGGGTTGTACTTCTAGATTCAGAAACATACTGGTTAGTTTTGGTTAAGGTATGTTTATAGGGAAACTTTGTAAAAACTGGGAGGGCTAAACTCCCTTTTGTATGAAGTAATTTTGAAAAACTATGTTTTAAAAATTCAGGTTTCATAATTGTGGCAAAAAAGCAAAAATCCACAATGTAATGGATGGTAGGGCACACAGTAATAATGAGGCAACAAACACTACAAGGCTGCCATCCAGTTTTTTTTTAACAAACACGGTTGCTTCCTAAGTATAAAAAAAATAATATCATCATAGATGACCAACAACTAATATAGGATCAAGTAGGCAAATAATTTCAGAGTTTGGTTTAATCACATTATGCCCCTCCAAGATCAAATCAGTTTTATAGCTTATAGGCATGGCTGCATGCTTAATCATTTATCACAGCTACATCATTAATCATGGGTTCAACTAGCAGATACACATATAAAATGCAGTTAATATATGCCTAGCCAAGATCAGGCAGTTTGGTTAACAACACTGCATGGCTGCATATATGAACCACATACACATACGCATGCATCACTTTTACTACTCTTTTATCGCCCCTGATGTGAAACATGCCTTGCGTGAATCAGGTTCAGCTTCTGATTCACATGAAAAATAGGAATCAACCACCCAGGTTTCAACTGAATCTGAGTATGAATATGAGTGGTTGTACATTTGAACATAAACAACACACATATTCAAATACCCAGCATAAACAAGTAGCATACAGTCTATCACAAACAAGTAGCCCACTGGCTATCACAGACAAACACATAACTAAGTAGTTGCTGTAAAAAGCAACAATTGTCACATTGTATAAATAAACCTGCATTAAGAGGTGAATTGTTAGTAAATATTCACTAATTTTAAATTACAAAGTAAAAATAGAATTGAAAGGGGACCGAAAAAACAAACATGTGGGTAATTAAACTATTTTTCAGCATCAGAATCACTATTTAGCACATATCCACTTCATTACCATGATATACACAATCCCCGGTTTCCCGGAAACCTAGCTCACCATACTTGAGGAATTCATTGCCCATGAAGTACATTGAAGGATGTGGATCACACCAAGATCCAAAATTATATTTATCAGAATCAGGGGGTTGGGTTTCATCATAATCTGGGGGTTGTGTTTCATCAGAATCGGGGAACTGTGATTCATGTGAATGAGTGGGCTATGTTTTATCTGAATAAGGATATGAATATGAGTGGTAGAGGACAGCTTCAGGCACATGAATAAAATGTGTGGCAACAAGGGTATCCCAAGATTCAACGGAATCAGTGTCAAGGACAGGGTACTGAGGTGGGATAGCTTTACTGGGATTGAGTTGCAACTCAATACCATCAAACCCAGTAATTAATGTGGGATCAATACTCAACTCAAACTCAGAGACATACTCTGATTTACTCAAGGGTTGGCAGTGGCAGACTTACCCTGCCCAGCCATGACCCTATCACCGTGATCCAATCACCATGATCCATCAAGTAAGGTTTCATACAATGGGTGGGGATTGGGTTTCAGATGCAAACAATCACAGGGGAAAAATCAGTACTCTGTGACAAGGGGTGGGGCTATGGTTTCAGATGCAAACATGCACAAGGGAGAAACAAAACAGTATCAGTAGTGGCAAATTAGACACATCTAAATGATTAGAAAATCAAGAACAATAATAAATGAGGGCAGAGATATCACAGATGAACATGAATGAGCATATATAGTTTTCAATAAACCCTAATCAAACGCCACATCAAAATTAAAAAGCTCAGAATAGCAAGAACAAAAAGAAACATGCATTTCACAACATATTCATGATTGAGCATCGAAAAGTATCAGAAAAATAAATATATATCACATGCAAGCAGATTTCAGATCATATATGTTTTAAAAAGTTCAAAAAAATATCACCAGAAGCCCTAATTGAGTCAAATCTAGGATTTTAAAACTCAATACAGCAAGAACACCACGAATATGGGCATTTCAATCACAGATCCGACAACAAGCTTCAACAAATCCACCAATAATCACAAAATAAACATGCTCTTCTTGTCAAAAAACTAAAAAAAAACTAGGATTAAAAACATCCAGAACAGTAAGAACACCACGAAAATGGGCATTTCAGTCACAAATCGGACAAAAAACTTCAACAAATCCAGCAATAATCACAATAAGCATGAAAGTCTTGTCAAAAAAGTGTAAAACTCATGAAATCTTCGCATGCAACCAGTTTTCTATAACAAAACTCAAGAACATGTATATTTCAATAGATTCAACATACAAAACACAACGAATCCAGAACCCAGAACTCGAAAACCAACAAATCAGTTCAAAACCAACCAAATCAGCAAGCACAACACAGATCGGGACTCAAAATGCTGTGAATGATAAACATTAATATATTAGAAATCGTGTTAATTTTGAAACCCCCAACAACCCCTAAAAACCCTAGTTTGGAAACCCGACAAGTTGTGCTAAAAACAACAACTCGAGCATCTAATCACAAAGAATCATCGAAAGCATCATAAAAATGAGATTGAAAGACCATGGAACAGGTAGAAATCAAAGGAGGAGCGATTAGGGTTTTCTGGGTTTGAGAGAGTTAAAAGAGAGAAGCTGTGAATTTGAAGAGTGAAAAGAGAGTTGATGAAGTAACTAGGAGCGTTCAGGGGTAAATGAGAGCGTTGGAAGACAATAATGGAGATTGGGCCAACAAGTCTAATTAGTCAACCTTAATCACTGTAATTTTGCCAACTTTCAGGGGCATTTTTGCCTTTTCACAATTGATTAAACGGGTTGATTTGGGTAAGTTCCGATCTATTGCAATTTAATTGGAAATATAAAAAATAGGAAAATATGCAATTTATTCCATGACGGGGGGAGTAGTTAATTCGGAGGAGCCAAATGGATTGATACACACCACGTAACTGTTGTGGTTGATTCTTTTGGCTCAAGAAATATAAAAATGAAATATAAAAATGGAAGGTAAAAAAAAAGAGTGGACTTTTAGATTATAAAAACGAAGAGAATACTCCGATATGAATAATGGGTAGCATTTCAACGGTTAGCAAAAGTAAAGTGCATTTTTGTGCTATAACTTTACGCAACTTTGTAAGTGTATAATTGAAAAAAGATGAGCAACTTAAAATATCCTAATTTGCAAAGGACCTAACATAATGTGGAGATAAGGTGGAAAGAACTTATTCCCTTTTCTCCTGCAACAATGAAAATGCCACTTCAATAACATTAGGAACAAATTCATATTCCTAAATAAAGTTTTTGTTTCTTTTTTCAAAGTATAATCACATAATTAAATGAAAATGGCCACCTGATTGTAACAGAGAACTGAATTGGTCAATCACAAGTTGTTTTGCAGCTTAGCACCCAATTGTTGGAATGTGATCCTTTTAAGCTAGTTCTGGACTAAATTGTTTTTTTTATCTCCAACATACGTCTTAATATTATTTTCTGATCCCTAAGATCAATACCGTATTTGTTCGGCAACAATAAATATAAAATAATTTGTTTGATTCCAAAAGCTAACGATAAATTTAATCAATAATTGTAGAATGACCATTATACCCCTGAATTAAACCGACCACCGGTACACTTCCGAGGCGATGAGCGTCCTCCAGCACCCGCCAATCCTCGCTTCATTTGAGGACCGCCGGCGAGAGCTGCACACCACGCGCTCGCCTCAGTTCCTCGGGGGCTTTTCAAATTTAAACCTAGGCCCGGTTCCGGCGAGATGGATGGGGTTTTTCAGGCTGGAGTGAGAAACCCTCGCCGTCGCCTTCTCCGGCGTCGAATTGCCCCAAGGAAGATTGATTTTTCACCGACTCCGTCACGATTATCCGACGGCGGTGCAGCGTCGGGAATCTTCGAATCGGACGGCCCCTCTCCGCCGCTGTCTCCTTCCTCCGTTACCTCAATCGGCGGGCTCAACATCGCCGGTGAACAAATCCCAAACTTCAAAAATCTATGAAATTAAAGAGAAGAAGAATAGCATTCCGAGGCTGGTCTGGTAGAGGCGCCCCTAGCTTGGCGATGGGTTCATTGGGATGTGAAATGTTCCATTTTCATATCCAGCTAGTGTTTTCAGATTCCTCCGACCACCGTATACAATGTACGACGGTTGGATAAGAATTCCGGCGGTTGAAAATGTTTAGTTGAAAAAGATAAAGAATTAGAAATTGGGATTGAAAATCGCCAACGACCAAATAAATCATTTTGTATTTGTTGGTTGCTGAACAAAAGCGATATTAGATTTAGGGATCAAAATATGTATTACTCCACATTATATTTAGGGAATAAAAATAAACAATTCAGTCCTAGTTCTATGGCAAAGTCTTGGGAAAGACGGTATTTCCATATGTTTATGGAAAGACGAGGTTTAATTATAATAATAAAAGGTAAAAGATCTTAGTTGCAATATCAAATTTTTAGTATGTAATATATAGTAGTTATAAAATTTATAACCCGGTTCATGCAATCCAAAAATATTATCTTCATTTATTCTAATTTACACTTTAAACCTTGGTCTTTCCATAACTTATGGAAAGACCGTCTTTAAAAAGACAGACTCTAGTTCTATTGTACCATTATAAAAAAAGAAAAATTAGAATTACAATTTTGGAGGAAAACTGTAGCTTGAAAATTAAAACTACGTTTTTGGTGTGAACAATAGTTTTAAAGTTCAAACTACAGTTTTGAGAAAAGTGTTAGAATAATCATATATTTTGGACGGAAGTGTCAAACTAATCATAAGTTATTAACAAATTGTGCATTTTTATCCTAAGTTCTCATCTCCACATTGACAAAAGGAAATCGGACATGGACCAAAACTAAAATACTCCCTCCATTTTTTTTTCATTGGCACCTCTCTTTTGGTGTTAGAATGGAGGAGATGCTAAATGAGTGGATGGAATTGAATTGAAAGAAGAGAAAGTAAAATGAGTAGATGTAAAAACCTTAAACTTTCCCAAAATAGCAAGTGCCAATTAAAAAAAAATATCACTTTTAGTAAGTGTGCCAATGAAAAAATACGGAGGGAGTACCCATAAACCAAAAATTAATATTTTGATGATGTGGCCCTTGGTTGACTTCCTCAGATTAAAAGCACTTATAATTATAAAAAAACTATTTTCTCCTTCGCTCCACAGTTTCTTCCACTTCCCTCTGATTCTTCCTCCTCCTTCCACAAACTACGAGTTGAACCCAAAAATTTCGTCCCCGCGCAGTAAGAATTCTCGTTTCGTTTGAAATTTGGACGCATAATTAAATAGATATATAAGCAATAACATTAACACATGTGATATTATTGAAGTATACTATTCCCTTCGTCCCGGAATAAATAACGCACTTTCTATTTTCGCCCATCCCACATAAAATGACACACTTTAAATCTTATCCAAAGTGGTGAAGAATATGTTGTGAAATTCCTACAATATTGCTTTTAACTTCAACAGCTTTATGACTTAACTCACATTTTTTCCAAAATTTCCATACTTTTTCACAATAATTGTTTGACACCCCATCTTGTATAAAATACCAAGCCAAGTTTTAATGTGCCATTTATTCTGGGACAGAGGGAGTAAATATAAACTTTCTAGATATATAAGCAGTAATATTATCGCATGTGATACCGTGCTAATAAACAGTATCTAAATATAAACTTTGTAGTCACCGTTATGATAATCAAATATATATTTTAAACAGTACAATAACAAATAATTGATAATTTAAACTGGAACAGAACGAACACCTAACTTTGCTAGATCCCATCATCCTTGTTTGGAAGAAAGGCAATCCACTTTTGGAGTTTGGACAACATTGAGTGATGGACAAGATAAATGGCACAAGCCCATTATCCCCTCCTGGATCTCCATGATATTTCCTAGGCCTGTCATTCATTGGAAAAGAAACTCTCTACTACTTCCTAGCAATACTAGCAATGATTATTGTGAAGAAATGAGAAAAAGAAGAAGGAATATTTCTTCATAGCCATCAATCAATTTGAACCAACTGGTTGCATTTATGATCAGCTGCTCCTTAAAATCTGCTGACAAAGATGGGCTGTCTCCCAAGGAGTTAGAGGGCAAATTTGTAATTTTTCATTTTAGTGAAGTACTGCTTCCATCCCAGCTATTTTTGCACTCTTTTCTTCTTGGGACGTCCCAAACACTCCTCACACGATTTTCTTTTCTGGCCAGCTTTTATTCATTTTTTAAGTTGAAAAATGATGAAATTAAATGGAAAGGGAAGATAAAATGGAGGTACTCCACCAACATATGGAAAAGAAAGCATATAATAATGTATCCTTAAAAAAATTCTCTCTCCACAAAAATAACTGGGACGGAGGGAATACGTGTCACCAAAAGAGATGGAGATGAAGTATACTGTAAGTTGAAATGTGCGAATAGAATTAAACAAATGAAACAAGGAGATTGAGAAGCAGATGAAAATGATTCATTTATTGTCGTAAAAGGAAGTGTATCAATGAAAGTGAACGACCTTAGAAAAAAAAAAGCATATAAATTCGGGCTGATACCAAATTTGAACTTTTAATTCTAGCTATTTATTTTCAAACTCAAAACCGAACGGCTCTTTTTATATCCTCTCATACCCTTATTCTCAATTTCACGAACCAAACGCCACATAAATTACGTGATATATGAGCAATCTCAAATTAGTTAATTAGCATCATTAACCTTAATTCTATTTGTTTACTCATTCATGTTATCCGACCCGTCTTTTAACTGAATAAAGAGTTCATTAACTGGATAAAATATTGTTAAATATATACTATCATAAAATGCTCAAAATAATATTCATCTGTCCCAGTCTATTCTGCACATAAATTTTTTTGATAAAAAATGTCAAACTTTGACTACATATTTGAATAGGTTTATGAACAATAATTTTATCGTGCTATTGCTGTTACCTGTTGTGAGTTGTTATGGCTTAGGTCTTTACTGAAAGACTTAGGGGTTGCGCATACTGCTCCTATGCGTTTGTTTTGTAATAGTCAATCTGCTCTTCATATTGCAGTAAATCCAGTGTTCCATGAACGTACGAAGCATATTGAAGTTGATTGTCATTTTGTCCGGGATCTTGTGCAGTCTGGTACTACAGTTACTCATCATATCCGCACTACAGATCAACCTGCAGATTTATTTACCAAAGCTCTCGGACGTAACCAGTTTCATTCATTACTTGGCAAGTTGGGCATTTCTGATCTCCATGCTCCAACTTGAGGGAGGATGTTAAGGAATTAGAATATTACTTGTAATTTTATTTATATTCTATTACCTTTTCCTAGCTTGTATAAGTATCATATACTACTATATAATGTATCCTGAGTTCATGAATAAACACATATTATTACCCTTATTTCCTACAGATATGGTTATATTCGTCGTAACATGTAATTTCTAGATATTAAATTTTTGTGTGCCATTATTGTCCATAACTACACATATTTATAGTCAAGCACGTTTATTGAAGATCGTAAATTTTTTTTGTACAGAATAGGGTGGGACAGAGGGGGCAGGAAGAAAACAAGTGTCAAATAAGAACCATGCATAACCATAAAGTGTTTTATTTTTTGGCCCTTTTGTAGAATTTACAAGTGGAATCCGTAGTTTCGAAATAATAGGGCAAAGAATTTATTGAATGCAAAAGCCATGAAATTTAAACAGAAGTTCTCCATTGCAGTTCAATTTGAACCCGACCGTTCTTTGAGTCGATCAAATGGTACCTCTCATTCATTCTCTTATTGTTCACCACATCCGCCAAATATATATCCACATATCCCAATGTTTCCTACAATCACCGGAGGATTCATATACGGTAAGAAATGATAAATTGAATTGAGAAATTAGAATGGGAAAATTGAATTAAGTGGATAAATTCATTCATTTACCACCTCAGCTCCAATAAATTTATCAGTTAGTAAGAAATGATAAATTGAATTGAGAAATTAGAATGAGAAAATTGAATTAAGTGGATAAATTCATTCATTTACCACCTCAGCTCCAATAAATTTATCAGTCAATTGGTTACACTCTTGTCGTTCTGTTAAAACAGACACATTACTATATGGATCAATTTTTTTTATGCAAATCAAAATGAGTGAAGATAGGAGAATAAGGTCATGTTTTCTCCAACTTATCCTAACTTCAGTTCAATAAAATTTTGAATTGATGCTTCAAAATATATTTTAGGGATAAGTGTCAATATTTATATAACCCTATCTACTTGAGTAAGTGTCAATATAACCCTATGATAATTTTTAGTACAAATATAACTCTAACTAGTTAATGAAAGTGCCAATATAACCCCCAGACCCCATTTCCGGCATTGACCTCAAATTTTCAGCGTTGGCTCTATGTAAATTGACCAAAATACCCTTTGGGCTAACTCTGAAATTGGGTGGACAATTTTACTCTCATAGGTAGCCAAAATGCCATAGTTCGTTGAAATTAGGTAGGGTTATATCATCACATTATGCAATCTTATTGGGTTATATCAGCACATTCCTAATGTTTGTAGGGTTATATCAGTACATTTCTAATGTTTGTTGGGTTACATCAGCACATCCTTAAAATTTATAGGGTTATATTGACACTTTTGAACATTGAAAGGTTATATTGGCACTTATGTCCAACTAAATAGGGTTATAAAAGCACTTTTTTCTATATTTGTTTGAATTGATACTATTTAACTTGATTTTTGTCTAATATTCTTATTTTCACTATGTTTAGTTATCTTCCACTTGAGTTAAGTTCTGTTTAGTAAAAAAACATCTCGGTAGAGCATGGCCTAATCAGTTTTTACCGCAAAGAAAGTGTGTATGTGTTAAAAAACAGACTAAAATAGAAGTACAACGGTTTTAAAAGTTCGGAGTTTACTACGAACATGTTTATAGTTTAACCTAAATGATCTTACCTTGGGATGAAGTAGTCCCATTCTCTTGGAAGTACTCACAACTTCCACATGAAGCCTGTCTCCAGTTGGAGGTTCATCCAACATGAACTGAAACTCATCTTCCCACCTAGGATCTCTATTCTTCTTCACTGTCTGCAAAACATCAAACCAAGTTCCAACAATTTAACAACCTTAATCACACTCGCTTCGTCCCAGAAGAAGAGTCGCGTTTCTATGCCTGTTTCATTTGTAAAAACACGACGCTTCACGTGGAACAGGCGGATAATCAACAAATCCATGCATGCATGGCATGCATTACCTTAGTTCTTTTCTCCTCTCCCCTGAAAAGCAGCCTAACAGAAGGATTAGTATGGTGTTTCCCTTCCAAATCCTGAGCTTCATGGACAATGACCACTAGCAATCCTCCTCCATCAGGGGTTCCATCAGGAGCCTTCTGCATCGAGTCGGCATGCTCTACATTGTCTGGTATCTCCTCACCTTTGAATGGCTTGTAAACCGCTTCAAGAACAATCTGCCCCCGGGATTTCTCATTCTGAGGATCACCGGGGTTCAGATTCTTCAGAAGATCGAGTGTGAATGTTTTAGGTTCATCGGGATCAAGCTCATTGAGCTTCACAACATTTACACCCATCTTGTCATGTACACCGACCTAATCAAGGGAAACATGCAAGAAATCGCGTTGAATGCTGGTTTGGAAGACATTTTCCTGTCACTCACTATATCAGTAACTGACAGAAAATACCTGTTCCCAATCGAAGACAGAGATATCAAGAATTTGAGTGGCGGGATCCTTCACCACGAAATTGAACTCTTCGTTCCACTCAGGGTTCAGATTCTTGTGTCTCACAGTAGTCTTCTTAGATGGCAGCTTGTCATCATTGAGTTTCATCTTCACGTAAGGATCCGAAGCGCCCAAGAGATCCTTTTTCTTGAGCTTCATTGCCCTTAAGACCTTCACAGTGAGGATTCCGACAGGTTTCTTCATTGCTCTAGCAGGAGGAAAAGCAAAATATGTGCCATTAGGACTGGACTAATCGCGGATGAAATCAAACAGAAGATGAGAACTTACTTAGAGGGATCCAACACTTGTACTTCTAGTGTTTTTGGCCACAGATACATGTTTGCAACCTGATCTTTAATCAGCTCCTGGAGTTAAAACATCGATATAATCAAGTGAACATGAATGCATGACGCGATTTCTTGGCATGATTTCACAAGTAGAATTCTTCGTAAAATGAACTCAGAAAATGATGAACACTATGCAGGATATCATTGCATACCTGCACAAACCTATACAGACCGGGAATGGACATAGCATCGGCCCCCAACAGTTTGAGTCCAAAATCAACATGAGGCTGCAAAATCGAATAATTGTGGGAAGAAACACAATGCTACTCTGCATATGCAAAAATACCAAAGAGAATTATGAAGTTTGCCAACTTAAAAAATTCACCTTTTCCATGAGAGAAACAAGTATCTTTGCGAAACAAGGGAAGGATGGAACAAGAGGCTTCAGAGTGATACGCGGATGAGCAAACACTTGCAAATCGAGCACCTGAATTGCTCAAAGAAAGATACACAGAACTGATATCAGAAACTTGGTATTTTCACGAAACTAAGAAAATACTGATAAATTATCGAATACCTGGACAGTGGCTTTCAGTCCGAATGCCTTGACAGCAACAGTTATGTTAGGATTGCCAGCCCATTTCAGTGCCGGTTCCATGATCAACTCTTTCTCCTCAGTTTGATAAACTTTCATACCTGAATATGAATATTTCAAAACAAACTCAGAAAACATTCAAATGAGTACATTGCAAGATTTCCTCAACTAAAGCAACTAAATTGGAAGAAACAAAATAAAATGGATAACTGCAGAAAGAATAGCATACAAATAACAGAGTTTACGACTGCTTTAAGACAAACCAATTTCCTGAACCACCAGACTCAGGCACTTATTAGAATCATGGGCTTCAGGGGCATGAATCATCGCGCAAATGTGACAGAATGGGGGTAACGGGCCAACCTTGGGCTATGATACTATATTAGAATGATGGGTTTCTATCTTAAAACCAATTGATACTATGTAGAGGTGACCCATGATCTTATATACTGAGTTATATGACTGTTAACCACCAATGTGAGACTAACTCTAACGGTACTAGATACAGGAGTTGTAATGAGCAGTTTAACCTTGGAAAGTAACAGGCAAGGTGCCTAACGTTAGTGTTTCAAACTCAACCGATTCAATCTTGTATTGAGGTATTTGTTCTGCTATGATGGGATCAGCTATTGTCTTCGCCATTTTGCAAATTGCCTGACAATCAAACCTATCAGCAAATGGGGAAAAAAAACAAACAGAAAATGTACAATTAACAACTAACAAATATGCAAGCAAACAAGAACAAACCTTGTCCAAATAAGGCCACATAGCCTCAACAAACTTGTTAAGCCAATCAAGCTGCACAAAATGACCTAAACACAGTGAGCATTGAACCATGTTTTCCATCAAGAACTCAACAACACGAAACACGAAACCATTTAGCTACATACGCGATCATAATCCGGATTTTTAACCCAAAGGGGTATCTCCGGGAGCAGCCTTTGGAGACACGCACTATCTTGCTCAGCCAAGGGCCTAATTTCTGGATCCTAAGCCACACAGAAACAACATTACATCCAAATCAAACCTTAATTTCCACGACATCAACTTAAAAACCGATTGCCACTAAGTGGAGCTATCCACGATCATTTCAAACCTCAATGCACAAACAAAACACATCCCAGAAATCCTCACACAGTGAAATCATGAAAAAACAGATTTTTTTTACAGGAAATGCAAGAATATATTACTGACCTTAACATCAGTAGGCAAAACGTAGATGAACAGAAAATACCCAATCGCGAGCCCCATACTGCTCCCAATACCAAACCCGAAAACGCCCAGAATCATGCTTATAATACCCATCTCGATCACACTCAAAACTCTCCAAAAAAAGGGCTCAGAAACCGATCAATGCGAACTTTTCATGACCCAAAAGAACATCTTTTTATGCACAACCTACCACATTCAGAACGAACCCAAGAGTCTATTCGGAGTTTTGGAGCGTTACGTTTGAGTTTCTTGAAAAGTGACGAATTAAATGAATTAAAAGGGCATTAATTAAGGTCCCATTTTCTGCAATTTTGTGATTATGATCCACACATAACGGAAGCGATGCAATCAGGGCGGGCCCTTGCATGCTTGTCGGCAAAGCTTTCATGGTTTTTGTGTTCTGTGGTAGAGGGTAAATTGGTCCATGTGTTGGAAAATATCTGTGAATTGATGAATATTCACTGGTCAGTTTGGATGCCTATTTAAGTACTTTGTCAGGATGTGGATAATGTGACAAATTAATAATGGATGTGGATTTTTTGTTTCTCTGATACAATCTCTTGGTCCCCGAGATCAATATCATTTCCTTTCAGTACCCTATAAATTTAAAATGATTTGTTTGGTTTCCAAAGTAGTTTTCAGTAAATTTAATTGTATTTGATAGTTGCGAATAAATGCGGTATTGATTTTTGGAAACAAAAAATGGTATTGCATCGTATGTTGGAAACAAAAAAATAATTTAGTCATTTAATACATGAGTGGTTCCTACAAACTTCTTATCAATCGATTGTGGACATGTTCTAGAATAATAAAATGAAGCCTTACCTTCAAAAGAAAGAAAAGTATTATTTTTAGAGGTCACATTAGTAACACTTCCAAATTCACTACCTATTATTTTTCACTAATCTTGGCGTTTACTCAAGGATCATGCCAAAATGGGCCTAACCTTATCAATTATCAGGATATTTCTGAAGTACATAGATTGGACTGAACTCAGTCATAAGTCAAAAAGGCCCTCTACTGTAATGGGCTAGGGGCATGGGATTTGTCATAGCCCAAGCATATAATAGGATAAAAGAGGAAAAGAATGTTGCATTGATGAAGAAAATTCACCAAGAAAACGTGAAAGAGAGATAATAATGATTCCCAACATAATCTAATGCCTATCCCCCGAAACAACTTGATTGGTGATGATTTAAGGGTAGATGACTACCTCTAAAATAGCACGGGTCACTCAGATGGGATGGCGTGTGATTGTGTCCCGCTCTAATGCCCAAGTCAGATATGGTAAAATGGGTGTGAAGAGGGTGATGCTACAGTATTACGAGGGCTGAAGTAAAACCTGACCTTCTGATGGTTCCTTGCCTTGTTTAGATATTTGAAATGCTAGGTCTTCCTTAGGCTAAATGTCGGGTCTTTGGACCCGGTAGTGGGGGGTTTGGGCCTACAAACCCATACATTATCATTCATGATCGACGCTTCAACATAATATGAACTGTTAATAACAATTTCTTTTATCACAGTTCAAACTCCATACTTTTTCCCATCTCCCCATCATGAATAACACTGTGACGATATCGAACTGGAACAAACTGCTCTTCCTGGCATCATTTTTGGAAAGAAAGACATTAATTGCTGACTCTTACTATAATTGGAAGAAAATCATGTTCTAAATGGTACACGTCAACAGCGGTGGCCTGCCATGATATTTTGGCAGATATCAAGCCACCGGATTAATTAGTTTAATCAATCAATGATTAATAAAATATCAGTGTATCCTAACAACTTCCATTTGCTATGTTAATGGTACGATTAATTTATAATCACAAGAAGATATGGAATTGATTTGCTTTTACAGATTAATGTAAATGTTTTGTGGTTCACACCTAATGAGATTAAGAGGTCGGTGCATGCATGTCCAAGTACGGTATTATAAATGTACCGGGAAAAACCGTCTGTTCATATGCTTATTGAGGGACGGAGTTTAATTAAAATAAAAAATGTAAAACGTCTTAGTTGCAGTATTAAAAATTTATTATTCAACGTGTAGTAGTTATAAAGTTTATAATCCGATTCATGCAACCTGAAAATGTTATCTTCATTTCTTCTAATTTGCACTTTAAACTTTGGTCTTTCCATGACTTATGGAAAGACCGTCTTTCAAGAGACGGACTCAAAAATGATAACATTAAACTACAAGTTCTAATAGATAGTACGAGTGAGTAACATATTTAGATATCAATGGATTAACAATAATGTTAGTTTAATTTGACTCCAAAAAAAATAAATTAAATTAAATAATAATTTATAGCTATTTAAAATGTGTTAAACTGAACTAAAATATAGATAAGGTGAGAAGAACGATTTGTAAAATTTTTGAACTAACTTCCGAATTATTGTGCACAAGTTATGTACTCCCTCTGTTTCTCTAATAGTGACACATTAGTTTTAGTGTTAGAAATTATAAAATTTTAATAAACTGTACTGGTAAGATAAGATTGTACATTTAAGTACACCGCCCACCATTATATTAATCAAGATTAAAGCTTAAACGTTGACCATAATTACTTCCTCTATTTCATTGAATGTAAAATATTTTGTTTGTTTTTGTGAATTTGGTACTTTTTTTTGGTAAGATTCGTTCATTTTATTCAATTTTACTTTTTTTCTTTTTAAATTTAAATATACCGACTCATTTCACTCGTAAGACTAGTGTGTCACATCCAATAAAAGGGAGATAGTATTTAAGTAAACTGGCACATAAGAATCTACATAATCAAGTGGCAAGGATTTCTAAACTAATGGAGTAAGATAACAGTTTAATTTATTACCCTTTTTAATAGATTGTTTTAAAAAGAAGACACGTATTTAAGAGCAAAATATTTTATTATTATTTAGAGTAGATTACATTTATATCTCTGAATTCTTTGTTTAGTGCAACTATGTTCCCGCTTTTTTGAAGATTCACACATATCCCTCTTAATTTTTCAAAAGTGCACGTATGACCCTCTTAATTTTTTAAAAGTGTATGTATAATCCTCTCAATTTTTTAAAAGTGCAAATATACCCCTATAGTCGAAGATTGGCGCTTAAAAAACTAAAGGATATATGTGCACAAACAAGAAAGTAGGGATATATGTGCACTTTCAAAAAAAATGAGAAGTATATGTGCACTAAACAAGGAAGTGGGGGCATAAACGCACTTTACTTTATTATTTACTATACATACAGTTTTACCAAATACATTTTCAACCCAATCAAACAGAACTTAAATTTAGTCAGCATATTGTAGTGTGTATTATTTTCGCTTCGTTGAATTTGACATCATAACATTATATATATAAATTTTAGTGAATAAAATGAGTGGATAAAATTAATTTTAAAAAAATAAAATTATAATAAATAAATAAAATTGAATAAATCTTACTTTACCACGAAGAAGATAGTGTGTCAAATCCATCAAAACGTATGTACTTCATTTTCACAATTACAGTGAACGCTTATAAGTAATGTAGATTTGTAAGCAAGCCAATTGATTAATAATTTCATACACCTTCTTTTAAAAAGGAAAAGTGTTGACCTACCAATTGAGCTTCATCATACAACACTAAAATATAAAGATATAATTATTATTTCATTGGTTGTCAAAGAGATTCTCACCTTATCTTATACTTAAACTCAATGGTGTGGTGGACCAAGTCATTCCAAACCAAATCAAAGATTCAACTAACTGGGAGTGGCCAGGGCTCACGCCAGCCCCAAGTTTACCCCATATTTGATTCTGGTTTGGGATAAATTTTTGGAGTTCAATCTTTAATTACACCGTATTAGGCGTAGGAGGCTCACTTCGTGTGAGTTATGTAGGAGTTTCACCCCACCTTTGTGTGAGACATTGGGGAGTCTCACCTCGTTTGTGTGGGGTAACGTGGATTTATTTAATGTGAAGGAGTCCGACTATTTGTTTCAAAATAAAATCAAAGATTCTATTAAAAAATATAATAACTCCAAAATCCCGTACTCCCCCTGTTCCATGTTAAATTATTCACTTAGTTTATAGCACTATTTTCTATTAAATTTTGATCATATATTTGAATGGGTAAGTGAGATATAATATTATCGTATGTGACATTGTAATAAATAGTTTTTAGAATGTAATTTTTTGTTTGCCGTTATTATATGTAGCTAAACATATTAACGGTTAAATATGTTTCTTAAATAGTGTGCAATTATTAATCTGTAATTTAAACTGGGACGGAGGGAGTACCCATTTCCCACCAATTTCCTCCCTACTTGTCAACAACAATAGAAAATTCTACGAGTCTGTCTCTTGAAAGATGGTCTTTTTATAAGTCATGGAAAGACCAATATTTAAAGTGTAGATAAAAAAAATGAAAAAAATGAACATAAAAATTGTGGGTTGTATGACTCTGGTTTAAACTTTACAACTACTACATGTTGTATAATAATTTTTAATATTACAACTAAGACCTTTTCCTTTCTATTATTCCAATAAAATTTATTTTTTTCACAAGCATATAGAAAGACGATATTTCCCAAGAATTTGCCAAATTCCACCGTGTTTAAATATTATACTCCCTTGTCACATACTATATTTTTCAATCAACTCCATCTAGTAATATCTAATCATTGTTCATTTTATTTACGTATATACTTTACAATTTAATATTTAAAAGGTGAATTTGTCTCTTGAAAGACGGTGTTTTTATAATGGAAAAATTAGGGTATAAAGTACAAATTAGAAAAATGAAGATAAATTTTTCGGATCGCATGAATCGAGTTATAAACTTTATAACTACTATACGTTGCATAATAATTTGTTAATATTATAACTAAATCCATTACGTTTTATTATTCTAATTAAACCTCATATTTTCATACGCTTAAGAAAGCACAGTTTTTCCCAAGACTCTGCCTTAAAAGATACATGCAGAGGAAAATCTAATAATACTTATGAGTATTACACATTTTGGCGGTTCACTAAAGAATGATAATTAATAAAGCATTAATATTTTTAAAAAGTAAAATGAGTAAGTGAGGTTGAATTGGGATTAAAAACCGAATTAATTGGATGAAAATTATTAATATTTTGCTGAAAAGGAGATGTGACATTGATTGTGGACCAAACAAAAATGAAAAGGAGTAACATAATTGTAAGTGGATTAAGAAATATCAAAATGTGTGCAATTTTAGATCATTTTCTTTGATGCTTAACTTCATTTTGGTTCAATATGAACATAACTTGGGACTTCAAAAGAAAAGAATAAAATTAAAATTTTTCCAATTCAATATAATTTATTTATAATTTAATTAATTTCATTTCATTTTAATTCAGATAATCTCGAAGGAACAAATATTGATGAAAAATAAATAAAAAAGTGGATTGCTATATCACGCCTTGTATTTTACTAGTTACGCCCTGTATTTATACTGTTTTATATACAATATGTATTTTTAATTTAAATAATTAAATTAATTAAATTTAAATTTAATTAATATTAATTTATTAGTAATTTAATTGCTGCTCCGGCTCCGCCTTGCTCCGGTGCCACCGCGCCGCCGGGCGTCGCCGCCGAGCGCGCGGCCGAGTCAAACCGCCGCCGAGCCGGAGTCAAACCGCCGCCGAGCCGGAGTCAAACCGCCGCCGAGTCCCGTTCGCCATGGCCTGGGCGCGAGCCGGAGGCTCTCCTGTTCGCCAGGGCCTTCGCGCGACTGGCGCCGGTTCCGTTCGCCACGGTCCGGGCGCGAGCCGAAGGCTCTCCCGGTCGCCACGGCCTGGGCGCGACGGGCGCCGAATCCGTTCGCCACGGCCTTCACGCGACGGGCGCCAGTTCCGTTCGCCACGGTCCGGGCGCGAGCCGGAGGCTCTCCCGGTCGCCACGGCCTGGGCGCGACGGGCGCCGGTTCCGTTCGCCACGGTCCGGGCGCGAGCGCGCCTTCCGTTCTCCTCGCCCTCGGCGCGAACCGGGGCTCCCGTTCTCCGCCGCTTCTCCGCCACTTCTCCCTTTCTCCGCCGGCGGTACTAGGGTTTCCCTCGAGGACGATGGAGGATGGCGGGCTAGCTTCGCTCGACGGGTTTAGGATGGCGGAGCTCGACGGCGACGAAGGAGGAGAGACGGAGGGGCTAGGGTTTCGATCGACGGGGCTAGCTTCGATCGACGGCGATGAAGGAGGAGAGACGGAGGACGAAGGAGGAGGAACGGCGGGGACGAGGCGAAGGTAGGACGGCGGCGGGGCTAGGGGTTTTGATCGACGGGACGGCGGAGGAGGCACGGTGGTGCCGGGCGTCGCCTGCCGGAGAAGACGACGAAGAAGAGAAATAGGTGGTGGTGGCGGCGGCGCTGAGCACGTAGCGGCGGAGATCAGTGGTGCACGGCGGCATGGCGCGCGGTGGCGTCGCGGGACACGGCGGCGCGCGGTGGCCCTCGGCGGCGCACAGAGCGGCTGCGGTTTTTGTTTTGTTTTTATTTTGTTTTTGATTTTTATTTTGATTTTGATTTTAAATTTTTGTTGTTGATTTTTGTTTTATTTTAAAATCTTAATATTAGTATTATACATATACATACGTATTAGGTCGTAACTAGTAAAATACAGGGCGTGATATAGCAATGCCCATAAAAAATGGCCACCTAGCAAATAGGCTAGTAGCACCACTTTCTTCACGCACGTGATGTCATCACAGCGGGGAAAAGGGGATGAGACACGTGTACGACTGGATGGGCAGGCACACAGAACACGAGGTCAATATCAACAGTTGGCTTTCTTAAAAAGGACGGATCGGACGGTCCTTATCGAATGGGCGGCTGCCGCCCTACAGTATCCTATGAAATCCGTAGGTTGGGTCTTTGCCTGGAATTGGACGGCGGATTTTCTATACTTGTCGGTTTCTTAGGAAGAAAATACTTTCACATACCGCATTTTAATAATTAAATATGCGATTATACCAGCTATTTCTCCAACTATACACTTCACATAATAATTATAATTATACAATTGCATAAAAAATGAAAGCGATAATATTATTGCTGTTTTAAACCATGCATGCCAACTACACAAGAATAATGTAAACTCTATGGACACGCAAATCAAAATAAATGGAGGGATACAATTTAATTTCTTCACATATTGCACATAATTTATTTTTGATTAAAATTGTTAAAATTTGACCATATGTCTGAATAGATGCACTCCTTTTATTTCACTGTGTTTGACAGCACATGTTTAGATTTTTTTTTACCCCCTCTATTTCTCTATTAGCGACACGCCACTTTTGGATGTTAGAATTTAAGAGATGCTAAATGAGTGGATGGAATTGAAATTTAAAAAAAGTAAAATGAATAGATATGATAACTTTGAATTTGCCAAAGTGTGTGGAGAAAATCGATTAAAGAGAGCAAAAAGTTAATTTAGTGGTTGATAATGATTCACTTCATGCCATAAAAGGAAAATTATAATTTTAGGAAAATAAACGAAACTAAAATGCATGTCAAACATAAGAAAACGTGTGGAATATAAGTAATGATACTATCGTATTGGATATTGTTATATTGATGGTAACATGTTTTTAAATAACATTTTTTATGCACTAGGTAATACACACACATATATATACAGTCAAACATTTAAAAACCTTAAAAAATATTATGTGCAAGTTCAAGAGAGACGGAGGGGTATTTATTTTCCTTTCTAGAAATAAAAAATGAAATATAAGAAAAACACCCAGAGTGTAGTAGAAATTTATATGTTTTTCAACTCAAGAGCATTTCAATCAATATAATTCAGTTCAGAAAATTTTATTTAATTACTATTGATTTTATTACACTTATCTTTTTAGAGTACGTCTCTTGAAAGATAATATTTCCATAAGTCATGGAAACACCAATGTTTAAAGTGCAAATTAGAAGAAATGAAGATAACATTTTTGGATTGCATGAATCGAGTTATAAACTTTATAACTACTACATGTTGCATAATAAATTTTTAATACTGCAACTAAAACCTTTTACCTTTTTATTATTCAATTAAAACCCATACTTATGGAAAGATGGTATTTCTCAAAACTTTTCCATCTCTTAAAATATATTAAATTTATTTTAATTAAGTGTAGCGGAAATTCTTATGGCCATGGCCCTCCATACAACATACCCCTGGTCATAATAGATGGCCACCTTCTCTGTATTTCATTTTATTTCAGTTCTAATCAGTTCAGTTGAGTTTATTGTGAATTTAATTTTTGTGGAATTTAGTTTAATTTAGTCATTCATTACTATTTTCAATAAACTTATTTTCAGTTTAGATAAGCTCTATAGAACATGGCCTAAATGACATAATTTTTTTAAAAGGTGAAATGAGTGGCTTAGAATGAATTGGAAGAATAAAAACTAAATTGTGTGGATGAAAACGATCTTGGATTTTCCAAAAAAACAAAAAAGAAATTGCTAATATTAAAAAACCATTCCACAAATACTAAAAAAAAGGAAGTGCAAATTCGCATGCTTAAGAATATGTACTCCCTCCTTCTCAGTTGTATTTGCACTTTTACTTTTTTGACACTATTCTTTATCAAAGTTTGACCATATAATTGAATAGATATATTAACAACAATATTATCGTATATGATATTGTTCAAATCATCGTAACAAGTAGTTTTTAAATATACATTTTTTATTATCGATATTATACATAGGTAGATATATTAATTGTCAAACATATGTCTTAGACATCGTGTAAAAAACAAAAGTGTAAAAACAACTGGTACACGGGGAGAATGTAAATTAAAGAGAGAATTCAACCAAGCCCAAGTGCTCAGGGTCACGTGACTAGTCTTGTGGATTTAAATCTCCATTCCACTTGGAGTTATAATATTTTGTTTTCAAACTCATGATACACTCTTTGATGTGTTAGCCACGTGAGAATGTCAACCCCTTTTTGTGAAACAAGAATGAAAGAAAGTGATTAGAGAGAGAGAGAATTTAGTTCAAATTCTTCGGAGATTATATGTATTTCAATTCATTTCAGTTCAACAAACATTTTGAATTGATGAAATTAAGTTTAATTTAATCACATTATAACTATATTTCAATATACGTATGATGTTGGAAATTCCTTCAGAGTGATGATAGTTTCAAAATTAGCTATGGCGAGTCCTAGCCTCTTCGAGTACTTGCAAAAGTCTTCATGGCAGGCCCTGTGAAGGAAGTTACGATGCTCAAGTTAGTATTCTCTTTGCTTTATACATTTTGGTACTAAAAGTCACTTACTTTGTCCGATCTTCTCTATCTTATTTATTGGGCAAAGGTCGTGTGATCGTGGTCTGCTTATTGATCCACTATGTTGGATCATGGTATGATATCGGGTATCATATGTGGCAATGTTTTTCATTATTCTAGCAACTGCTTAATTCACGGTGACGTGACACTGTTTACCTTTTGTGACTTTAGGGAACCATATACTCCCTCCGTCCCAACTTAAGGTGCATAGGATCTTTTTTCACGCTTTTCAAGAAACATGTTTGACTGTTAATATGTTTAACTACGTAAAATAACAACAAATAAAATGATAATATTTAGAAACTACTTATTACGGCGAATCAAACAATACTTATGACAATATTGTTGTTTATATATTTATTCAAATACGTGGTCAAAGTTTGACAGTGTTGAATTGTCAAATAGTAAAATTGCAGCTTAAGGTGGGACGGAGGGAATATGAAATTTCAACACATAAACTCTCCCTCTGTTTGTGGTATTGCAGCATATAATTTTATATACTCCCTCCGTCCCAATACAAATTGCACATAATTTTTTTCACGGTCTCAAATAAACACATTTGACTGTAAATATATGTAAATATGTATAATAACGGTACACAAAAAGTTGATATTTTAAAACTTCATGTTATGGTGAAACTACCAGTATCTCATACAATAATATTATTAATCGTATAATTATTCAAATATATGGTCAAATTTTAGTATTTTTAAATGATTTTTTTTTTTGCAATTTGATTTGGGACCGAAGGAGTACTCACTATGAAGCTAATTACTAGAGTAATTGTACATGAAAAAACCCTATCAGTTGATAGTTTTTAAAAATATTCTATGTTAACGTAATTAGGATACTTTACATTCGAAACCATCAACATGCATATCTACATACGCCCTCCGTTTTTTTTTTCATTGACACACTTACTAAAAGTGGTATTTTTTTTAATTGACACTTGCTATTTTGGGCAAGTTTAAGGTTTTTACATCCACTTATTTTACTTCCTCTTCTTTCAATTCAATTTCATCCACTCATTTAGCATCTCTTCAATTCTAACACCAAAAGAGAGGTGCCAATGAAAAAAAAACAGACATAGTACTAATCAAACACATATATAGTCTTGTTTGTACTGTCCAATCATTAGACAGTATCGTTTTTATAACTGATGAGATATTTTAATATTTATTTATATTTATTACAATTTCAATAATTTAATTTCTTTTAAAATTAATGTATCACAATGTATAATTAATCATAATTTAATCATTAATATGGTTAACCATACGAAGTTTTTCATAATCGTTAGTCGATGTAACTGAATATTATTCCTAAAAAGATAAAATGGGAAGCTTAAATAAAGAAGGAATCGAATACTCTCTCTGTCCCAACTTAAACTACCCACTTACTTTATATCACTATTCTCTATTAAAGTTTGACAGTATATTTGAATAGATATATGAAATACAGTATTATCGTATGTGATATTGTTGAATTCATCGTAACAAGTAATTTATAGAAAATAATATTTTATTTATCGTTATTATACGTACCTAAACATGTTAACGGTTAAATATGTTTCACAAACGATGTACAATAATTATGCTGTAATTTGATCTGGGATGGAGAAAGCACAGTATGTGATAGCCGTTGAAGAGGTAGGTTGCTGCTTTATATAAAGAGCCCCATTCCCATCCTCAACACCAAGAGAGAAGCTCTTCCTTCTTCTCTAATTAATCCCTCTCTCACTTTCTCTCTCTAAATTTCTTCTCCACCATTATTAACCTTTAAATTTTCTTCATTTTCCCACAAAAAAAGCTGAAACTGCATAACATAATCTTCTTTTCGTGCTTTTCTGCAGTTTGCATTTAAACTCCGAGTATATTTTTTCAGCTCCGGAGACAATCTCTCTTTCTGATTAATCCCTTCATATTTCTGAAAATGGAAAAGATCAATAATATCTCCTACTACAAAAAAGCTTCAAGCTCCATCAATGGCGGAGTCCTGAACCGCCATCATTCGCTCTCCTCAGTTCATCCGCCATTGACGAACTTCGCCGGTCTTCTCCAAGCTCCTCCAAATCTCAACCCTTTCCCATCCTACCCTCCGTACTCAATGCGCCACCAGACACAGCCGCCTCTCCTCCCTCTCCCGGTGTCCCCTCCGGCCAACCGCGCCGGAATAACCAGGGGAGCCTCCCTTCCGCCGCCGTCCGCCGCCGCAGGCGGCAGAAAACCCCAGATCAAACCTAAGAGTTTCAGATCTAGGGATTCAGCATCTCTCACGCCCAAGAAATCCATCTCCAAGGACAAGGAAGCTTCGAAGCCATTGGGACCTGATCCGAAAGAGGTCTCTAATGGCGTTCGTGTTGCACAGAAGAAGCTGGTGGAGGAGTTTTCGGGATCTTGGATGTTTTCATCGATTTCTCCTCCGCCGCCGAGCAGCCTGCCGCTGCCGACTTTTTCGCTGCGGCCGAAGCGCCGCAGCTGCACCGCCGAGGCCGGCGGAGTGGTGGTCGACGCCGGAGCAACGGACAACCTCTGCCGCCTTTTTCATCTCCGGTAGAGAAAGAGAACAACGTTGTTTGCTGATACTGATACTGTTCCATTGGCAACTTTTTTACATGCTACTGGTATTTTTTATAAATTTTCTTTCTGTTTTTGAAAAAAGAAGGGTTAGTTTTTAATATGACCTTTCTGGTTTTATATTGATGCTAATAATAATTTAGTGTGTGTGTGTGTTTTTTGTTTTGCGCTTCTGTGTGATTTTTGAAGAACAGGAGTGTGTGAAAAATGTAATAGGAGTATTTTGTTTTTTATTAATCTGGAGGATTTGCAAATTTTCATTGAGATAAGCTCAATGAGAACAACTGTATTTGCAAATTCAGTGTGTAATTTGGAACTTCAATGATGTAACTTTGTATTTCCATTTTCCAAGTAATTTTATGTAGCGTACTTCTTGTTATTAATACGTTGTTATTTTACTTTTGAGCCCTCGAATTTTGGTGGAACCAACCCAGGCGAGCCGGTGCGGCCATCCCAGTAAATTTTGAAGAACTAAAGGAATAGTACTCTTTATGTCTTTCGTACGTCCCGATTCGATAAAATTGAAAATGGTTCAGTATAAAGAGAATTTATCTACTAAAAAATACCAGTGTGGTTCAGTCCCATCAAATTTTATCTTGCTCCACCATCTCGCAAGGTAACTTTTCATTTTATTTGAGTAGATATAACAAGTAAATGAAAAGTGTTCAACAATTATCACCATCCATGGCTGAGGATCTTTCCTTTTTGTTATTTTGATGAAAAGGTCATATCCCTATTTAGGGTACAGGTACCATCTCAATCTAAATTACTTATTTACTTTTTATGGTATTCAATGAGTATGTTTAACTGTAAATATCTCGAGTTACTTATAATAATGTTGCATAAAAATGATATTTAAAAAATACTCCTCCTGTCCCGAAAGAAATGATACCTTAAAACTTGGCTCGGTATTATGTGCAAGATGAGGTGATAAACAATAATTGTCAAAAAGTAGAAATATTTTGGGAAAAATGTAGGTCAAGTCATAGAGTTGTTGAAGTTAAAGAGAATGTTATATGAATTTTACAACATATTCTTTACCACTTTTGGTAAGAATTAAAGTATGTCATTTTATGTGGGATGGACGAAATAGAAAGTATGCCATTATTCCGGGACCAAGGGAGTATATGTTAATACAAATCTAACAATATCTTACTTGATATATTTATTATTTATATATTAATTTATATTTAGAATCAAAGTTTATAAAATTTAACTCTAAAAAAAGTAAATAAATAATTTAGAGTGAGACGGAGGGAGTAGCTTATACTCACTCTATTCCTTCATGAAAAAATTATTTTTCATTTTCATTTGTCTCGGCTAAAAGTTCATGTTTACTTGTTTGAGTTAAAGTTTTTGATTGAAATTTGGCTAACTCTTACCTATCTCCATTTTTACTGTCACATTAACATGCATAAATATGAATGCAAAAAAGAAATATATAGAACCCTGTCGCTAAAGTGGAGGGAATAGTTATTAGATGGTTGATTTACCAACTATAAATTAGGTTTTCTTATAAGAGTGCTTGGTAATCATTACAGAATTGATAGTTAATCGTTTCAATTACTAAACATGACATTTGCGATTGAGTTTGAAATATTTGACCTCATTTTGATATGTAATGGTGAGTTTCAACCGAAAATAATGTATTAACAGAAGAGTGCGTCTCTTGAAATACGGTCTTTTTATAAGTTATGGAAAGATCAAAGTTTAAAATGCAAATTAGAAGAAATGAAAAATATAAAAGACGTTAGACGAACAGACTTATTTAACTTATTTTGAAAGTCAAGGAGACCAGTTTCAACTTATCCCCAAATAACTCACTCTATTTATTTTGTTATTTATGCCATGCTTACCATAAATGAATGTTTTCATTCACTTATCACCCTTTCCATTTTTTGCCAGATTACTTCAATTTCATCTGCTCATTCCATTTTTGACTTTGTACGTTCAGTTTAATCTAATCATTTTCGTTACCTAAATTCAAACATCTAAACGTAAGGAGTACATCTCTTAAACAAACAACATTTATAAAAGTTTACCAAATACTGTAAACGTGTTTGAATCATAAGCAAATCGCTCTGCCAAACACATCCAATGCCCGGTCAATGCCTGCAGCTCAATGCAACCGCTGCGGTTCACGAGTTGTTCGGGGAAATTGAGGAAATCAAAATCTGAACTCTCACGGTTTATTTGTGGACGGCATTGTTTGGGCGGTTGATCAAGCGTTGAACTTGAAGGCGATGTATCGAAAGCTTGTACTCCACGCTTCCACACGATTAATTCTGAATTAAATTTTCATAATCACGTTAGGCGCTGTGTTGATTGACCAAACTGGCTGCCTAACGCAATGGCTTAATCATGTTCTAGACGTCACTTAAAAGTTAAACGTGTTTAATGGCTTTTCCGCGGCTTCGCCGACTGCTTCTCCTAGTGTGAAATTAACCGTGTCACGTGTAGGTTTCGAGAAGTTTCCACTGTATTTTTAAAGTTGAATTCTTCGTTTTCTTTTTCAAGTTTAATTATCAGACTAAATTATTTTTTTAGTCCCCTGCAAAGTATCTCATACCATATTTTGGTTCCCATTTGCAAATCAACCCTTACACGGTTGGTCCCCAGAGGTGGTTTTTCGATATGGGTAAATGGTTTTCCGGTATAGTTATGAGTATAATGGTAATTTTACTAATTAAAAAATATTTTCAATAAAAAATTTCTAATTTTAAAAATTTTCTTTAAAATTCCTAATTAAAATTTTCCTTCCACCGCCTTCCATCGACGAGAGCTCATTTTTCGGAGAACCAAACCAGAAGGGACAAGTCGATGAGAGCTCGTTTGGTGGTAATTGCAGCCGCTTCTCCGCCGCTGCTTTCAATTCAAATTGGCGGAGAAACAGCAAGCTAGAGAAGCCGGAGAAGTGTGTGAAGTACGGTGCTGTTTTCTCGAGCCAAATAGCGGAGTACGCTCTGCTTTAAAGTTTCCTTAATAGGTTTTAGCTGAAGGGTGTGAAATTTCATATTCCAGACTGAGGCAGGTTGGGGATGATTCTTCTGTACAATAATTGCTCTGTTCTCTTTCCTCAGCAGAAGGAAAATGCAGAGGTGAAGCTACCTCAGTAAGAGTCAATTCTTCCAAATTTCTGACAGGCGAGTTTGCCTTACAACCATTAAAAGCAGCAGATCGGACATGTAACCGTAAGGGCACTTTTTCTTACCCAACACTTTTTCTTACCCAGATCAGACGTGTGAAGCGGAGAAACCAGAGAAGCAGCGACAATTTGTTTGCAGAGCCGGAGAAGCATGTGAAGTGGAGAAGCCAGAGAAGCGGCGGCGCCGGCAGCGGCAAAAGGAACAATTCAAACTGGAAGCGGTAGAGAAGATAAAGAAATCGAAGTGGCGGACGGAGAAGCAAGAAGACGAAGTTTTTTTATTTTTTTATTTTTAAAACTTAGGGGTATAATGGTCATTTTACATATTTTGACCAAGTTTACCGTTGACTTTCCCTGAAAATCAAACAAATTGTTTTAAATTTGTTGGGTATTATCTAAGGGTTGATTTGCAAATGGGGACCAAAACATGGTATAAGATACTTTGTAGGAGACAAAAAAATTAATTTAGTCTAATTATTATATCTTCTTATATTGAACAAAAGTCTCACCATTAACGGACATATCAATCACGAAAATATAGTTTCAATAATTTTTAGGGTTAAGTTATAATTAGTTAGACATTAAAATACATTTTAAAAGTTTTTTCAAAGGTATAGGAACCTTGCAATAAATATAAATAAAAATTAAATCACCTCATTAGTTACATTAATTATAAAATAATTCCATTTAACAATTAGTCGGTATAAAATAAAACTATGTAAACAACTAATGCTTAACGTTCATTTACTAATTAACCAAATAAAATTGTTACGGTTATATTTTCCCAAACAAACTTCTAATTAAAATGAACTGAATTAAGATTAAATATAATAAAAATATAAACAAGAGATCAACTAAGATAAATGCAAAGTCTTGGGAAATACACTATGGAAATATGGATTTAATTTGAATAATAAAAGGTAAAATGTTTTAGTTGCAATATTAAAAATCTTGAGTTAAACGCTCATATAACTTTATGTTTTAGTGGTTTGTGCTAATATGACCCTATGAAGTTGGAAAGGGCTATTGTAACCCTGTGTTTTGCTTGAATGAGCTAATATAACCCCATGGGCTAGAATTTGGCCGGAAATACATGAAATGACTATTATACCCCTATTTTTTAAAAAATGAAAAACATGAACGAGCGAAAAGACAATTATGCCCTCATTCATTTAACATTAAATATTTCTGCCATTACCTTCTGAAAGCCATTTTATTTTGCTTATGTTTCTCCTGCTTCTCCGCCGTTTCGCTAGGTTTTGCCATTCCTTATGTTTCTCCACCACTGCCACTGATTTTGATTCCTTCTCAAACTCACCGTATTTCCCATCGCCACCACCGCCACCGTCATTTCCTTCTTTTTAGGTATGCAATCAGATCCTTTTCTCAATTTTCTCAATTTTCTAGGTCAGATCTTGAGTTTGGGTTTATTTTTTTCTGGGTGGCGGAGCAGATTTGAGATGGATTTGGTTTGGTTTTTCTAGGTCGGGGCTAGGGTTGAGTGGTGGCGGTGGTCAGGACGAGTGGTGACGGGGTTCGGATTGAGCGGTGCTGATGGTTGGGACGAGTGGTGGTGGGGCTAGGGACGAGTGGTGGTGGGGCTAGGGACGAGCCGTGCTGGTGGTGGTGGTTGGGACCAGTGGTGACAGGGCTAGGGACGAACGGTGCTGGTGGTGGTGGTTGGGACCAGTGGTGGCGGGGCTAGTGACCAGCAGTGGTGGTGGTGGTGGTTGGGACCAGCGGTGGTGGTGATGGTTGTTGGGACCAGTGGTGGCGGGACTAGGGTCGAGTGGTGGTGGAGCCGTTGTGATTGTCGTGGTGGTGGTGGAGCAGCGGTGGTAGTGGTGGTGGTGGTAGAGCGACTATGGTTGTGGTGGTGGAGCGGCTGTGGTTGTGATGGTGGTGGTGGTGGTGGTGGTGGAGCGGCCGTGGTTGTGGTGATGGTGGCGGTGGAGCGGTAGTGGTAGTGGTGATGGTGGAGCGGCTGTGGTTGTGGTGGTGGTGGCGGAGCGGCGGTGGTGGTGGAGCAGTTATGGTTGTGGTGGTGGTGTAGCGACGGTGGTAGTGGTGCAGGTGGTGGAGCGGCGGCGGTGGAGCGGCGGTGGTAGTGATGGTGGTGGAGCGGTTGTGGTGGTGGTGGCGGTGGAGCGGTGGTGGTAGTGGTGGTGGAGCGGCTGTGGTAGTGGTGATGGTGGTGGTGGAGCGTCGATAGTAGTGGTGGTGATGGTGAAGCGGCGGTGATAGTGGTGGTGGTGGAGCGGCTTTGGTTGTGGTGGAGGAGCGGCGGTGGTTTTGGTGGTGGTGCAGGAGTGGCGGCGGCAGCGTGGTGGTGGTGGGGCTTCTTATGAATGCTAGGGTACTTTAGTCTATACATTTGTAATTTGAATGATAGGGGTAGTTTAGTCTTTTTAATTTTGGTCAATGCCGTAAATTACTAAGTCAATGCCAGAATAGTGCTACGGGGTTATATCGGCACTTCTGATGTAAAACACAGGGCTACAATAGCATTTTTCAACTTCACAAGGTCATATTAGCACAAACCTCCAAAACATAGGATCATATCAGTATTTTGCCCAAAAATTTATTATGCAGCGTGTAGTAGTTTTAAAGTTTATAAATCAATTCATGCAACCCAAAATTTTTATCGTCCTTTCTTTTAATTTACCATTTAAAACTTGATATTTCCATAACTTATGAAAATGTTCTAGACGGACTCTAAGATAAATAGTACTCCTGTAATTTAAAAAGAGTTAGTACCTGTTTGATACTATAAATTTCTGGACCAGATTATGAGACTAGGCTGGAATGTAAATATATGTCTCTGAGGCAGACTTCTAAAGCCCAGTCCAATAAATATACAGTCAAAGGCCATACAGCCCAAACTTCAAACAAGTCTTTTCAAAAGATAATTCTCCTATGTCATAGTAATTTTTGCACTCTTTCCTCTTTGAGATATCCCGATGTTTTTGCACTATTAACTGCAAAACTCTTACTCTACCCGTCCCAACTATTTTTGCACTCTTTCCTTTTAGGGATGTCCATGTTTTTGCACTCTTCACTTCATTTTCAATTTGGGCCAGATTTTATTCATTTTTTAATTGGGATGACCCAATGGTAAGGTTAAAATAAAGTGCAAAGGAAAATAAAATACAAGTACTTCACCAATACATGGGCCATAAATCATTAAATAAAGAATCATTAAAAATATTTTTTCTTTTCTCCCCACAAATAAAAAAAAAAGATGGGACGGAAGGAGTATAATTCATCAGTAAACATATTTAGGGGAAAAACAGAATCTGATATACTTCGCATTTAGTACCAAGCAATCATCATCATTATATCAAAAGTTCTCTTTTTTCAAATCCTCCCTTAAGAGCCAAAAAATGGCTGCACTACCAGAAATGCACACTAAGTAACAACATGAACCATTCAAAACTACAGCTTTCTTAAGTTTCATAATTCCTCAAAACTTAAGAATTCTCCGTCTGTTTGCCAGCGCAATTAGGACACGTATAGAAGATCGTCTGCCCTTCATCAGCTGATCGTATCTGTCAAGGCCGGGAGAAACTAATGTAAGCACAGAACTTATATAACGAGGGTTCTTACAAGAAGAGTTCGAAAATTACCTGTCTGGCAACATAAGACATGCCCATGTGTTGACATGTTTTACATTTGGCGTTGTAATCCTGTTCGCCACAGAGCAAAGAGAATAGAAGGAAAACCTAGTTAGCTAACATCGGAATTAAGGATGGATGTGGAAGTAAATAGAGTGAATTATGACAAAAACTGACCATTTGCTTTAGTTCTTTTTCCTCTTCACCAACATCCAGTAAGGATACACCCAATTCCCTTCTAATATCCTGTAACAGCATCATGGAGTTAGGACTCATAAGTACCACTCTTTTAAGGAAAGAGGAATTTTAACAATTAGATCAGGCCTCTTACAGTCAACAAATTACAGTACTAAGTATTGAAATAAGATTATGACAAATAATCGGAAACCAAAATAGAAAGACTCAAGTTGCCTCTAGCTTTGGAGCAATTAACATAACCACGTCTTACAATCATACATTATTCTCTTTCAAAATTCAATTGTTATGTCCTAAGGCTCCCAATCAGTATGTAACATCAACCAGATTAGTATCATATTAAGAGAAAAAAAAGAAGTCTCAATCCTTCTTATTCTGCTAGAATTAAGAAAATGGGGAGAAACTTTTTGACTGAATAATACTTAATTACCATACACTCTACCATGTAACCTTGCACTGAATTATTATCCCGATTATCTTAAAACCGCACGATCAACTCCTGATTCTAGTGCCCAATAAAGTTTACATCTTTCTCATCGCCGTGTTCGATATCTATTAAAAGCAATACAAGAAGCCAATCTCCCTTAAATATCAAACTATCAAGTGAAACACCAATTACAAACACCTAGCATGCTATTAATCGCCAATAGCTAACAGTGTCCAAACTCAAACTGCAATTGTACGGACTTAAATTCGAAATAATGCACATTTTCAATATAAACTCTTCATAATTCAGGAAAGATACAAATGATTATTTTCTTATAAGATCAAAAACATTTAACAGTTCGAATGAATACCTCAGCTGTAAGAGTGTACCGAATCTCCGCATTAGCAATATCTACAATTCCAACAAACAGCTCCATTAGAGTAATTCTGCAGTTCGATAACTTTAAGGTGAAAAGATAGAACGAACTACGAAAAACAGAAACAATACCTTTGACGCGTTTACTGTGGCTGCAGACAGGGCAAGTAACTTTGTTCGGCGAATCGAACGAAAGCATGGTCCCACACATTCCGCAGAACATGAAATCCCGCTGCCGGCAACCCATACTTGTGAAGTTTCTCCGGCGGTCTTGCGGCGGCGAAACGGCGGCGGCGGCGGAGGGTTTGTGTTTGAAAGCCTAACGAATGAAATTATTTGAAGTGTGGGATGTAGATTACACTCACCTCCCCGAATTTTAGAAAATTTATGAATTAATCTCTGATTTCTTTTTACATTTGCATCTAATATCAAATGATTAGCCCATAAAAAAACTGGCCGGCCCAGTATCTATTTGTTCTGATGGTCCATTTAAGCGTTTAAAGTCCAGTAGGCCCAATTGTTTCTAAAATACATTATATATTTATATTATTTTATAAAAAAAATACACTTAAAGCTAACTACTCTCCGTTCCAAAATAAAATTCATAATTTGACTATTATGAGTCAGGTGCATCAATTTTTAACTGCTAATATTTTTATTTATGTGGATAAAAAAATTCTAAAAAAGTATATGTTAAGATAAATTTTAAAATATGTCGCATAATAATAGTCTTTTACGAGAATTTAATGGTTGAAGTTGATTTGATTTGACCTGAGAAAGTCAAATTAGAAAATTTATTATGAGACAGTAGATTACCAAAATCTTATGAGTTCTTGCAAAATAAGGTTGAGTGTTGACTTTGTAATTTAAGTGTAATAAATGCCCTAAATTATGACAATCACTACCCAAATAAGAGGTGGATTAAAAACCAAAAAATGCATCTTAATTTTTTCAAGAACTCCTTTTTTTGGTGCTAAAGATTTGCAGAAACACCATTTGAAGAGGTAGATGCACCTAAATTCCAAACTAATTAATTTGGACGATTATAATTTTTATGGAGTATATGTGATGGTTTTTCCATGAGATTAAATTTGTGATTGTGATTATATTTCAGAAAAGAGCAGCACTAAATATATGATACTTTTGACACCAAGAATTGGGAGCTAGGTGCAATTGCTGCAGGTAATGGTCACTGTCTTTCCTCTCTTAAAAAAAAACTTTTTACATGTTTTAATTCAAAGTTGAAGAATGTTGCTATAGAATCCCTTTTCTACTAATTTTGGCTGTATAATAGTAAAAAAAATGTTTATGTTAATTCTTTTGCAATATGATAATTAATAATCTAAAAGCGGTTAAGGGCCGGAACCGGTTAATATCCAGCCCTACATATATGTGTCACGGGAATACGATGGCGAGATATGATTTATATTGCCACCAGAACTAGATGTTGGTCCTACTACCGTTTGTCGTCGTGTTGAAGATCAAAGAATGAATGAACTAGTTCCCATACTTATTGGCAGTTCTATATGGTCCCATTTTTCAAGACAATCATTTCTTTATTGGATTATAAATTTTTTTCTCTCTTTGTAATGTAATTATCAAGATTGTTACCTTAGCTAGCATTCATTGAGTTGGTTGGTTGGCACAATCCAAGAACTGTATCATATGTATAACTTGATGGAAGCAAGAAGTGCAACAATGTTGTCTGGTTTGGTTTGTCTTGAAATGTCTGGCTATTAGTACGTTCTAGTACATTTGGATTTTAATGGCCTCAAACCAAGAAGTTTGCAAATTCAAAGTGCAGTTAAGAAAAACTGTTTTTTTATAGCTGGCCAACTTTAAGATTCATCATTTATATGCTGCAGAAGAAAGCCTCAACTTAGTAAATATTCTCTTTGTTTGTCAGACAGTTAGAGTTTCCTGGGCAAGTTCAGTAATATCTTGTCCTAGGAATGGGAGAGGTTGAGCCACCATCTGTTGCAGACACTAAACTTGATCGAAATGGCGATGGAAAGAAGAAGATTGTCTCAGTTTTCGGGCTGTTTGCCGCGGCAGATTCAGTTGATTGCATGTTAATGTTCTTCGGGAGTGCTGGAGCTTGCATTCATGGCGCTGCGCTACCCATGTTCTTCCTGTTGTTCGGACGTATGATTGATTCCTTAGGACACCTTGCTTCGAGGTCTCATGAAATGTCTGCAGAGATCTCCAAGGTATACTGAAAACTCGATCAGTTTTCGTAGTTTCCAGTGTTTCTTTCACATGAATTAATGTTTGCTTCATTCACTTCTGATACAGAATTCATTGTACTTGGTTTACCTGGGAGTAGTTGTTCTAGTGGCTGCATGGATCGGTACGCGTAATCTTCCTTGTTTGCATTGATCAAATTAGTTTTTTGGATGAAAAACGAAGTTCTTGATTCTTGGCTATCCAGGAGTTGCATGCTGGACACAAACTGGAGAAAGGCAAACTGCGCGATTGCGTTTGAAGTATCTTCAAGCAGTGTTGAACAAGAACATCAGTTACTTTGATACTGAGGCAAGGAGCGAAAATCTGACATTTCACATCTCTAGTGATGCCATTCTTGTTCAGGATGCCATAGGTGACAAGGTAAGTGAAGAGGTTTCAGATTCTAGTTCGTGAAATGTATTGAAGATGTCTGAATTGTGCTGATTTTCTTACAGATTGGCCATACTATTCGCTATCTTTCCCAGTTCTTCGCGGGGTTCATCCTCGGCTTCATATCCGTGTGGCAGCTCACACTACTCACATTAGCCGTCGTGCCACTGATAGCTGTCGCTGGAGGAGCTTATACGCTGGTCATGTCCACATTGTCTCAGAAGGGCGAGGCTGCTTACGCTGAAGCTGGGAAAAGAGCAGAAGAGGTAAGAATGAAATGAGCTATTGACTGAAATTTCCTATTTTTAATGTTACTGAGATTCTTTTGGATTGGATCAGGTTATTTCGCAGATTCGCACGGTATACTCATTCGTGGGAGAGGAAAAAGCCGCGAAAGAATACTCCATTTCGCTTCAGAGAGCTCTGAAACTAGGAAAGCAAGGAGGGGTTGCGAAAGGGGTTGGAGTTGGCTTCACGTATGGACTTCTGCTATGCGCGTGGACGCTGCTTCTGTGGTACGCGAGCATTCTGGTCAGGCATCATGGGACTAATGGCGGGAAAGCATTCACGACGATCTTCAATGTGATCTTTAGTGGATTGTAAGCCAGCTCATTTCATTTCTAGAAGATGGATTTCTCATTTCTGCATCCATTTTGCTCATCTTCTTCGCTCGTGTTTGTTGTAGCGCTCTCGGTATGGCAGCGCCAAATTTCGCTTGCATTGCAAAAGGCCGCGCAGCTGTAACGAATATCCTGAGCATGATTGAAGATGGTGCACTGCACCAGCCTAAAAGATCAGATGATGGTGAAACTTTCCCAGAAGTTCATGGAGAAATCGCGTTTTCTGAAGTCTGTTTTTCTTACCCGTCGCGACCAAATATGGTATTCGAAAACCTTAGCTTCGTAGTATCAGCTGGAAAAACGTTCGCAGTTGTTGGTCCAAGTGGTTCAGGGAAAAGCACAGTCATTTCCTTGGTCCAACGTTTCTATGAGCCAAGTTCAGGTACTAATCATTCAATCATGTTTGTTTTGTCCATTGTTTGTTCAGCTATAAATGTTCTTGATTTTCTAGGAAAAATATTGTTGGATGGCTATGACTTTAAGGATCTGAAACTAAGTTGGTTGAGAGAACAGATAGGATTAGTCAGCCAAGAACCTGCATTGTTTGGCACAACTATAGCCGAGAACATTTTGTTTGGAAAACACGACGCTACCATGGATGAAGTGGTTGAAGCCGCGGTAGCTGCAAATGCGCATTCTTTCGTTGAAAGACTTCCAGGTGGTTATGATACACAGGTAAGCAGATAAATGCGCGGAAAAATCATCTTTTCATCGCGTATTTTGATCGTGTTTACATTCTCGTGTTCAACATTTTGTTGGAAATGCAGGTGGGAGAAGGCGGTACTCAGTTATCAGGAGGACAGAAACAGCGAATTGCTATTGCAAGAGCGGTTCTCAGAAACCCGAAGATTTTGCTGTTGGATGAGGCCACAAGTGCTTTGGATTCAGAGTCTGAGCAAATTGTTCAGCAGGCTTTGGATAAGGTCATGTCTAACAGGACGACGATTGTAGTTGCTCACAGATTATCCACCATTCGCGGCGCTGATAAGATCATCGTCCTCCAAAATGGCCAGGTTTCTGAATTGGGATCTCACCAAGAACTTATGTCGAAAAATGGGAACTATGCATCACTAGTTAAGCTGCAAGTTTCAGAACACTCTTCCGAGGATTCAAACGTGGAAGATTCGCGCCTTTCAAGCTCTCGCGAGTATCATAGTGTTCCTCTTGATCAGAATTCTGAGAAGAATGCAACTATTTCAGAATCCCCTTCAGACAAAAGTGGCATTAATGAAAATTCTCCATCAGTTTGGCAGTTGATGAAACTGAATGCCCCGGAATGGCCTTTCGCGCTTCTTGGATCAGTTGGTGCAGTTCTTGCTGGCATGGAAGCTCCTCTTTTTGCACTCGGGATCACTCACATCCTGACAGCCTTCTACTCTCAAGATCACAACGAAATCAACAAGGAAGTTCGTCGTGTTTCATTCATATTCATAGGATTAGCTGTCCTAAACATCCCTATATACCTCTTGCAACACTACTACTTCACGCTGATGGGCGAGCGCCTTACAGCCAGAGTTCGTCTGCAGATGTTCTCAGGTTTGGTTTCTTCTTTTCACATTCTTGTTTATGATCCAGATCATTGATCAAGACTGATGCTCTTGAGGTTTGATTTACAGCCATCATAAAAAACGAGATTGGATGGTTTGATCTCGATGAAAACAACACGGGATCATTGGTTTCTAAGCTAGCCGCGGATGCAACATTAGTGCGAAGCACTTTAGCTGATCGACTGTCAACTCTTGTCCAAAATGTAGCGCTTGCTGTAACTGCATTCGCGGTCGCGTTTGCTTTCAGTTGGCGCATTGCAGCTGTCGTTATAGCCACATTTCCGCTGCTGGTCGGAGCTTCAGTTGCTGAGGTTAGCCATTAAGGTTAAGCAAACAAACATGTTTGAAAACAAAAAGTTGCTTGTTTATGCATTTTCTGACCTTTTTTTTCAGCATCAATTCCTCAAAGGATATGGTGGCCACTACACAGCTGCGTACTATCGCGCCACGTCTTTGGCACGCGAAGCCATTGCGAACATACGTACAGTTGCTGCTTTCGGGGCTGAGCAACGTATATCGCTCCAGTTCATACAAGAACTGGAGAAGCCAAACAAACAGGCTGTCCTAAAAGGCCACATTTCAGGCTTCGGGTATGGATTTTCGCAGCTTTTAGCATTCTGTTCCTACGCTCTCGGCCTCTGGTATGCATCTGTCTTGATCAAGAAACAGGACTCCAACTTCGGAGACATCATCAAGTCATTCATGGTTCTGATCATCACTGCATTCTCAGTCGCGGAAACTCTTGCGCTTGCACCCGACATTGCAAAGGGATCAGATGCATTAGCCTCAGTTTTCGCCATCATTCACAGAACAACAGCCATCGATTCTGACGATCAGAGATCAAGAACAGCGTCGAAGATCAAAGGAGACGTGGAGTTGAGAAATGTGAGCTTCCACTACCCCGCGAGGCCTCATATCGCGGTCCTCTCGGACCTTAACCTGACAGTATCATCAGGGAAAAGCCTCGCGATTGTAGGACAAAGCGGATCAGGAAAAAGCACTGTCATTTCTCTTCTGATCAGATTCTATGATCCCTCATCAGGAGCAGTACTGATTGACTCCATCAACGTCAAGAACTACAATCTGAAATCCCTGAGAATGCACATTGGCCTAGTGCAGCAAGAACCAGTACTTTTCTCCACAACCATCTACGAAAACATCAAGTATGGCAACGAAAATGCATCAGAAATCGAGGTTTTCAAGGCCGCGGAAGCAGCAAACGCTCATGGATTCATCGGTACCATGCCCGACGGATACCACACGCAAGCAGGTGAAAAAGGGGTGCAACTCTCAGGTGGACAGAAGCAAAGGGTTGCCATTGCTAGAGCAATTCTGAAGGATCCCTCCATTCTTTTGCTCGATGAAGCCACAAGCGCATTGGATGCAGAATCTGAAATGCTGGTTCAAGAGGCTCTGAATAAGCTCATGGAAGGAAGAACAACAGTTCTTGTTGCTCATAGGCTGTCTACTGTTCAGGAGGCAGACACCATTGCTGTTTTGCAGAACGGAAAAGTAGCCGAATCGGGGCGCCATGATCAGCTTATAGGAAGAAATGGAAGCTTATACTCTCAGTTGGTTAGTTTGCAGCAACAAAAAGCATAGACCAGTTATTATATATGGTGAATTTTTATAGACTATATAGTACAACATAGTACAAGGTTGTCTTTTGTTTCTTTTTGGGGAGCAATGCATATCATATGGTAATAGTATAACTGCATATGAGCAATGTTACTGTGATTCTTCTCCAATTTGTAACTGGATTTGACTAGTGAATGAAAGGGGAAAATGACAGGTTTTCCTTTTAGGATTAAACACTTCTGATTCTTGCCTACGTGCTAACATAATTCCTTTTTTTAAAATGCTCGTATAGTTCAATGCCGCCATTGAATTGAATAACTTAACTTCTCTGATCCTTGATCAATGTTGATTTGAAAATTTTCGGTAGGAGGTAGCGTAAATTAAAATTTCATTGGTGGTTAGGCTGATTTTTTTTTGGACGAAGTACATGATTTTCAGTTTTTTTGAAAAGTGTATATATAACGTTTGACCAACGATAGGTTCAGTGAAATTGCCGGAGTAAACCTTGACCGTTTTAGGCAAAAAAAGTAAATGACAAAAATAGCATTGTTTGTTTGATAACGCTAATCCATTGATTTCAACAACCACCAACATTGCCATAACACTGCGTTGCCAATCTCTACCCATCAACACTAGCAGCCATGTAACGCCTCATTGCACCTCCAACATTAATTTCAGCACGGCCAAATACCTTTTTCTCCCGCACCCCACCACTCCCTTCCCCATCGGTCCCTAGTTCCTTTCTCCCCACCACCACTTATCCCTTCTCTTCCTTGCTCGACGGAAGATTTCAAGCCTTCCATTGTTTGCACCAAAACCATCCTAAATCACCATTATTTGGTATTCGTACACATTGTTTTCATCCACCATCATCATTGCATACTTTGCTCAATTTTCAAGCCGCAGGAGGAATTGAGAAGTTCTCTGGTCCAAAAAGCCCTAGCAATCAGCAAATTAGGTAAAATTCGTCGTCAACTCCCTCGGCTATGAAATTGGTCCTGTCGTATATCTCTTCTAGAGGCAGCAACTCCAGGTACAATGACAACGTTGAGTCTTCGAAAGAAGATAAAATGTAATGCAATGACAATGTGATTGCTCACGTTCCGCCAGCCGAGTCCGAGCCTACTCCTTTACTTCAAATAACTCATATCGCATGAATTGCTGAACTATCTCTCTATATTTTTATTAAATTGATAGACAACGTGAGCTCAGTTGTACGGAAATTGTGACCAGTGAGTGATGCGACGAAAATATTTAGAAGAGAAATGACAATGCTTTTTATGAATTTTTAACCGATTAAATTCGATAGTTTTTGGGCTTGCTTAAGATTGGATAACATTGAACAGCGTTGGTTGCTAGTTCAGTCCAATTCAGAGGTGTTTCTACACTTTTAAAATACTCAAAACTATATTATAACTTATCAAAAGGCTGTGACGCCAGCCTTGGGCGCCCCGACGACCCGACACCACGGGCAACTGTCGAGGGGGTAAGTCGCGGTAGCCGGCCGCCATGGCCATCGAGCGGCATCGTATCCACCGAGCACCAGGAGGCGCCACCGCCACATCACCGGGCCCACCCAAGGGGGCCTCACGCTGACGCTTTGCTGACGTCACTCCCACACGGTCACTTGCGGACGTCGAAATCGGGGTTCCCCCTTGGAGTACTCGACCCACTACCGTCCGGGTACACCCGCGGGTGTTATATTATAACTTATCAAGGAATTATGAAGGAATCGAGAGTTGTAAAAACATTTTCCCCTTTTTCTATCAAATTAAATTCAAAGTCTTTCGACCATTTCACCAAAAACCGGACAACTGCAAAATCAGGTCAAATTTTTACATATATATTTTTTTATAAAAAATTAGGATTATTGAATTTGGGGGTTAAGGAAGCCCTTTTTCTTTCTTTGCTTATAGTGGATAACAACTTGGAGTATACACCCACGGGTGTACCCAGTGATTGGGAGTTGGATTCCTTCTCACGGAGGTATCTGGTTCGAAATTCGGCCACCACCACGATTCGAAGATGAGGGCGAGCAGTGATCGCCTAAAAACTTGGAGTATGTTCAAAGGGGCCAAGAGGGCAAATGGAGAGCACATGGAAATTTAGAATGAGATGTTTTCAGCCACTGTTTACAGCTCTGGCCCATGTGCCTCATTCATTGTCCACTGGGAAGTCTACAGTTTGTTTTTTCTTTTCTTGAAAGTGATGTTTATTAATCTTGGCCAAGGCCCTATTCTTTCTTGATCCTTTTCATTTGATAAGACTCAATCTCAAACCCACTGCATCTGGCAAGACACAATGCATTCAAATATAGACATGACTGTTTTTCGTTTCCTCGATATATCATCTTATATCATATTTTAGTCATCGATGGCAAAACAACCCTAGCTCATTGTTTGGTCTCCAGACTAGATTCAGGTGGTTTTCAGGTAGGCTTAAATTAATTTTTTGTTTCTGCTGTATGATCTTATACCATCTTTTGTATGTCCCCAAAAAACTGGCTTATGCTTTCAAACACTTTACCAAACACTGAAAAGTGTTTTAACTTATACGTAAAACATTTTATAAATTCCACCAAACACAGATTTAGAAGTATATCAAACCTGTTTAGCCACTCCTTTTGTCCCAGATACTTTTGCACTTGTCACGATTCATTTAATCAAACTCTGTTACTTAGAAAAGTAAATTTCAAGTAATGCATAAAATAATATATTATCACATGTGATATCATTAGAATCGTGTTAACATCTAGTTCTATAATATTATTTTTTTATCATTTTTAAATATGCACAATTAAAGATATAACTGGTCAAAATTAAGGCAAAGTCTTGGGAAAGACCGTCTTTCCATAGGCTTATGGAAAGACATGGTTTAATTAGACTAATAAAAGGTAAAATGTCTTGGTTGCAATATTAAAAATTTATTATGCAACGTGTAGTAGTTATAAACTTTATGCCCCGATTCATGCAACCCAAAAATTTTATCTTCATTTCTTTTAATTTACACTTTAAACCTTAATCTTTCCATGTCTTATAGAAAGATCTTCAAGAGACAAAATTCAAAATTAATTCTGATCAATCTAAAAAAAATGTTAAAATTTGCAAAAATAGCTAGACGGACCCGGAGGGAGGAAAAGAAAATGTGAACCCAATGATCACGAGAAATGATGATGACAATGTGTGGGTAGATAGAGGGACCTCTCACTCACACTCACTCAACTCCTCTTTTCTTTACTTTCTCCGATACCAATCATTACAACCAGAGAAAATTCCCTGCAAAATGCATCATACCACCGCCCAATAACAACCGCATCTTCTTCTTTCTTCTTTCTTGATTCTTGATTCTTGATTCTTGATTCTTGATTCTTGATTCTTGATTCTTGAATCCTGATTGAATGCTCAAGTCGTTGAGGTGAAAAAAGGCCCCCAAAAATGAGTGCATCCAGATTCATAAAGTGTGTGACTGTGGGCGATGGAGCTGTGGGCAAAACGTGTATGCTGATATCCTACACCAGCAATACTTTCCCCACGGTTGATTTCTCTTGCTCTTCATTTTGTTTCCTTTGCTTCTGGAATTTACATTTTGGGTGATTTTTTTTGGTGAAAAATAGGACTATGTGCCCACTGTTTTCGACAATTTTAGCGCTAATGTTGTCGTGGATGGAAGCATTGTCAACCTGGGCTTGTGGGACACTGCTGGTAAGCGTAAAGTTTCATAATCTTTATCCGTACTGAAAATTAGTTTTGATTTCCAAACTCCGGAGCTAAAACCTTAGTTTTGTTTAGGTGGGCAGAATTTTGAAAAGTAGAAATGGAAAAATATAAGAGTGTCATTGTTGGAAATCAGGGTTCTAATGTTGGGTTGGGTGGGGGATGAAGCAAATTAGAAAAAAATGTCCTTTATAATATTCAATATCTATCAAATGGGGCCTCACATGGGGCGAGATTTTTTTTTATTTAAGCAACTAATTAAAACATGTAATATTTACTGTTTTTTCCTCTATATTTTAAAAATGATAAAGTCTAGGGAAAGACCGTTTTTTCCATAAGTTTATGGAACTTATGAAAATGCGAGATTTAATTAGAATAATAAAAGGTGAAAGGTCTTAGTTGCAATATTAATAACGCCAGGTGTAGTAGTTATAAAGTTTATAACCCGATTCATACAACCCAAAAATTTTATCTTCATTTCTTTAATTTGCCCTTTTATTCTTGGTATTTCCATGTCATCGTCTTTTAAGAGACGGACTCTTTAAAAAAAATTTAAAAAGAGGCGAGCACCTCATATGCCTCCACTATGAGGCCGGGTCCGTTAGAAACCCGTCTCATTTAGGAAATAATGAGTATTAGAAAAACAGAGGGAGTACTTTTGTTATTAAAGTAGTAAATTGAATTGAGTTCCTTTCAGATCAGTTCGGTTGAAGAGGAGATGGCATTGTAGTTATCATTTACTTGATCTGTGTTTGCAACGCAGGTCAGGAAGATTATAATAGGTTAAGACCTTTGAGTTATAGAGGTGCTGATGTCTTTATTCTTGCATTTTCTCTCATCAGCAGGGCAAGCTACGAAAATGTGGGCAAGAAGGTTGGTTTGTTTAATAGAACTTTTACATACGCTTAGTTTTTTCGATTTAACTGCATTTCAATTCAGCTGAATATAAGTTCGGTTGTTTCTAGTAAGAAATCTAGTAAGTTTATTTCAATTCAGTTCAGTCAAAACATGGCTATCACTATACTAGTCTTTATGCCTGGTTGTATCTTTAACTTTTGTCACTTTTTGTCCTCAATTAGTGGATTCCTGAGCTTAGACATTATGCACCGGGCGTGCCTATCATCCTTGTAGGAACAAAACTAGGTAACAATCCAACATCAGTTTTCGACTATGCTTTCAATACATCTATTTAGTTCAATTCAGTTCAGTTATACCTTAAGTTTCTCAGATCTTAGAGAAGACAAGCAGTTCTATGTCGACCATCCTGGAGTGATGCCCATTACTACAGCTCAGGTTGTCTTCTACATTCCCCTCACCAACTTTTGCACCTCACGGGCGAAAGAATAATTTACTTCCCTTCACTGCAGGGAGAGGAGCTGAGAAAGCTGATCGGAGCTGCCATGTACATCGAATGCAGCTCGAAGACACAACAGAATGTGAAGGCGGTTTTTGACGCTGCCATTAAGCTGGTCCTCCAACCACCAAGACAGAGGAAGAAGGGAAGGACCCGAAAAGCCTGCTCTGTCCTGTAATTGTTCATAACTCCTTTCACCAAAGAAGACTCATGTTGTGTAGAGATATACTAGTATTTTCTAACTATCCATTCCTCTAATGTAATATAACAACTGGATCAGAAATGCATTCCTTCAAACAGAGTGTGTTTAACTCACCAGACATCTGATAAAATTGGAATGATACAAGAAAGGCGAAGTGGAGATGAATAGATCAATAAATTACTACAATTACACAAGCCAGGATGGAAGAAAACAAGGAGATTACAGTTTATGCACAAATGTTTAGTTATGGATTTGTAAATTTATGCAGTTACGAATAAAACTGCGTGTTTATTTATATGCAATCCAGAAGGCTTTGTTGGCTCAAGTTAAACCTTGATGGTAGCGTATTTCTCCCCCATTATGCCGCCTTTCTGTTTCTGAAACTCGATGTACCTCAGTGTGCAGGCAAAGAAAGCATCTGAAGCTGGATCCGGGGTCGTGCCATCACTTTGCATCTCTGTTTGTATCAATTCTATGAGGCCTTGGATTGCCACGCTTGTTATCTGAGGGTTTCCCTTCTCGAAGAAATAAAGATACCTGAAAGTGAAACATCAGTTCGAAATTTCTTCAGACTTAGTAATGAGACTCCAGTGCACGAATGGAAGTGGTCATCATTCATTCTGAGTATTTACTTGTTCAATATCTCAACAAAGAGTGTAACTGGTCCGCTACTACCCCTTGTAACGTTAGCCATCTGTTGGGCAGCATTTGCAATTCTTAACGAACGCTTTAGACACAGCAAGACCCTGGAATAAACCGCCAACAGAAACCTCGTATCAGTTGTATCCAAATGTTAAGTTAGGCTTCAATGTATACAATCATCATGCAAGCAATAACAAGTTCACAGTGGCACCTCTCTCCATCCTTGATTCCATCTTGATCATCGACCCAAAAGAGGTGGGAACAGGCATAAACTGCTCTACATTGATCAGGCTTCTTTAAAAGTTTAGCTGAATACTGAAAATAAAGAAAGGATCAGCCAGAAATTAAAGCCACGACAAAGAAAGAACTCGGTAAATGCTCTTATTACCCCTGTTGCCTTATGGGTTAAAGTGTCCCTATTCTCGACTCCAAATACATTCATTCTCTGTAGAGTCCCAATAATTAGGTGTATAGATGTCACCTGGGCTTTAGAATCCTAAAACCAATATGAGAAAAGGGCAAATAGAGAGAGTGTCAGAAGCGATAACAATTGCACTAGAGATGTTAAGTAAAGTAGATCTAGAAAGTCATCCAGAATTGTTTCCCAGTGAAAATATGGGTTCAAACATTTGGAACAGTGAAAAATAAGTAAATAAATTACCGCAACTTCTTCCTCGTACAATACAAAAGCTTGAGTGAAAAATTCATAAGCCACAGGTTCCAGATCACAGTCATTGGCTGCCTGGGGACGACATAGAATATCAATATGATGAGAACACCCTGAATAAATTATGGTTACAAGAAAGAAAACTACTTGTATATTTTGCTTTGGTGCAGGTCATGCCATAAAATGCTTAACCGAATTAAAAATGAGCGATCCATTTTATAATTTATTGACAGCAGAATTTCATAAAGTTCAAGTGCCTTGTATGGCACTCCTTATTAGGGTGTGTTCTTTTACCTCAGCACACTGCAAATACAGCCTCAGTGCAAGCTCAGCAGATGGGACATATGAAAGAGCCTCAATAGTCTGCAATATAAAAAGAGAAGTTATGATTTATGCCGCAAGTGAGAAGAAGCAACTCTTGCTGATATATACTAAATTACTAACATTCGTCATGTGAGATTAAAGAAGGTAGGGGGACAAAAGAGAGTAAACACTTTCGAATGTTGACGCACCATTACAATATGAAATTACAAAAACAAATACTAATAGAGAAATGTTCTGAGGTTAAATTTGCACCAAGTTTTGTGCAAGAGAAAAGTAGATGTGCAATTTCAATGACAAAAGTACATCAACACTCGTAATTACTTCCAGATAGTATAACCAGAATCCATTTGCCAACACATCAAACTACGTCAGTGAAAAGTAGAAATCTCCATGACAAACTGGCAGCACAAATTTGATTGCCATTTGAGAATATCATGGAGAACATAATTGCAAGATCACCTGATTCAAGAGCTGGAATATTTTCCTTGGAGTTGCAGGGACCTCTTCCCCAGCAACATCTCCATCTTGTCCTTGCAGCCTCCTGACCAACTGACACTCAAAAAAATCCATCAGAGCACAGTAATGATTACATATCCCTCAAATGCCTTGAGAAATTACATTAAAAGAACGCAACGATTAATAATCCTAAACTACATATTCCATGAATTCAAATATTCTTCATCCAGAAAAGGCCAAACCTTGAGTGCAGAAAACACAAGAGGTGGAACCGTAAAGGGCAACCGTGTAGGACCTCCAGTCAGGATGTGCTTTTTAACTGTACATATTATCTGATACAAACAAATAAAAGGGCATAAGAAAGGCTGCAACTTCAAAATACACCAAGTAGTTAAGAATTAAATAAACATGGCTGAAAGCACCATAGAGCATACACATTCAAAAGATTCAATGTGTGATCTAGGCAATACCCCCATTGAGGATTCAAAAAAGTCACTACCTTTAGCATCTCCTCTGGGTCATCATTGTACAACATGTGCACTAGTCGAGCCACAGAATTCTGCTCTTCCTTGAAATCCTCCTCATCAAGCTATTAGAAACCACATACAAATGAGAGAATTGTTTATTATGTATAAATTAAAAATGAAAGATACATGCATCAGCAGAAGCTAATGTCACAGTGGCAGAATGGTGTGTGATAGTAGGATAATGAATAATGATCTTGAGGCCATCAAAATAAGGCTACAAAAAAGGTTATGCATGTCAATATGTTAGCAAAATCATCTGCACCTCATCTGTCGTGGTACCATCGATATCCATTAAGAGACCTTTTATCAACTCGAACAAAACATCCACCTGCATCCAGTTACAGAAAAGGAAACCAACCTTTTAGGTCAACATCAAAATGGTAAAGGGTAATATGAAATCATTACCTTCTCAGCAGTTGAGACACAAGTATTGTATTTCATTATGCTTTGGATGATAACCATAGCCATTATTTTGTTAGTCCCAGCATCCAGATGTTCCATGACACGTGGATAATTAGAAAGTGTCAGAGCTGTGTCAATATCATTGAATTTCTCTAGTGGTGCAGTTAGAAGGGCAACGACTTGCTTTGTTGCCCTATTATCTTCCAGCCTTGCATTCTGTGAGAATTTCTTTACACATGCACCCTGCCACCCCATAAACAGAAACGAGAAAACAGCAAAATTCATCAGATTATTCATTTAATTCGTTACCTAAGAACTTTATCTTTCACATGTTCACCAATTGTTACAGTCTGGACACACTCATAATTGGGGGGCTCGAAAAGGCAACACAACTAGTATAGTCTTTATTGCAAACTCATCAGTGGCAAGAAAAAAGATTACCAGCACTTGATCCACATAGTCAAGCCGGTCTGGATGAACTCGAAGAGCAAATGTTAGAAGAGACACATACAACGAGACGACCCCAACAACTGGCATCTCTGCCTGTGCTTCAATCACCTGCCACAAATCAACGTCGATCTCAGTGGCTAAAGTCATAAAATAGGTCACACTTCTACGTATTATAGTTTTGCTTCTTGCATAAGAATACAGACTAAAAGGATCAGAATGCCAAAGTGACAACACAATTACTTAGATGTAAAGACCTTAATAAAGCTTTTCTAAATCTCTTAATGCTTCACATGAACAAGTCAAGCTACTATAAAGTGCCTGAGAACCAGATTAAGCAGAAGATATCCAAAAGTATACCTTCCCAATGGCATTACTTAGCTTGGAAAATGCTTCTACTTGCAGAAATTCTGGTAAAACCTGAATGCACGAGGGGAAGAAATCAATCAAATCAAAAGCCATAGGCAGAACCGACAGAAAAAGAGTGACTTACTTCTGGACTAGAACCAGCATAATTTGACAATCTGTCCATGAGTTGAGATAACACCGTCCTGATGTCAACGGCAGGCTAACAATCAAAATTATACCACGTCAACGGAAAGAACATAAGTTACAGCTCAGCAGAACTAAAGCTTGTCCTAAAAATCACCCCATCTATGCCATTTCATTAGAGATGCTTCCATTACATTATTAGTCATTATCTAAAAGCTGAAGATGCAGCACAACAAAACATCACCCTTTCATGCTGAAAGCAGTGAAATGATATTAACACCCCAGTCACATATAGAGCCAGATATACAAAGTTGTGTACACAGATAAACTCAATTACGTGTAGAGCCAATTGCTTGTGAATGGGAAACAATAAACCACTTACTTGAAGTTGAGGGAAAGCACCCAATAGCGTCTCAAGAGTCTGTAAGTGGTACTCATCTGGAAAGACTTGAATTATGCAGTCCATCAAATAACACTGAGCAAGCTCATCTTTACAATTCACTATCTGTTAAGAGAGATTTTTGATAGCAAATTTAGGAGATACATCAAATTGAATGTCGTATACAAAACTTTAGGAAGAGACAAGAAAAAAACCTGCTCCAAGACCCTAGGAAGCACCGTCTCTTTGTATATTTCAAGATCAACTCCCTCTAATTGACTAAGGACATGTAAATTCTTCCCGACCTAATTTATGAACAGTAAGATCTCTAAATCAAACTTGAAGATGATCTGCTTACAGATATGTCCTTACAAGGTCACGAAGCTCATTCCGTTCTTTTTCCAGTTTCTCTTTAGCCCTGATAGGTCCCTGCAGAGCAGAAATCCCCAAAGAAGGCCTCAACTCAGGATCACCAAAGCAAATGAATGTATCACAAGCACTATAACACCTGCATGGCCAAAACATGCCCGCATGATTCATATTTACTTCCGTCGCATGCAAGTACTTAGATGCCATGCACATGAAAGAAGGCCACCAAAAGGCAACACACCTGATGCTGCATTCGAACCCAAAGTTTATTCATCTCTGTAAAGTTTTGCAGCACAAACTCCACAGCATCCATGGCAGTGTCACCTTCCCTGCGATAATAGAAGATACAGCCAGTCAACAGAACATACCATGATAGAGAACCAATCAAAATCTATAAATCTGGAATGAAACTCAAGGATGTTTTCTATAGCGATGAATGTAAGCAGATTAGTTTAATTTGATTATCAATAATTAAGTAGACAAAATGTGAAACAGCTATCACGGTCAGCTTTACCCTTCATACTCGGACCCAATATCAGGTAACTTATCTCTACTGATCTGAGAAAGGTAACTCCTCAGAAAGAGACCCCGAACAGGATGTTGAACACTACGACACATTTCAACAAGGTCCTTCAGGACATCCTTTGACGGAGCCTCCTTAGATTTGATGTAAACAGATCCTACTGTACATAAAAGATACCTGAAACAAAAACAGATATGAAAAATTAGCTTATCTATCCTCACCTAGCTGTCAAAAGTAGGCATCGCACAACCAGTTAAGCCCACCACAAAATGCACACTAGAAGAGCCAAAACAAAAGGCATAGCACATAAAGAAATCACACTTATGATGTGACGATACAGCTTCTTTCTCTCTAAATAGCCTAATTCTGCTCCAGTACCAATTAATAGACATTCCACTTAGGGATAATGCCTAGTAAATATGTGATCCATATAACAGCTGACGGCCGAATACAATCGCATTCTGTTTTCCTCTCCGAACAGCCGTTAATTATGATGAAAATGCATAAAATCAACCATTTCCGAGTAGCGACAAATACCTAGCCAACGTGTAATCCACATTACAGCTAACTGACAAACAGAACAGCAAATGCATATTGTTTTCCTTCTCGAATTTCAACACAACTCAACAAAACAAAAACATCCTTACAGTCTAGGCAGAACATTCCCAGCATGCTGAACAAGCTCGTACAAGTCGACCACGGGACAACCGTGGCGATCTTCTTCCTTGAAGAACATCTCTAGCCTCCGCAATTCATCGAATGCTCGCATATCTAAAAGATCAACAGCAAATCAGTACCTCAACCTTTTTTTTTCTAAAAAGGAGGGTAACTGCATAAAATAATCGGAAATGCAGTTTACAGAGCTCGTAGTATTTGTGAGGGGAGAGTCTGGAAGTTCGGAGCTCCGACAACACTAGCGCCGAGTACTTGAGTGCTTCTCTGAGATTATTGGAGTCCTAACAATGAAACAATTCAACAAATTAGGGTTAATTATTCAACGAAATTCATCACACTAAGAGGAGGTTGATTTTACCAGAGCGCGATGCATGTAGAAAGCGTTGTGCTGGATTCCGGCGATGCCTTCGGCGAGCCATTTCTCCTCGTCTTCGATTCCGGCGCCGATGATCATCTTGTTTGAGTAAAGCTCCGGTTCGGTTTCCTTGCCGGTTGTGAGATTCCTCTCCTTCTTCTTCTCTTGGCTGTGCCGGCGGTACAAGCTGTTTTCTGCGTTCGAGATTGACTGGCAATACGACGTCGACCCGTGTTTCAGATCCACGTCAATTGATCAATTACCCGACCCGATAAGCTGCCTTTAATCTAATTCTATAATATTTAGTTGCTTAGTTGATATGTGAAGTACTTAGGATTCTATAACTAGCTATAAATCCTAAATCTCATATTTTGATGGAAAATCTTGAATTGGATCCCAAGAGTGACGAGTTAGTGTGAGTTTATGCATGCAGGAATAATATCTGTCACGATATCTGTGGTACATGATTTTAATTATACATAGTAAATGATTGATTATCATTTTAATTATAATTTGGTGGGTCTCCAAAATCCTTTTGATGCCATTTGTGGGTTGAAGAATATCCAACATTTTATACGTTCTATGTGATTTAAATCTAATATTCAATTAATGAGAATGAGAATGAGAATTTTCTTTATGTATCGGTATTGTTATTAGATTGATAATGCAAGGGGAATCTCTACATTTACCTCTCTTCAAATCCGGTTTTTCACGGGGTAAATGTTCTTCAAAATGAAGAGAGGTAAAGACTACAGAGTGAATCGGATTTGAAAGTGAAAGCCATCAGTAACCATATGTACAGAGCTCTGTGCTTCAAGACATTATACGCTTAAAATGTGCATTTTTGTATTACTCTATTGACCAACGATAACTTTAGTTACTTATATTAACGGTATATTAAAATTTGATATTTAGAAAATACATCATGCAGGGTATCCAGCAATATGATTCGGCTGGACAGAAGTAGTATTTAAAGTTTGCAAATCAAAGGTCGAGTAAGAGCACCATGGTCCATGTAAAGTGAAATTCTAATGAAATTTTCCATGTATACCATGATTGAATGTACAAATGATTCATCCCGTGACAGAACTCTGTCACAATGTCAAAATACACTTCAGTTCGCGGCTAATGTTCATAACCAAATGTGTGCATTACTACACTGTCACAAACGGTACCCTAGAAGCAAACTACCAAAAATCCTAGGGCGGAATCAAGATCAGCTAGTTCTACATTGTGCCTACATATCAGCAACTCAGAATGGAATTGCGTATGGCAGTGCATATATGTTGGCTTCGGGCAAGAAGTGGGCTTGGGGCCACAATGTAGTGCGGCTAGAACAGGTGTTTTCAGTGCTGGGAATCGACACCTTCTCTGTCCGGTTTACTTCTTTCTTGCTCACTGATAACCAGTCATCATCCTCACTGGTCTCCATGAACAAGGTCTCCATGAACATGGGATTCAAGTTCTCGATCAAATCTCTGTACTGGTCTGCCAATTTCCTCTTTTTCTCAAACCTTTTGGAGCTTGGATTGGAAAAGATATATTCCACATGAGAAGTGTCATCATGCTGCATAACAGGAGGAGGAGGAGTTGGAGCAATCATCTTCAACTTTTGATCAGCTCTTAGATGCACCTTATCATTCTCGGTCCTTCTTGAGCTACCAATTTGTTCAGCTGGAACATATGCCTGACCGGAAGTAGAGCAAGGTTGCTCATCACAGCCTCTGATTTCAAACTTAACTAGCTTCTGAGAAACTGGAGGCCTAGAAGGTAATGCTTGAAATCCAACAGCATCACGTTGAGTGAGATTCTCTGTTGGCGGACGGATAGGCTGCTGTTCCACATTGCTTCTACTGATCTCGTGTTTGATGTTCTTTTGAGATGGCAGACGAATTCTAAGAATATTGCCACCTGTTGATCATATAAAGCAGTCAGTCAGTCATGTGAAACACAAACATTAAAGAGCTAGATTAAGACAAACAGAAGACAAAACTTGCCTTGAACTCGGGTGGCATTAGCAGGCGAGGCAGGTCTCTTCCTTTTCCCACTGTTCTGAGTACTATCAGATGAATAAGATGGGATCTGTGAAGGCTCCCCGTGTTCTTCCGTGATATTGCTCCTTTCGAGCTGTTCTGTATCATCCTTAATCACTTTCTGAGGAATCCCTCCTTTACCATGTTCCAAGCTCTTGCCTCCATGAACAATTTGATCCAACTGGATAGTCTTGGTTTGCTTTCCCTTTTCTTCTTCTTTAGATTTCTTCTTTTCCTTCTTTTCCCTCTTCTTATCCTTCTTCTCCTTCTTTTCCTTCTTCCTTTCGGCCTTGGCCTTTTCTCTCTCCTTCTGGAGCTTTATTATAGCACCAGTATAACAAATTTAGCATAGATCATGGGTGTGTAAACATGTTCACATTGTGGAGAGCTGTACACACCCCAGAACTACACTTTGGTCTCACAGAACAAAATACAATAACATTCATGTTGAACCCCAACATACATGCCATTTGACATATCCAACAAATACATCATACAAGGCACAAACAAGGAAAAACAGATCCAGGTTTACACGTGATTCTATGAAACAAGGAATTTACAACTGTGTTTTGACACGCACAAAAACTACACAATTAAAAAACCTTATCGACATAACAGACAATTAAAATATGAAGGTGTCAAACTTGGTTCCAGCCTGCATCAAGATTCTACATCTTGAATTACCAGGTTAGGTTAGTCTCTGTAAACCAAAAACAGGCACTTGAAAAACATTTGTGGGTCTGGTCTTTTTTTTTTGGAGAAAGCCATTTAGGAAAAAACCAGCCAGTGAGTAATTTGTCCACAAAAAACCATATAAATAAACAGAAAACAGGCACTTGAAAAACCTTTGGGGTCTGGTCATTTTATTGGAGAAAATCATTAAAGAAAAAACAAGCAGTGAGTAATTTGTCTCCGAGAAACCATTTCAAAAAACCAGACAATGACTAATTTGTCTAAGAAAACCATTTAAGAAACAACCAGCCTGAGTAATATGTGTACGAGAACCATTTAAGAAAAAACCAGCCAGTGAGTAATTTGTCCAAGAACACCTTCATAAATGACTTTAAAGGAATGTAGTTAGAAAACTAGAGAACTGAAAGTCATAAGTATCAGCTCTTGCCAGAAATAAACACTAGGTCTCAAATGCAAGATCTCAACTCCTTAACAAATTCCTTAGGTCCCATGTTTATAGGATCAAATTCAGGATGTACTAACAAGGGAACAGTGAAGTTAACTAGAACCCAAGTATCACAACACCGAAACCTAAGACTGGTTCAACCCACAAGATTTAGAGTTGGCTTTCAAAGCTATAACTACAACTCAAATCGTCCAACAAGAATGTAGTCTCCTCATTTTCTCACTTGCTGCCGTCTCTTCAATCCAATACATAAACCTCATACTAAAGAAGCCTCTTCAATCCAATACACAACCCATATACTAAAGCAGTCGGAGTCTAAACATCGAATGAAACCAATTTTAGCTACTTATTCAACAAGTGAAAAAGTAAATCAGCCAAAGTACCGAGTTCGTTAAAAAAACCGATTAAAAAATCACAAACCCTAATCCCAATTATTAAAAAACTCATTTCTCCTCAAATCTGACATTCATAATTCGACATCGCATCCACAGAAAGAGCAGAGAGCATAAAGACACACAAATTATCATCATCATCATCAAGTTTTGCTCTATTCAACAAACCTTAATCGATTCGATCAAGGCCTCATTGGTGCCCTTGCTCGGCGTGTACCCAGGAGGAGGGTAAGGAAAGCACCTAGACATCCTCGATACACACTACCACGTACTATCCCCCTTTTTTCCCCGCGAAAATTTTCCGAATCTAGAAACAAAAAATCCCCCAAATCAACCCGTAAATCCGCCTAAAACACCGATAAGATCCCACAAATCGATAACCGGACCCGATTTCTGCTAGTAACCGGCACGGATCTGGCGCCAATCTTCAAATCTGAAGACGATGAAAATCTAGGGTTTCGTCGGCGATGAAAGGAAGGGAGACGAATGCCTAGAGATTTTAAAGAGAAGCTGTGATGGGAGGGTTATTTATAGGGGAGTGGGAGGTCTCCGAGTCATACACGCTTTCTACTTTTTTTATTTCCATATAAGGGCTTTTCTTTAGAGGTATTTACGGTTTGGTTAAATAAGGACAAATGGGAATTCCAGTTAATCACGGAATATTCTGTTGCCGTGTGGACTGGGGGTAATTGAGGTCTTAGGCAAGTTTTTTTCTCCCATGGCCCAAAGCCCAAAGTAAAATCTTTGAAAGCAGCGAGCGGAAGATTGGATTGAATTTTATCTGATAAAGATTGGGCTTATGCCTCAACATCCGCGGCCCATATAGAATATTGCTATTTGAATTCCCCTTTATAATATCCCACATCGCCAGAAAACAAAGAAGGTAGGCAAGGTATTAACATCAGCCGGAATATAAGGATTGTCCCTTCGGGGACATCCGATAAAATTGGAACGATACAGAGAAGATTAGCATGGCCCCTGCGCAAGGATGACACGCACAAATCGAGAAATGGTCCAAATTTTTTTGATCATTTTCTGATATTTGGTTCTATCGCCATCGCATACAAAACTACATGCAAAAATTGAGAAATTGTTCGAAGATATGATACCTCCCTCCTCGTTCTCTAAGAATGACTCACTTTTCTTTTTAGGATAATTTTTTAACATTGACTCCTTTCTTTTTGGCAAATCTTAAATCGTTTATATTGGCACTTTCACCAACTAGATATGATTATATTGACACTTTCACCAACTAGATAGGATTATATTGGCACTGTCGAATATTGAAAGTTATATTGACACTTATATCAACCAGATAGAGTTATAAAAGCATTTTCTTCTAAGTTCTCCCTAATGCGTCCACCCTAGTTACATCCACGTGGATTTACTGTAGCTCCGTAGAATTTTCTCACGAGTTGAGGCCTTAATTTTACTATACGACTGTACGGGAGGGAAGTTATAAATACCACTGTCGGCTTCAGCTTTCAGTTTCAAAAAAAGTACGCATCAGATTTCGCTCCCATCATACAGCAGTTAGCCAAGAAGACAAGTTCTGCAGATTTCCAAGTGAGCGCCTTTTCTTGGGCAGAGAAGTCATGCATCTTTTGAATCCTAACAACAAAATCACCTTTCTTGCTTTTCACCTAATCCCCCATTTCGCTTACTCACATTCACAATCTTGTTAGGGCTCTTAAGAGTTAAAACTCTCTGAAGAAATTAAGAAAAATGGTGCCTTTGGACAGCAACAGCATCCCAGATTGGGTCTGGGGGAACAACTCCATGGGGTTCGACGAATCCGCGGTTTCCCACAACAATCCGCATCAGCTTCGAGTTCTTCGCCGAGCTTTCTGAACGCGGAGATTGAAAGACAGGTTCAGGAGATTGACTGGCTGCTGCAAATGGAGGTTAGAAAACTGCAATTTTCCCCCCCTGTTTTTCTTGATGGAAAATCTTGGCGGTTTCTGATTTTGTTTTCGATTTTCAGAACCAGAGGCTGAGATTGATGATGCTGGAGAAATCCCGACAGAATGCAGAGGTTTTCTTGAAATATGAAGCTAAGATCATGGCATCCGTAGCTCAGAAAGACAGGGATTTGGAGCTTGTAGGAAACAGAACAATGGAGCTTCAGAGTTTAATGGCGAAGGCTCAAGAAAACAACGAAGCTCTCAAGAAGAAAGCCATGGAAGCCGAAGCCATGGTTTTGGATCTCAGCACAAGGCTGGAGCAGGCAAAGGCGGTTAAAAACCTGAACCAGAATAACAGCGCCGTTTTTACTGAGATGGGAATGGGATCATTCTGCGAATCATCTTCGTTTGCATCAAACAGGTATGAACATAAAGCAGACGAGGGTGAAAATGAAAACATGGGGGTAAATCTAAAAGTGAAAATCGGCCGTTGCAGAAGCTGTAAAAATGGGGATTTGGCGGTTGTGTTTCTTCCTTGCCACCATCTCTGCTGCTGCAGAGCTTGCCAGCCATTTCTTGTGCGGTGTCCTGTGTGTCAGAGGTTTAAAGCTCATAGTTTGGAGGTGCTGTTTGACTGAGTTTTTTACTGTTTTTTTCCCCACTTTTTTACTGTGGTGGAATGGTAGTACAAGAAAGGATCATGATGGTTGTAGCTTTGAATCGCACATTTGTTGGCTGCTTTAGCTTTTACCCGATTTGGAACGTTGTGAAATGGGAAATTGGGGCATTTTGCTGTAATCTTGTACTTGCAAGGTGAAAAACTGAACACACAGAGTGACTGGCGCAGAAAAGGTTTGAGAAAGGCATAATCATGATAGCTCTGTTTTGCTTTTGCACGGCCATGACTCCGTACCGTTTTAGTGGAATGGTGGAGTTGTTAATAGGGGCGTCTGTTTTGAGATGTGGGTCGGGTTGGATTCTTGATTGGTTCGACTGAAGGGGTGTGTGTATTTTGAATTACGGGTTGGGTTTCATTCTGGCTTATTCGATTTAAAATTTTGGATCGGGACTGATTAATATGGATGAAATTTTAGTTTATAAATGTTAGGTAGGAACCGTAGGATTGGGTTCAATCGATATTTTGATCTGATATGATCATGTTCAACGTTACATGCTTCATTTGTTCCTGTTTAAATTTCCGAGCTATTTTTGGCACGGGGATTTAGGAGGGGGTATTTTATTGCTTTTTCTGGAGGGTAGATAGGCAAAATTTATATATATGCTCGTCATTTAATGTTGATTCTGGGGATGTACTGCATCTTCGACGACGATTGCCACGGTGCCTCGAACGTTTGGGCTTCGAAGGGTCAATGTGCATTTTAGCAAGGGCTTCAGCGGGCTAGTACTTGATGCGCCCCAAAACCATCGTCATCGAATCCACCGCTCCTTTGGCCAGAACTTGCAAGCAGAGTCCCCGGAGTCGTCGGGGGGAGGACCTCCGATGGTAAATCCAGCAAGAGTGTTTTGATTAGAGAAGAATGAATAGGGTTTGTACAATGTTACCTCTTTTCTTTATTTAGGTTGGTGAATATGACAACTATTTTGTTTTCATGTGATGCAAGTACTAAGCCTCTTCTTTGGGCCGACCCAATGGCTATTGCCCAAAAGATATTACTTTAGAGGTAATTAGTATAAAATGGGCCGATTTGGCTTGTCACTCGGGTCCAGCCTAAATAATGCACTACTAGTACGACTCGGATTAAGGTGCACTGGACGCAAATTCGATCGTGACTGAAACTGCATGAACGACTCAAACACGATTGCGTAGACGGTGGCTGCATGGACCACCACACACAAGACTTGCATATTTGAGAAGGGTGAGGTGGAATAAGTAGTTGTAGGTGATAGAGAATATGAGAAGGGCGTTGTGGGCGGAGTAGAGGTGGTGGTTGTGGAATGAGGTGATTATGGGAAGAGAGAGATGGTTATGGGAGCTGGGTGATGGTTCGAGAAGGGGAGAGAATAAATTGAGGTGATGTTTTAGGATAATTGGATTGATTAAACTTAAGTAGTAGGGTAAAAATATTAATTATGACTTTTATATATGGTGAACGTCGTTTCACTCACCAAAATAACCTGCAAACTCTAATGATAAAATTAGTACAGTAGCAAGTAGAGTCGATCCCACGAGGAACGGAGCAAAATCTATAATAGTATTCCTACTAAAATAGAGCACTTTTGATGTAGCCACCACGCCTTAATTTTCAGATTTATCTAACAACTAATAATGCAACTAACTAATATAAAATATGAAATAATAATGCAAACTAATAGATATAAAAATCTAGTAAATATATGATGAATGCAATCGGCTCGGAATAACTCACATTAGTTAAACATCGATAATAGGCGCAAAGATAAATCAATTCATATGCATCTATCAGTTATAGGAAAGTAGGTACGCTTAACCTCCCCAATTCCTTCGTACTTTATCGACAATTAACCAATTATAATTAATTAATTGTTTCTCTTACCAAGATGGTCCCCGGAAAGTATTCGCTGAACCAGACACACACCTCGATAGCATTAAGAATGAAAAGAACCTAATATAGCAATTACCCAAGTATTCGCAAGTAGTAACGCACACTTAATTGTCCCCCGTCTTGCTATTACAGTCTTAGCTAGTTAGATGTTTTTCACAAGAACTCGCTACTTACTAACCCTTTCCAACAATTACGTATTGGTAGAATTAGATAGCATTATCCCAATAATATTCAAGTTGATCAGGCTTAAATATATCAAGAATAAAATAAACCAAGAACAATCAAGAACACATAAGAATCAACTATAAAACAATTAGGCCTCACGATTCATAAACTAATGCTTGTTATTCCATGCCGATATATAAATTAGCCACTCATAATAATTAAACTAAATAAATAAATAATATAATAATATATCATAAATTCTAAACCTAAACTACGAATTCAACAAAACCAACCAAGTAATTCGTAATTAAACCTAAACTAACGAAATCAACAAACCTGAACCAAGTAATTTGCATGTCGTCCTCTGTATTAATATGTATGTCCCCTTTCCTCTCTCTGTTTGGCCGTGTATGTATATTTATATACACCAAACCAAAACCAAATCCAAATTAACTTTTAATTACTTTTCTTCTTATGGAAGAAATAAGGAAATAAGATAATATCTATTCTAATTCTAAATAACTAATTCCTAAAATTAAAGAATTTCAAATGGAAAGAGACAATACAATCCTTATCAATATGCGAAGTGAATATATTTATTTCCTTCAAATCCACGTCTCTTCAATAATTCACTTTTCACCCCATAACTTCAACAATTCTTCTTTTGCCTCTCTTCCTTCATCCCTGGAAAAATGTCTTATAAAATAAGAACATTTTCCATTGGAGCACATCGCCTCATTAAAAACCTTAACCTGGAAAATCCAGTGGGAAAAAACCGTTGGTTAAGGGAAAAAGAGTACAATGTATAGCTCCCTCTCAATTCTCCGCAATCAATGAATTCCTGCACCAAAAACACCTTAAAGTGCAAATTATATCTTAATAAAATCATAATAATCCCACAAAATATGAACACAATATAACACACATCAATATATATATAAAAATAAACTGTTGTTATGTCATTTTCAATCAGTTTTCATTACTAAACAGTTAAAAAATAGAAAATTATTTATGGGGTGAACCAAAAAGTAAAATAGAAAGTTATTTATAGGGTGAACGACTTGACAGACCCTCAAACTCTTGCCATTTGACCCTTTTGGCCCCCATTTTTTCGATCACTTTCGTCCCTAAACTAACAAAAGTGTTGAATCGTAGCCCTTCCGTCCAGTCAAAGCGTCAAGTTCAGTCAAAACTGTTAAATTTAAGGGCAAAATGATCGGTTTCATTTTCCATTTTTTCCTTTTTCATTTTTTCAATTTCTTTTCTCATTTTTCATTTTTCTTTATTTCCCCCCTTTCTTTAATTTTCTCCTTTTCTCCTCTGCTTCTTTTCCATCATCTCTATCTTCTCCATCGTCCTCAAGGCCCAACGCCGCCGCCACCACCATGTCGCCGCCTTCAAATCTCCAATTGGAGCCCGTCCCCGAGCCTTCACCCCCGGAATCCGCCTTCAAATAGATTCACTTTCGGGGGTAGAAGCGAAATGGTGGTGATAGTTGACAATTGTTAGTTCATGAAAAGTTGTGTTAATGGTGGTTATAGTTGAGGTGATGGTTTGAAAGAGTGCTAAAAGGGTGATTGAGATTGTGAGAAATGGGCTCTAGTGGAGACCCAATTCAAAAAGAGAGAGAGAGGGAAAAGGTTTGGGATTTTTAGGAATTCAAATCTAGGCTTATCACTCTTTTGACCCAATTAATTGAGGGGATAGATCAGTGTAACAAGTGAGTGAATAGATCAGTGTAACAAGTGAGTGAATTGATGAGATGAATATGAATGTTATACGGAGTAAAGTGGAAGATCGTAAATTGTGTCCCCTCATTTAAATAACAAGTTTGTAAGAGGACTAATTAAAAAATCAACGAAAAAAGTGCCAATATTAGCCTACTTGATAGAGTTCTAATAGGGATGATTCAATTTTAAAAATAAAAATGAAAAAAACAAAGCGGTGGAGCATAAAAAAAGTGAAAATAAAATTATGGAATTCAAATATAGGTTTATCACTCTTTTGGCTCAATTAATTTAGGGGATAGATTGGTGTGACAAGTGAGTGAATTGACAAGATGAATACGAATGTTCTACGGAGTAAAGTGGAAGATCGTAACTTTTGTCCCCTCATTTAAATGACAAGTTTGTAAGAGGACTAATTAAAAAATCAACGAAAAAAGTGCCAATATTAGTCAACTCGAGAGAGTTCTAAAAGGGTGATTCAATTTTTAAAAATAAAAATGAAAAAACAAAGCGAAAAAACAAAGCGAAAATACAAAGCGGTTGAGCATTAAAAAAGTGAAAATAAAATTAAGGACGAAGAAAATAAAGGGGTACTCTGTAATAGAATCCACCCCTCTTTAAAAAGGAACTATCTCCCTCGCCACTCATCCTCCTAGTTTGGATTTTTTAAAAATTACTGTGTTTTTTTTAGTTCCTCCTATTTTTAGATCTGAAGGTCAAGTTCCTTCATTTTAATGTGAATCGCACTTCGTTATTCATAGGAGATTAGAGAAATCCTCGCTACAAACTCCGGTGAAAGTTTGTAGACGACTTCTTAATTCAAATCAAGCCATTAAGTGCAATTTCGATAAGATTTGATTTGATGGTGACGGTTAAGGGTAGGATCAAAGAATTGTGTGAGTCGATCAACTCAGATTTACAGCTTCCCCGATGAGGTTGAAGTTTGGTGGCATGATGTTGTTACTTTTCAGTGACCATGACACCACTTCCCCGTGAGTAGCACAACTCACTTAGAGAAGTACGTATTTTCCCTGATTGATTATAGTCTGTTCAATTCAATTCGATTTGGTTTGTTTTGATTTTATGCTTGTTCAAACAGGTTGAGTCGAATCCCGTTGAGTGAGATTTCAATTTCACTTAATAAAAAAAGCTATACCAGCTAAATTTTAATGTTGTTTATCTTTAATCACTATAAAATTATTTAATTTTAAATTTTAAATTATCGATATCAAGGGTGGATCTATTAGGGTGCAGAATGGGTGGTTTATTTCTCAATCAACATCTCTCCTGGTAGAAGTATTCCTAGTTCTAAAATTTTAGATCCGCCACTAATTTAAAATTTTCCAAAAAGAATTATCCCACTCATAACATCACTTTATTGAAAAATAACCTTCATAAATAGTTTCTTTAATTAAATTGTGAAATTAAATTCATACTCCTTTCATTTCAGCTAAATCTTCATCAATAGTGCAATGCACAATGACAAAAATAAAAACAAAACAAAATAATGTACAAAGCGTAACGCTTTTTCCCCGAAGTCGTGCTCTTGACTCAGCGCTTCCCGCTACAGCTACAATCATCGTATTTATTCCATCATCGTCTTCTCCATCTTCTTCTGCAAAAGAAAGTTCTGATTATTTCCATTCAATTCCCAAAATTCTCCAGAAATTGCACAATGCAACAAGGAGATTTCAACTATTACTACCCATACCCTCCTCAGAACTCCGTTCCGCCACCACCGCCGGCTTCCGCCCCTGCGCCGCCGTTCGCCGCCAATTACGCCCCTCCTCCCTCCGATTACCCACCGCCGTACCCTTCTTCATATCCTCCGCCCACCGCCCCAGCGCAGCAGCCGCAGCTCTCCGCCGCCTTTCCTCAATACGAAACCCATGGGCCCCACCACTCCCAACCACCGCCTCCGGCGCCTTACTACTCGACCTACCAGGCCCCACCGCCGGCTCCCAATCCAATCCCCCAATCGCCGTACGACGCCGTTTATTCACCTCAATTGAATCAGCTGAGCTCATCATTTCAACCCGCTTATGAAGACCCGAAATTCGACCCGCCCGGGAGCTATGATGGGGTGTTTGCGTATCAGGGGAGTAAGGTGGAGCCGTACGGAGCACGAGGGACTGCTCCGAACCCGAAGTCGGCGAATTTTTCGGGTTTTGATGATTTTGGGAGGCCAATTGGCTCCTCCTTTTCTGATAAGGCGGCGCGTCCATCTGGTGGCGGTTCGAGTGCTAAGATCGTAAGGGCGGTGCCGAAGGCGGAGACTCAAGAGGATGTCAAAGGCGGGGTGCAGAAGTTTAGAGTGAAGCTGTTATCTGAAAGTGGTGGACAGAGCACCATGGACGTTCTTTGTCAGGTCTTGCCTTTTGTTGTTATTTTTTTTGTTCATTTTCAGCTGCATTGCATTGAGTTATATGGTAATTGGAAATGTTTACTTTCCCTGATATAAACCCATGGTATTTGTGTATAATAATTACTAATAACAGTTGAATTGAACTGAATTGGAGTTGAGTAAAACGGAACAATGCGCGAGCGTTCTTGTTGGCTTTGATTTCCATGGTCGTTAGTTATGATGTTGTTATGAGTCGGAGTTTCATGGATTTTTTCTTTTCAGATTGGTTTGGATGGGATTCGGATGATTGATCCAAGTTCTAGTAGGACGTTAAGAATATATCCGCTTGACACCATAACTGGATGTGAAGTATGCGCCTATCTTCGGTTTCTCATTTTTATATTTCGGATTGGTTTGATGTTCTGTTGGCACGTGTCACAGTTGCTTACGTATTCAATTCTGTCTCTCAAAGGTAACAGATTCGTCTACATTATCATTTTGGGCCAAGAGTTCTGTGGACCTTGGAGCAAAGCGCATTAGGTTGCGGTCAAATAGCTATACGACAAATACTCTTCTGGACACAGTGACTGCTGCGACCGTACAGGTTAGGAATAGGCTTCTTTGCTGTTTTCGAATGAAGCAATGTGCTGATCTGGGCTACTCAATTTTGTATTGTGCCATTACATTGTCTGTTTTCCTAACGGTTCCATTTGTAGGATTACTTTGCAAAGAATTAAACTGCCCGCACCTGTACCTGCCTGATCCAAGCTGTCTTTTTCTTTTTATTCCTTATCCTATGCAGCTGTTTGATATTTCTATTGCGATATGGGAGTAGACCAGAGATTTCAGTGTGTTACAGATCAAACTGATGAATTGTCTTATAGCATTTGTAGTTAAAAATCATAGTTTGATTTTCAACTACCAAGCACTGATGAACTATATCTTTAAATAATTGCACCTTTTGTCTCTTTCGCTGTTTATGCCATTTGAGTTACGATATGGTTTCTCTGTTTCTTTAGTAAGTTCATCACTAGTCCAGTTTCAACTCCCAAATTAGTCTTAATAATTTACAAGGCATTCCTTAATGTGTTCAACTTCTTACCCACGGTGATATGCGTCATTTATGATTGTACCCAAGATTTGGTGTGATGGGGATCTCCATGCACTTCTAAACTGGCTATTGTATATCTTTGCTTATGATGTATAGTATGGCATCTTGAAGGCTCATTATGGCTTACATGGTTGAAGTGCAGTTCAAGGAGATGGGAGGAAGAATTAGACAAGCTGAGTCTTCCAAAACTGTTGAACCCCCCGCTGAAAAGAAAAAGGGTTTTGGTGAATGGATGAGTTTCATAAAGCCTGCTAATGAGGAAAAGGATCACTGGGTAATTCTAATGCCATGTTTGATGTTTCACACTTGTCTGATTTGTCATAGGATGCTCTAAAAGTAGCTGGATATGAGAAATCTAATCTTTGGATATCATTTAATTGGAAGGTTTCACTTATTGTTCCTCAATCTGATGAACTTTTGGTGGTTTTATTCGAACGAATATAGGTTCCCGACGAGGCAGTCACCAAATGCACTGATTGCGGGAGCGACTTTAATGCCTTTGTGCGCAAGGCATGTTCTTTCTTTATGACTCAAGAATTCCCTTTTCTCATTATATTATTGTGCCTCTACGGATCTTATTCTACAAATCGGCTATTGTCTTTCCTTTTTTTTAAAAATTCTTTTTCTATGGCTTTCAGCACCACTGCAGAAATTGCGGGGATATATACTGCGACAAGTGCACCCAAGGGAGGACTGCCCTTAACGCTGATCAGGATGCTCCTGTAGTTAGGGTCTGCAACCGATGCATGGTAACCAAGTTACTTAAAATCATCCTTCCTTTCATTTTAACGAATTTGATCCGTCCATTGGATATTTACCCTAATGGTTTTTCTGTTCCCTTTACAGACTGAAGTCTCAAGGAGACTTAGCAGTGCCAAAACTATCGCCAGCAGATCAACTCCATTGCACAGTCATGAAGACCTCGCCAAGAAGCTCCAGGAGGAGATGGAAAGAAACCGCAGGTCTTCATCAGGTAATTGAAATGCTCTCCACTGACACTTAACTCCATCTGGTGATGGCAACGGAAAGATTTTCAACATTGCTCTTTTTGTGCTACTGCTATAACAGGTTCCAGGTCTGAAAGTTATGGAAAGCAGATGAAAGATGTTGCTTGCCCTACTTGTACCGTTCATTTACAGGTACTTTTATCGATTCAATCGTGTTGTTCTACACACATTTCTAGTGCATTTTGCTGAAGTAGGGAATTGAAACAGGTTCAAGTTCCGATCTCGGGATCAGAAACTATAGAGTGTGGAGTTTGCCAGCATCCATTTCTTGTCAGTTCACATTAATACTATCCTCATCATGGTAGAATTCAATGATTCAAATGTTCATCTTGTTTCTAGTTGAGGAATTGTATGGTTGGTCATTTAAACTTGTAAAGTGTACTTTCTGCTTTAAGCCCTTGTAACTTTCAACTTCAGTTTCATGGTTCTTTTGTGTATACTCAGAAAGTTGCTCTGAAACTCTGGAAAATCTCTTTTGTTTTGTGGAACTGCATTCTCAAGGTTTTATTCCATTACTTCAAATTGACAGTGCTTTTGCTTGATGGTCCAAACAAATTTTTACATCCAGGATAATATAGTAAATTATGTACATAAAAGATTTTTGTATTTTCATCCGCGGTGGAACCAGGACAAAGTTTGAGAGGGGCCAAAACTACACAGACATTTCTGGGCCGGATAAATTCCCTTCTTGGATGGGACCTTTTTTCAATTTTAGTAGGCCGGGGCAGACAAAAACATGAAGAGTATTACTCCCTTAGTTCACCGTGCAGTTCATCGGGTAGCCGCACCGATTCGCCCCGCTCAATTACACCACTGATTTTCAGTATGTCGTGCGCATCGTATTCCCAGTAATTAACAGTAAAAATCAGCTGGCGTCGGTTGATTCAAAAACCAAATTTGGCGCCACACGAGTTCTTCTTTAGGTCGTTTACCGAACCTAATGCTCTTATGGTTGAGAACAAACGCCTGATCACGTTAATGCGTTAATTAATCGAAAACTTCTCAGTGGAGAATAAGTAGCCCAACAACCATATGCCAATGATAACATTTTAAATCCACCTTTCCGAGCTAACATTTTCAAGGATTTCTTTTGAAGGAAACATTGTCAGTAACTAGTTTGACAGTAATTAAGTTGCGATTTTTTATGCATTGATTCAGACCAATTTCGTAGCTGGAACTGTAAAAGTTTACAGAATATTACATAAACTCACGAGAGTCATGAAAGGACAAAGGACAGCAGTTAAAAAGGGCAGATTAACCTTTTTTGGATATTAAATACCACTCCAGTGGATCAGTTTTTTCTTTTATAATTACCACACAAGCATTGACAGTTGGACACTGAATACTAAAAGTGAGAAATTGGCAAAAGATTGTTTTCGCTCATATGTTAACTGTTTCATTTAGCCCATTAACTAATTACTTATATTAGATAGTTGATCACATATATTAGATGTTTAACTTTAGAATAAAGTGCTTTTGTGCCCTCGGTTTCTTGCGGAGTGCACAGACACCCCTACAGTTGGATATCAACGTTGAAAAACTGAGAAGTATATGGGCGTGTTTGGTAGAACTGTGTTTATAAGCAAAGCTGAATTATTTTGAAAGCAAGGGATACAAGTTTCGCTTCTGTTTTCCCCCCAAATATAGCTTTAGCTTTAAAATAAGCTATCTTTCAGTACTTTACCAAACACTAAAAAGTGTTTTGCTTATAAGCAAAACAACTTATAAACTCTGCCAAACAGAACCTATGTCAGGGGCGGAGGTAGAAAATATGTGTGGTTGGGGGCTGATATGTAAAGAAAAAATATTTTTACAATTTTTCTTTATATTAGAGGGGGCTGGAAATATAATTTTTTAAAAAAGTTTACTCCTGTATTTTCCATAAATTTCATCACGGCAGGGGCTGAAGCCCCCTCTAGCCCCCTCTTACATCCGCCCCTGGTATATGTGCGCTAAACAAGGAACAAAGATATGTGTGCACTTTCGAAAAACTGAAGAGTGTATATGTACTAGACAAGGAACTTAGGGGCATAGGTACACTTTACTCTTAATTTTATAAATTTTGAATGACTGTTAATTGTTAGATGTTTCATATAAAATCGTATTTCCACTCAAAGTAAAAAATCTACTCACAAAGCTGCTTGCTTTCATGAGACTTTTCATTATAGAACCCGTCTCTTGGAAAATGATCTTTACATAAGCAATGGAAAAACCATTGTTTAAAGTGCAAATTTAGATATATGAAGATAAAATTTTTGGGTTGCATGAATCGGGTTATAAACTTTATAACTACTACACGTCTTATAATAAATTTTTAATATTGCAATTAAGACCTTTTACCTGTTATTATTCTAATTAAACCCCGTATTTCCACAAGTCTATGGAAAGACGATCTTTCCCAAAACTTTGCCTCCATATTTTAACATAGAAATTGTTTTTCGAAGGTACAAACTGTTTATGCAAAACAAAATGTATTTAGAACAACACTCTCCAATTAGGAGCAACGAAGAATGGAAAGGGAATGATAATTAAAAGAAAATCCACTGTTAATGACACAGTTACATTTCAAAATTGCACTTTGCAAACAAACAAATGTCATATTCTCATCATAGATTAACTAAAAAATTTTGTCATTAAGAATAAATTATTCGCGGGACACTTACTGTCGGATCAATACCAAATTATCATATCCTTAGATGGAACATTTTTGTAGGGAAACTAAATATATTAGGTAATCAAGACATAAATATAATAGTAGAAGTTTAACATAATATGTAAAGTATATCATATGAAATTGATATATCATGTAACCAATGCATAATCATATGAATTTAATATACAACATCATTTCCTTAGTAAATTTTATAAATACATACCCAAATATTTGAACTACAAAATTCCTTAGGAAACAAATCAAAAACTAAATTGTTATTTCAAACCGATAATCTACTTAACTGAATTGAAATAAACTGAAAAGAACAAAAAATTAAAGATAGTGTAAAATAAATATAAGTGATCGGAATTAATTGATCAGTTCAATTCAATTCAATTTAGTAAATATTTAATTTGATGAAATTTAGGTTAAATTAGTCATACATTACTATTTTAATGCATTTACTTTAATTCAGCTCAACAAAAATAAGTTCGGTAGAACATAACCCGAGTTAAATAGATCAAACTAAAATTTTACCGAACTGAACTAAAGTGCATACTGCATGCCTAACAAAAATAGCTACTCCCCCGCCCTAGCTGAAATGTGCTCTTGCTTTTATGGCACTATTCTTTATCAAAGTTTGACCGCATATTAGAATAGATAAATGAACAGCAAAAACTATCATACTCCCCATATCTCAGCCATGTCCGCACACTTTTTGGTCAACTTTCTCCAGGCCATGTTTGACCACCTATAACTTTAGTTATGTATGCTATTGGTGTATTAAAGTTTAATATTTAGAAAATATATTATGCAGGAAATCTAACGATATCTCACGTGAAGATATTCACGTCTATATACTAAGTTGAAATTTATGGTCAAACGTGCGTTAAGAAAGTTGACCAAAAAGTGTGTAGATATAGTTGAGACAAAGGGAGTATATGGTATTGTTCAACTCGTCATAATAAGTTGTTTTTAAATATCAACCTTTTATTTACCGTTATTATATTTAAATAAACATATTAACGATCAGACACGTTTCTTAAACCGCTCATTGCACAATTTTAGCTGAGACGGACGGAGTACAAGATTCACCAAATTGCATCCATCAATTTCATGCCAAAGAAAATGAATAAGACAACCATGTTGGACTAAATTTTAGGAAAGTAAAACAGGACGGATAAAAATCCCATCTCCTTAGTTGTTTTACACCTAAAACAAGTTGTCACTGCGGTACATAAGTTAATTCTAGTTAATTACACAACCTCCAAATCCCTATATATTCGTCACCCATGCAAAAGGCTTAACCCCACAGCATAGTTAGGGAGCCATGGAATCGTCTTCTCCGGCGGCTCTGTCGATCTTGTGCCTGTGTTTATGGAGTGGATTCTTGCGTGCAACGGCGATAAAGCTGCCGGGAAACATGACGGTTCCGGCGGTGTTCGCGTTCGGCGACTCCATTGCCGATCAGGGGAACAACAATAACATCACCACTGTGCTCCGGTGCAATTTTGCTCCTTACGGGTCTGATTTCTCCGCCGCCGGAGTTGCCACCGGAAGGTTCAGTAATGCTAAGACTCCGCCGGACTTGATTGGTAAGGCGTTGTTTTATGCTTTTTAGGTGGAAAGTATACATTTTAATGAGTTTATATATATTACTCTTCTTTTTTTAGTACGGGTTTTTCATAAATTATGGAAAGACCAAGGTTTAAAGTTTAAATTAGAATAAATGAAAGATAAAATTTTTGGGTTCTAGAGTTATAAATTTTATAGCTACTACATACTAAAATTTTAATATTGCAATTAAGATACTTTAACTTTTATTATCCTAATTAAATCCCGTATTTCCATAAGTCTATGGAAATACACTCTTTCCCAAGAGTTTACCAATTTTTTTTACTACTAAACGATTGTTAGATTAATGTAATTCGCGATTCTTCATAATTAAACCTTGTGATTCAGAATTAGTTTTTTTTTTCCCCTTTCAAATTTGTAGAGGAAACTGAATAAATATTATTTCAGCATGTAATTCATCATTCATATGTTCTGTTGCATGTGTTCGGTTTTGTCCAGATTATTAAAAAAATGGATTTATCTAATATTTTAGTTGATATTTTCTCATTATAATCACCTTATTATTGATCAAACTTTTCACATGGAGTAATTATACATGATCTAGACGAGTAAACTTTTTCAAAAAGTTTTAGTTGTTTTTACCAACTAACAGTTAGATGAAGTTACTTGAAAATTATTAAATGAGACTTTTTTAATAAAAATTATAGCAGGAGACTTTCTCTATATTTTTTTAAAATTTTATTTTTCTTATGGTTTAGTTAATAATATACACTTTTAACGAGTTATGATAAAATTATTTCTAAAAATTATATATTTCATAACTGATATTTATTGGATAACTACAATGAATTTCCTCTAGAAGCACTATAATTTGAGAGTTGAAACTTCTTAGATATTGAAAATCCACTTATATAATTACAGAATCGTCTCTGTGTCTGTCTCTGTTTTTTCATATGATATGACCAACGTTTAAACTTTAAATTAAAAGTAATGATTATAAAATTTTCGAATTGCATGTATCTAGTTATAAAATTCTAATCAAACCCATTTTTTCATTAGCTTATGAAAATATGTCTTTCCCAAGACTTGACCATAATTCTTATTCCACTCAATATTAAATTTAAATAGATAATACTCAATTCATTTTAGTTACCCTACCAGTATTTTCCCGCCCAATCGTCGCCAACATTCTCAACTAATTCCAAGTGAGTGTTTTTCTCAACAGAATTGGTTAGGGTAGTTAAGAAAACGCGGCCTTGATCGAAAGCGGGAAACAACGCCTTCAATCGCCTTAATTTAAAATTATAGCTGCCATTAATTCCGAATTTTGATCTTCTGAATTCAGCTGAAGAACTGGGAATCAAAGGCGTGGTCCCAGCCTACCTGGACCCACATCTGCAAGCCACCGATCTCCCCACCGGCGTCAGCTTTGCCTCCGGCGGCTCCGGTTACGATCCCCAGACCCCTCAACTGGTGGTTAGTGCGTGTTTTTTTTTCCCATTAAAATACTTTATCTGTCCCGTAAAAATGATGAAATTGCTTTTTACTCTCTTCTATAGAATATATGTGAAAATGAAAGTAGAGATGTTTTCAGAAAATTGTGACCAAGCTGAAAGATTTTGCTTTTGAAATAAAAGAAGACATTCGAGAAAACTTCTTATTTTTTTATTATTGATCATAAAATTTAATTAGTATATAGTTAATTTTTTTTATAACGTGAGTGTTACAATCAAGACAATATCTATTTTTAAAGTATTAAATTTTTATACTCCTCCCGATTCATTTGTAATAGGTCACTTTCTATTTTAAGATAATAATGAATTTTAGATTATTTTTATCCACCAAATCTACTTTTCGCTCTTACAACGCCCATCATTTATTTTACTTTTTTAAAAAACTTCATCCCATTTAAAAAGGGACAATAATAGAGGCTTTTTAAAAAGCTTCATGCCACTTGAAAAGAGACAATTATAGAGATAAAGAGATATGAGATAGAGTCTTAGGAAATGCGGTCACTCAGTTAATATTACAACGCAAACCTTTTACTTTTTATTTTTTATATTTCTCAAAAATTTATCCTATTTTTTACATTTTTTTTCTCTCACTCATTTCAACATGTAAAAAACAAATGATTTCCATTTCTGGAGCGTGTGACTGTGTGTTAATTATGCCTCAGTCAGTGATACCATTGCCGAAGCAGTTGGAATACTTCAAGGAGTACATCGGGAAGCTCAAAGGCGTGGTCGGAGAAGAGAAGGCGAAGTTTATCTTAGCCAACGGCCTCTTCGTTATCGTCGCCGGCAGCGATGACGTGGCCAACACCTACTTCACCATCGGCCTCCGGCGAGTTCAGTACGACGTTAATTCCTATGCGGATCTCATGGTTTCCTCCGCCTCCACTTTTTATCAGGTACCTCTGCCTCCGATGAGATCATTTATTGTCTGTCTGTTTATTAATCGAGTCTGAAATCGAACAAATTTAAGTAAGGTAGGGCTAATTTTTATGGAGTTTGTTGATGAACATGTGCTGCAAATTTATGAGAAAACTATATTTTAGGTGAAGTTATATGTTTTTCTTTTTGCAATGTTGAGAAATTTGAACTTTCTATTTTATCCGATATACTCCTTCTGTCCGGGTTAAATTACAGCCTAATCATTACACACCGTTCGAGAAACATGTTTAACAGTTAATATGTTTAGCTACGTATAATAACGACAAACAAAAAGTTATTTCTAGAAACTACTTATCACATGCGATAATATTACGTCTCATATATTTATTCAAATATATGGTCAAACTTTGATAGAGAATAATGTCATAAAGTAAGTGGGTAATTTAACCTGAGATAGAGATAGTAGCAAGTTTTGTTGAAAATAAAATAGAGAAAGACTCGTATGGTTAGATCATATACTTTAGAAATTACAGAAAGTATTTACTTCATCTCAATTTTTAAATAATTGTATTTATATCCTTCGTGTGGTGAGACCATCTCCCCGAATCTTTGTAAAATAATAGACAATGTTACATTGTTATTAAATTGTGAAGTTATAGTTTTAACTACTTCTGATTTTTAAATATTCGATTCTTATGGTATACAATATTTCCTACTACCTCTACCATTACTTCTTCATGTTTTTATACGAGATTAATCGTTCCTGTTTCTTTGTTTTCTTGCACTATCACTATCAGAAACATTAGCTCAATGTTGAATCCATTCAATCGACTAATAGTCTGTAAAATGAACTAATTGAGAAAGTTTCCTAATAATTTAGGTACGCTTTTAACATATATTTTGTAAAAAAGAAAGAAACATGTAATTTTGGTATTTAGTGATGAGAGTTTATTGATAATTGATGAATATTGTGAAGGAACTGTTCAAACTTGGAGCAAGAAGACTTGCAGTTTTTGGTGTTCCACCTGTAGGATGTGTCCCATTCCAAAGAACCCTAGGAGGAGGAGGCTTGAGAATTTGTGCTGAGAATCTCAATCAAGCAGCTCAGATTGTGAATGCCAAGCTCTCCAACCAGATTGATGTCCTCACCAAAACCTACCCTGATGCAAGGATCAGATACATTGATGTTTACAGCCCTCTCTATGACATCATCCAACACCCTCAAAATTATGGTAATCCATTCCCGACTCCCTCTGTTCCAGTTCAAACTTCATACTTTTCGGTTAGTTTTTTCGGTCTAGCATGCCTTGAATGAGTTTTGTCTGAAAAGCATGAAGTTTGAACACTCCCTTTGTCACTGCTCAAATTTCACACTTTTTAGTTAGCTTTTTCGGTCTAACATGCCTTGAAAGAGTTGTCCGAAAAGTATGAAGTTTGAATACTCCCTTTGTCCCAGTTCAAACTTTATACTTTTCAGTCAGTTTTTTCGGCCTGACATGCCTTGAAAGTGTGTCTGGAAAATGTGATGTTTGAATACTCCCTCCGTCCAGTTCAAGCTTCATACTTTGCAGTCAATTTTTTGGGTCTAACATGTCGTGAAAGTGCTGTTTGAAAAGTATGAATTTGAACTGAGAGTCGGGACAGAGGGAATATGTTTTTCTTTTCAAGATTCATGTGATTTTAATGAGTGGAATTTGAAATTCTAGGGTTTGAAGTGGTGGATAATGGTTGCTGTGGCACCGGGGCGCTAGAAGTGGCCTATTTGTGCAACAAATATGCAAGGACTTGTGGAAACCATTCCAACCATTTGTTCTGGGATAGTTACCATCCAACCGAGAGAGGGTACAGAGTCCTTGTCCAGGGGCTCATCGACGATTACATCACCAGTTTTGCGTGAAATTTCCGCGCATTGCAATACTTCTGTGTAACACTCCGCGTGTAACGGTATCTTAGAATGTTATATCTTGAATTCTTGATAGATGAAACTATTTCTATCATGGCTTTGGTCTTTCCTCTTCAATCTTTTAGTGCACCCAAGATTAATAAGAATCATGCTACTTGGTACCTTAGTAGATAGGGCGGTTATTTATTTATTTTGACTGCATTTGTTTGCACAAATTCACATGGAACTTTGTGATCCAACATGGCATTTATTATGCACTACTGCACTGATAATTAAACATAGACTTACTATTATTAGTAGTTTATCAAACTTTGTCTGAAGATGTATATGCGAATCTAGTGCACTCACAACTTATTTTGATGGCAATAAGACATGTTCTCCGAGCTGATCGTTTACTGAACTGAACTGTAGTAATATTAAACATATAAAGAAAATCAAAATTAACCTAAATAACATTAATGTGACATTTAATGAACTAAATTGAACTGAATAAAAATACAGATCGACCTGACTAGTAGTGCATGCGCAACTTATTTAGCCGAATCTTATCTTTCGGGTGAAAAATGATGGAGTCAACCCCGAGTCTGTTGGTATAGAATACTGAATCTTTTCCACGTAAGCTGGTTGTACAAAATTCGTTTGTACGAATTGAATCGAACAGAACTGAAGTGCACTTAAATTAAAAAGAACGGTGTTTCGAGTATTCAAGCAAGTTTTCTCTCTCTTGTCAAGCAACTGGCCATTGTGGCATGACAACCATGCCCTAATAAATGAGCCTCCACATTGGTTGGTTGATCAATGCAAACACCAACCCAACACAGAACTGCAGATTTTAAAAGGCAATGCACTCAAGGTGTCCACGATCTACTGGTGCCCACAAGAAACCCCTCTAAAAGAGGAAATTCCCACACTTCAGCTGCCAGGAATCGAACCCCGGTTGTGGAGAATGCAACCAAGCACTTAACCACTTGGCCGTTCGTGTGGCTGCTGATTTTAAAAATGTATGGTAACATGCACTTTGTTCACTAGGTTGGCTGCATTAAAACCCCTGAAAAGAAGCTAAAGCAGTATAAATTCTGCACTCATATGTCTCAACTTCTGAGAGAATTTCTCAAAACAATGGCTTTGGTCAGAGTTCTTTCCTTTTTGATCCTATCAAGTTTGACCCTTGGTTTTGTTTCCAAATGTGTCGTAGCAATCAGACATAATAAGCCACGTAACATTTCCTTTCCCTCTGTCATTGTTTTCGGAGATTCCATTGTTGATACTGGTAATAACAACAACCTTGAAACCATAACAAAAGTGAACTTCCCACCATATGGGAAGGATTTCATGGGAGGAAAGCCGACCGGACGGTTTTCTAACGGAAAAGTTCCATCTGACTTGATTGGTACCTTTGTTCTTAACTACTCCCGAGTGAGATATACTGGAAATGTTTGGTTCGAAGCATATGATTGACTTAGGATGTTTCGATGCAGTTGAGGAGTTGGGAATCAAAGCGGTTTTGCCTGCATTTCTCGACCCGAATCTGCAGGATCAGGATCTGCTAACAGGTGTCAACTTCGCTTCTGGAGGAGGAGGCTTTGATCCTCTGACAGCGGAGCTCGCGGTACATGAGTACATTTGGTTTGATTGTCTTTTTTCCGACATCTTGTTTACTTTCATTCTTTTCTTTCACTTGACAGAACATCTTATCGTTGTCGGATCAGTTGGAGTTGTTTAAGGATTACTTACATAAGCTTGTAGGAGTTGCTGGAGGTGATAAAGCTGCCAATGTGTTGAGCAATGGCTTGTTCTTTGTGGTTACTGGCAGTAATGACATTGCAAACACTTATTACGGCACCCCTTTTAGGAAAACTGTTTATGATGTTACTGCATATACTGATTTCATGCTGAGTTATGCTTCCAGTTTCATTCAGGTAAGAAACTGCCAAAAAAACTGCTTTTTTTAATAGCAGAATGCGTTTTTTAAGGAAAAACAGAAGCTGGTTTTCCAGTACTCTCAAAATAAGTCTGTTTTGGTTATAAGCACAGTTCTGCCAAACACAGCCAGTGTCTTATGTTTGGTTTAATGTCTTGTGGTCAGGATTTGTACGGACTTGGGGCTCGGAAAATCGGTATCTTGGGGCTCCCACCTATTGGATGTGTGCCATCACAGAGGACACTGAGAGGTGGATTAGAAAGACAATGTGTGGAGAACTACAATCAAATGGTGCAACTTTTCAACTCAAAGCTCACTGCAGAAATCAAGAATCTCGGGATCAAGTATCCCGATGCTCGGATTGCCTATGCTGATATCTACAATCCACTTCTTGATCTCATCTACAACCCTCAGAAATATGGTACAATCATCGCTCTTTCGAGTGGGAGTACTTCTGGTTTGCATTTTACTGAAATTTGGAAGCTGAAATGGTACAATGTTCTTGCAGGATTCCAGATTGGGAATGTGGGATGTTGTGGAACAGGCAGAATTGAGGTTGCCATTCTGTGCAAATACGCATGTTCAAATGTTAAGGATTATGTGTTTTGGGATAGTTTTCATTTGACTGAGAGAGCATACAGAGTTCTTGTCCAAGAAGTTCTCAAGAAAAATCTCAAAAGCCTTATATGAGTGAAATATCATTCATGCAATTCTTTTACAGGATATATCTTAATACTCCCTCTCCGTCTTGCTCAAAGTGACACACTTGTTTTATTGAGATATTTTTTTTTAATGTCACACTTTTTATTTTTGGCAAGATTACTACAATCTCATCTACTCATTCTACTTTTTACTTTCTACACTCAATTTCAACCTCTTATTTTCTTCACATTAATCCAAGAGTATAGACGCTACTCTTACTGAAACGGAGGGAGTATTAACATTATAAACTACTCTAATACTATTTGTCTTATCAACCACTAATACATTTGCACAAAGTGGGAAAAATGTCTTACTCCGAGCCTATTTTGTAAGCTTTGTATTGCAAAATACCGTCTTTGTCCCACCTCAAATTGAACCGAATCTATTTTATAGTCTCTAATAAAAATCCTTGACTGTAAATATGTGTAACTACGTATAATAATGACACATAAAATGTTAAAATTTAAAAATTACGTGTTATGACGAATCTAACAATATCTCCTACGATAGTATTATTGTTCAATTATTTCATTCAAATATATGGTCAAATTTTAACAACTTTTGTACTATTTGAGTTTGGATAGAAGGAGTAACAGAAAGCAAACTTTACACCGTCTCGACTCTCGACTCGGTGGATTAGGATCTGATCCCGTTGGATGGTTTCATAGTAGATGACCACTTTATCATCTTACATGCCATTCGTGTTCTTACACAAACCATTGGTCAGAATCTAATACATAGTGCCTTTTATGTAAAGAAGATCTTTGCAAGATTATGCTTGTAAGCGTATTCTTGCCGATTTGAATTTAATAGAACAAGAATGAAACCTATTCTTGCCAATGTACTATAAAAGTGGCTCTAAATCTATGATAGGACCACTCATTCATAAAACTGCCTATTGTGGTGTGATAAATGAGAACCATGCCATAATACATTAAATTAGGCACCACACTAATTGATCAATCCAACTCCCAACTACACATAGATCTGATTTGACCATAGGTAACAAAATATTGATTTGACCATACGGGGTAACATGCACTTTATACTCATGGTTCATGGTAGGCTCACCATGTATGCACTAAAACCACGGGATAAAGTACTTCTTCCGTCCCATTTCAATCTGAGAAAGAAACGCGAGTAATTGTAAAGTTGACAAATGATGCGTTTGGCAGAGCTGTCATTGTAAGTAAAATCGACTTACTTTAAAAGTAGGAGGAGATCAGCTTTTGCTTTTCCTTCAAAATAGCTTCTGCTTTTAAATTAAGCAGTTTTTAGCACTTTACCAAACACTAAGATGTTTTGCTTAAAAGCAAAACAGCTTATAAGCTCTGCCAAACAGAGCCAATAGTGAGCCGATGACATTGCATATAAGAATGAAGTGGACCAGAAAAGGAAAACGGGCATCTTAACCCGAGACAGACCAACAGAGAAAGTGTGCAGTTTGAACTGTGACGACTCAGTATAAATTATGCACATACATGCATTGGCTTTGTCAGAGTTCAGAGGGAAAATCTTGAAACAATGGCATTGGCCTCTGTCAGAGTTCTCTCCTTTGTAATTCTGTCAGCTTTGCATCTTTGTTGCATTTCAGAATGTGTTGAATCAATCAAGAACATTTCATTTCCATCTGTCATTGTTTTTGGAGACTCCATTGTTGATACAGGCAACAACAACAATCTTCAAACACTTGCAAAAGCAAACTATCCACCATATGGGGAGGATTTCATGGGAGGAAAGCCTACTGGGAGGTTTTCCAATGGAAAAGTTCCTTCAGACATGATTGGTAAACATGAAACTACATCTCTTATCTATGTTATCTTCCTCGTACTCTACTTCTGAGTGGTTTTGGTTTTGTTTTTCAGCTGAAGAGTTGGGAATTAAAGGGCTTTTGCCTGCATATCTTGATCCCAACTTGAAAGATGAGGATCTCCTAACAGGTGTCAATTTTGCTTCTGGAGGAGGAGGTTTTGATCCTCTATCAGCTGAGACTCTGGTATGCTCAGAGAAGGTTCATACTTTCTATTTTCGTCTGTCCGACCAAAGGTTTCTATTTTGACTACTTTCTTATTTGAACTTAAATTTGTGTGTGGAATTTGCCCTTCTCATTCCAACCCCCACTTCTTCTGCCACACATAAATGCCTGTTCAAAAAGGTAATGGGAATGTTCAGTTGGGATGAAGGGAGTACATAGTACTAATTGGTTTTACTCCTCCCGGTCCTCTATTTATGACCCCCTTTGACCAGTCATTTTTTCATGGCATGTTTGACCATCGATAACTTTTGTTATATACAATAATGGACATTATGTGAGATGTCTTTGGATTCTCCGTAACATGTAGTTTTTGAAAAGTAAAATTTTATAATTTATTATCGTACGTAACAAAAGTTATCGATGGTCAAACATGCATTGAAAAAATGTCAAAAAAAAGGGACATAAATAGAGAACCAGAGAGAGTATAATAAAACCTCGTGACTCTAATATGACATCAAGGTCTAAGGTTGGCTTGATTGCTCCAGTAAAGGTATATAACCACTGATTGGCCCATGACCTTTTCTGTCAATGTTTCCACGATGAATAATATCGCTGCACATGAAAGAGACGTGTTAAGGATTTCAAATTGGCAGGTTTTACATTCTATCACCTATGCTTAAGGTAGGACAGGGTGATCATGTGAGAATATTGATAATAGAATGAATAGATGCTGAACATTTATAGGTGAACAAATCTATGTAATCTAATATTCATATAATATACTTGGTATTCTGTCATACTTCCATAAATATATCAGATCTCACTTTTTTTTTTGGTTTCATTTGACAGAATATCCTATCACTGTCTGATCAGCTGGAGTTGTTGAAGGAATACTTATTTAAGCTCAAACATGCTGCTGGAGATGAGAAAGCAGCCAATGTCTTAAGCAATGGTCTATTTTTGATGGCCACTGGCAGCAATGACATCACAAACACTTATTTTAGCACAACCTTGAGGAAATTCAACTATGATGTTCCTTCATACACTGATTTCATGCTGAGTTATGCATCCAAATTCATACAGGTAAGAATCAGCGCGTTTAGTTCCGTAAGTTCCTGCATCAGTTTCTTAAAGACTAAACGACCAGTAAATAGGGTCTCGGGTCATTCTAGTTAGTACCAATTGATTTTAAGATGGAAGCGTTCTGTTCTGTTGAAGGATTTGCATGGACTCGGGGCGCGTAAAATCGCGGTTTTTGGCCTCCCTCCAATAGGATGTGTGCCATCACAAAGGACTCTAAAGGGTGGATTAGAAAGACAATGTGTGGAGGACTACAACCAAATGGTGCAACTATTCAACTCAAAACTCATTGCAGAAATCAAGAATCTCAGAAGCAAGTATCCATCTGCTAGAATTGTCTATGGTGATATCTACACTCTTCCTCTTGATCTCATCTACAACCCTAAGAAATACGGTACATTCTTCGATCTTTATGCATCTTTTGTTGGCGAAAGATTTCTCTGAGTCGGATATACTGGGTATAGTTTGTATGGGAAGCTGATGTTAAATTCCAAGGTATTTTGGGCTTCCATCTTAAAACCAATTGGTACTAAGTGGAGGTGACCCAAGACCTTATATAAAAATCATTATCTTTGTAAGAAATCGATGAGGGATATATCTTTCAACAGCTGAGATTATGCAATCTTGCAGGGTTCAGGATTGGGAATGTGGGATGTTGTGGAACAGGAAGAATTGAAGTTGCATTTTTGTGCAAATACACATGTTCAAGTGTTAGGGATTATGTTTTCTGGGATAGTTTTCATTTGACTGAGAAAGCATATAGAGTTGTTGTCAAAGATTTCCTTAAGAAAAATCTCCACAGCTTCATTTGAGTCAAATGTTTATTGATTTGTAATACTCATTGAGCTCCATGAAAAGAATGTAATAAGGGGAGGAAAAAGAAAGAAGATAAAGAGAGAAAATACAAATTCCTATTTTTTTTTTCAAGTTTTGTTATGAATAATAAAAAGTGAATGCACATTAAGATGAAGCACTAAAACATGATTGAGACATTCAATTTAAAAGTTCACACGTTTAATACCTACTCCCCCTATCTCTCCCATGCTATTCTGCACATAATATTTTTTGGTTAAAACGTCAAACTTTGACCATATATTTAAAAAATATTATATTTCTGTGTGTCATTATTGTCCGTAGCTACACATATTTACCGTCAAACATCCGTTAAACAAATATCAAATTTTTATGTGTCATTATTGTCCGTAACTACACACATTTATCGTAACATATTTATTGGAGATCGTGAAAAGATTTTGTGCAGAATATGTGCTTCTATCATAAAATCAATTGGTATTATACACATGTATATTGGAGACCGTGAAAAATTTGTGCAGAATATGTTCTTCTATCATAAAATCAATTGGTACTATGTAGATGTGACCCATGATATTATATATTGAGTTATATGACTGTCAACCACCAATGTGGAACTAACACGTAACAGAATGGGGGCAACGAGCCAACCTTTGACTCTGATACCATATTAGAATCACAAGGTTCTATCATAAAACTAATTATATACTGACTTATATAACTGTTAACAAATAATGTGAGACTAATTCTAACAATACGGTGGGAAAGATGGAGCATTGAATTGTGTTTGAAGTCATTTAAATAATGCACCTTTCCCTTTGTAAATGCATGGGCCAAACTTGCATTTAAATAGCACATGTGAGATTGTAGCGCCATCCGAAACATGGGTTGCTTATAACTTTTCCGTAATGAATGAAAAAACACATCTTTCAGTTTGTGGGAGACGTAAATTTCACGTGATAAAATTTTAAGTGATCCCCTCAAACAAGCATTCTATTTTCAGAGACTTAAAATAAGACGTTAATGTTTCATCACATTAAAATTTGGCCTAAAATTCTCATTTTCCCGCTTTTGGTTTAAAGTCACAACCATTTGTTTATTAACATATTATATTAAAGTTATTATAACGCTGTTAACATTAAAGATCAAAATTTCAATTACCTCACTCACATTGAAGTACGGATCACAATTGCCTTGTATCAACTCCTTTAACTGGGGTTTGCTCATGTGAACAGAGCACTACGTTTGACCAGGTGCAACCAGAGTTCGATTCCCCTTTCCTCCATTGGTTTGCATTATTATGATCTTAAGTCTCCAAATGCACCATGTTGGTGTGGAGCATGCCCTTCGAGCATGTGGGAGAATGGCCAATGCTAAACTAACAAAACCTACTACTTCCTCCATCACATCCTATTATGCATAATTTTTTTTCTTTTAATTTTGATCACATATTTAAATGGCAAAGTCTTGGGAAAGACGGTCTTTCCATAGGCTTATGGAAAGACGGGGTTTGATTAGAATAATAAAAGGTAAAAGGTCTTAGTTGCAATATTAAAGTTTTAGTATGAAACATGTAGTGGTTATAAAATTTATAACCCGGTTCATGCAACCCGAAAATTTTATCTTAATTTATTCTAATTTACACTTTAAACCTTGGTCTTTCCATAACTTATGGAAAGACCGTCTTTCAAGAGACGGACTCTATTTAAATAAGTATATGGAGAATAATTTTATGGTATGAGATATAGTCTCTAAATACCAACTTTTAGTATGTAATTATTGTCCGTAACTATGCATATTTAGAGTTAAACATGTTTATTGGAGAATGTGAAAAGATTATGTGCAGAATAAGGTGGGATAGAGGGGGTGAAATATTGTACGCTATATTCAGAAATTTCCGGCTATACAACCAGACGTTGAGGTGCGTTTTCAAAAAAATGTGGGCTAAAAGCGAAGCTGCCCCAAAATCTAGGGCTCTCGCACTAAGTCCAAAACGGAAGTAATAAACCCAATCAAAGGCCCATTTCAGCCGTCACCAGCTCCGTCAACTCCGTCATTCCGACGACAGTTCAGCTGCCGGAGAAGAAAGCACCGAGCTGTAATTTCTAAAGAAAATGTATAACAGAGCATTCAATACAGAAATGGAGCCAATTTCTTGGGTCGCGGTTAAATTTCAAGAGTTGGGAGATTTGACTCGGGGCTTCTTCGACGGTATCATTCGCTGGCAACAAAACCTCCACCGCCGGCGACCGGTAATCTCCATTTTCCCGCGTTTTCTTACTTTTGAGCTTTTTAGTTAGGATTTTTAGCGTACGTAGTTAGCAGCGATAATTTCTCATTTCGTTTATTGATTTATTCCGTGCATTTTGAGCGCTGAATTCTTTAATCGAAGCGAAATTTAGGCTAAAACATCATAAACCCTAGCATAAATCATATACAAAATTGTGTATGAGAAAATCACGCCATAAATGCCGAGTAAGACCTGTTGAAAATAGAGAATCATTAGAACGAATTAATCGGGGAAGAGAAAGATGGTATAAAGAAAGGCATGCTGCTTGAATGAAAGATTCATATAGCCGATTTTGTATAGGATAAAGGCTTAGCTGTTGAAAGTTTGAATTATGCCATGTAAAGTCATCTGTATTAGACATTATATGACTCGATTTTTGCTTCCATAGGTAGCTACAAGTGTGATGGCGCTTTACCCGTCTTGCAATGATGTGATTTTCAGATTGAAATTTTGAAGAGGCTGCAGCAAGAAGCGTTTTCAGATATTATGAAGTTGAGGGACAGACAGGAGAAGGTGGAACGGATGCTATCCTTTTACAAGTCGTCGAAAGGGAGTCCCTTCCAGGTAGCGTCTACTCATGTTAGAGGCGGCGTTGATATGGTTGGGGCGATGTTTATGATGGACAGTGCGGATGATGAACAAATTAGGACGGTTCAAACATCCGGTATTAAGACCGGGCTGGATTTAAGGCTAGTCTTTGAAACCACTATGCGCCAGAAAGACACGCTAGTTGCCGAATTTTTGGCTGGTGGAAAAGGCCAAAGCAACATTGTGGAAAGGCCACTTTCATTGTCGAAGATTCTTTATGCTGCGAATGTCAACGATTGGTTCTCTGCTGTTGCTATCCCCTTGGGAGCCCGATGCAGAGATGTGGGAGTTGCTGCTGCTGCTTCTCTTGAGGTAAAATCTTCTAATTCACGAGGATGGATCACGTTACTAATGCTTCTTTAGGTGCTTGTGTTGGTAAATTCTTCACTGCAAAAACATCATAAGATTAACTGCCTATCTCCATATCCGATGTTGGGACTTCTTGACATAGTCGTTGTGATTGATAGGAGACACTACTGAGTACATGATATCCCATTCTCATGATGTAGGAACAGGGTGTTTCGGAGTATTCATTATTTGGGCCATCATTTCTGAATGAAAAGAATGGAAGTGCTCTTGGCATAATGGTTAGAAAATCGAACTTCATTGCCTCGCTGGGTCAATTTGTTTCTGGACTAGGATCTCAACAAACTTCAGGAATCACCCATTGCTTTAGCACTTTTGGGCAAGTTGTTTTTCAATTAACACAAGGCACCAAACTCTCCCTGCTCGGGTTACACAAAGGGCCGAAGTTATCAACTCAAAGAGCGAACCTTGGAGCTATGACCATTCCCGTCAGCTTTTCATGGCAGAGGAAGCATCATGACAGAAGATCTGTGATGGACAATGTTCCAGAGATTGAACGATACAACAAAGAAGGTTCATTGGACGGATCTCTGGCGTTGATGATTGAGTCAGAGCTCGACGAGAGTACAAAGATCAGCGGCTGGATTGAGATGAAAAATGCAGAAAGCAGACATCTACAGTGGGCTGTTCTGATGTCGGACACCCCTGAAGATGATATTGGCTGGGGCGTTAGGGTTGGTGGGGTGTTAAATGGTCCGAGAAACCGTGACCATTTTCAAGCTGAAGCTTTTCTGAATCTTAGTCTTGGCAGTAGGTTTAGATTTCAACCGGCTGTTCTGTATTTAGGTGATGGGAAATCCCATCTTCCTGCCTTCTTGTTAAGGTCAAGTTGGTCACTTTAGATTCATAAGTTTGACCCTAAATTTCATGAATTGGGATCGATATATTCATCAACAACTCATTTGTTGTGCATGTGCTGAACGGCTAATTCTTAATATGTTTCACTAGTCTACAATGAAAGGGATGTGTAACCAGGTGATTGGCCCTTAGGTGTCGTGATTTACCTCCTCTCATTAATCAGTGGTGTCGGGATGACAGGGTCCTGTGGGCGAGAGATTTTGCATTTTGCTCCTTGAAAGGGATGCATATTCGGAATACTAATTATAGTGCTGTTAGTTTCTGACCCGACAATCTAATTTACTGAGACAACCTTATATGATCAGCCCGATGTATGTGAAATAGCACATCATTGAGCATATATGACCTTATGTAACATTGACATGATTATGATCCACTAGATCAAAATTGATATCACTATTCTATTCATAGCGATTCATGAGTTGGAGGAATTATGGAGTGAAAATGTCACTTGATAACGTAATGCAAGTACTAATTGATCATAGTTAATCTTCGCCTCATAAAAATAAAAACAAAAATATTAACGCCAAAGTTGTGGATTTCTAGTTTTATCACAGCCTTTCACGATTTTTTCAAAGAAGTTTCATACTTTACTATCACAAGTGTCACATTTGCTGGAATTAAATGTTGCATTTAATAGAATAAAGCGTCACATTTTAAGGTCAAAAGTGTAGCGAGAAGGAAAAGTGTAGCGAAATTTCAGAAAAGTGTCGCTTAACAAACAAGTACTCACTGTGTCGGTTGTCAATTTGTAAGCAACTTTGTTGTTTTCTTAGAAGCTGAAAAACTATATGAAGGCATGTAGAAGTGTCGCTTTAGACTAATTCAACGTTTTAAGGGCAAATGCAACACTTTTGGGAAAGAAAGAAAGAAACTGTAATAAGCTACACACATGTTATCTTGTGACTACAAAAGTAGCACTTTATTACTCAACCAGCTGAAACCGTTGATCTTGATCATCATCTTTCTGCACGCCTGTTCAATCTTGATTCGGATCAGTTGCAACGAAAGGAATACGAACTCTGTACTTTCCGTTGCTCCAGGTGATTGAACCATAATCACCTGCGTACTGATAGGAAGGACTGGCGCGAGTGAAAATCACTTGATAACTCAGCTTCCTCTTGCTTTTGGTAAACTGCAGTCTTTTGGGTTTTACTCGGACTCTGAAGCTTTTGTATAGCATTTCTACACTCGGTACATAAGTTGTAACATCTTCGTCGCCAACGTTTGTGACAGTTCTTGTAATTGTCCTGGTCAGAGTGTGGTTCAAGGTGCTGATTGCTATGGATGGGTAGTTCATGTCTGATACCATTTCTCGGTCTGAATTCTTTGCGCAGGAAAAGTTGGTCGGAAGGTTGTTTGACGATGAGATCATGAGTTTTATCCGCGACACGTCCATCCCCGTGTTGCAGAGGTAAACTAAGTAATCCTTCATTTCTGTCTCGTAAACCAGCCCGGGTTGCAACGGATCCAACAATGTCACTTCCCCGGCTCCATAGTCATACGGGGTGGCTGTCCACCCTGCATTGTTCTTTATAGTTTGGTTCGAGTTGTCTGTCTGAATGGCTGTAAATCAATGGCAACAAAGCTCAAGCATGATGAAAACCAGGACTCGAAAAAAAACCTAGCAATGCGAAGAAATACACAAACCTGTTGTCATTATAGCTGATTTGATAGCAGAGGGAGTCCATGAAGGATATCGAGATTTAATGATCGCTGCAATTCCGCTAACATGAGGGCAGGCCATGGAAGTACCCGAGAGCATGTTGAAGGCGTCGTTTGTAACATTGGATGGCCACGCGGACAGAATCTCGACTCCTGGTGCTACCACATCAGGCTGCATAAAATAGTGTCGCAAACAAGAATCTTCAAGTGGTACAGAGGAGTATTATAATTTCACAGAAAATAAATCAGTACTATAAATACCTTTATTAGTTGATAGTTTGAGCGCGATACCGAGGTGATTCTTGATATGTATGATACAGATGGAGCTGGCTGGTATTTCGCTGCAACAGCAGCTGTCGTTGGTAAGATTGTCGCGACAGGATTGCTGAGAAAACATTTTCATAGTGCATATGATAGTCAAATGATTGCATCACAAACATTTCCAAACAAAAACCTTGATGAATTAGTAGAATTACCTTGTGGTGGCTATATAAGACAGAATATTGTCTCTGTCCCAGTAAGATATTGGAACCACTGGAAAAGAGCCATAAACTGAGCCAATTAGATCAGCATAAGAATCTTTATATATCATTCCGATTCCACCCAATGTTCTTACAACCTCGTACCTCCCACCAATTCCATACCCTGCGTACTGCGTGTCGCAAAGAACGATCTTCCCCTTGATTTTGCTTCCATCTAATGTGTTCGGAAAACAATCCCTGAAAACAGCGTTGGATTTTCAGTGTAACATTCATTAAGTAAAATGTCGCGTTTTTTACTCACTAGTGTATGCAACTATGCAAGTACCTGGCTTCATCGTCCCTAGCTCCGGGAATCTTAGCTGAAGCGCCATCAATTAAGGGGTAGATCGGCGTTTTCTGGAGATTAGCAGAATGAACACCTCCACCCTGACATTCATTCACAGAATTAAAGCAAGATCATAAAGAAAGTTCATATCTTGAAATCTGAAGAAAAGATTACAAGAGCTACCTTGATCACTTTGTTACCTCCCAAGACAACGTTAGACTCGAATAACCTGTCAATAGTGGCTGCACCGACGGTTAAAACCCACGGGGCAGCATTCATAACAGAGAAATAATCGCGATCACTAGTATCAGCATCACCAGAAGAGGCTACTACTAAGATTCCCTTTTCAATGGAAGCATGAAAAGCTCCGATAGCAACTGGATTGCGCGAGTAATCAAAAGATTCAGAACCCCCGGTATCACCAAAGGACAGAGATATAACAGTAACTCCATCTGCTATTGCATCATCGAATGCTTTTAGAATTGCTGAGCCATCACAGCCTCGATCATTGCAAACACGGTACACAGCAATTCTGGACCCGGGAGACCCGCCCTGTGCTGTACCACGGGCCAGGCCACGGTAGGATGCCCCGGGGACGGCTCTTCCAGCTGCGATTCCTGCAACGTGTGTGCCATGACCGTTGTAGTCCCTTGCTGAAGTAGAGTTGTCAGAGGAGACATAATTCCTTGCTCCGATCAATTTCCTGAAATTTAAGGATCTTGTTTATGACCACCTTAAACTAACAATTTGAGGTACAAGATTGATTCTTTACCTGTTGCAGTTGGAGGCCTTAAAATCAGGTCCTAGTATGCATTTTCCCTTCCATTTCTTGGGGATAGGACCCATACCCATGTCATTGAAACTCTTTGCTTCTGGCCAAATCCCTGAATCATATACAGAAACACACTTGTGATCATGTTGCATCATGACAAGTGCATTTTCATCACACACACAAATTCATTTACCGGTATCCAGTATGCCGATTATGACATCTTGACCAGAAAGAGTGGGGTTCAGACCGGGACTGGATTTGGATCCAATGCCACTCAGTTCCTCCAAGAAATCCCAGGAACGGGTCGTGTGGAGCTGCACGACTGGATCAGGAAAAACCGACACAACTTCAGGCCTTTGAGCAATTGATTCAGCCTCTTCTTCGGATAGCCGCGCTGCAAAACCCGAAAAACCATTTTCGTACCTGTGTATGACTCTATCTTCCCACCTGGGAATGTAAGGAATGGAATGAATATTCAGTCATTTCATAATCTTTGAGTTCCAGGACAAATGCAAGGATCAAAATGACAAGAACTATTTATTTTGCATTCTTACATGTATAAGGTACAATGCTGCATATATATGCTCAAAAATCTGACCTTTGCATTGAGGAGGAACTCAAGATATGATTGGATTCATCAAAATCAGACGACGTGGATAATGCAGCTCCCGTGTACACAATGTATACGCCATTGCTCGGAGGTGGAACTGCTACTACTAAATGCAGAAAATCGAGGAATCGACAAAGAAAGCAACAGCAGAAAAAGAAAACAGCAAAGCTCTTCATACTCAGAAGTCAAGAACAAAACTTCCACAGTGCTTGCTAGCTGTTTATATAAGCACCAAGACTGACTTTTTGAGAGCACTAATCAGTCACATGGAATGCAACTTGTATATATATATCCATATATTATATGACCCTGAAAGGTCAAGGATATTCCCGTCCATGTGCTCATTATAGCGCACTGATTTCATATATACTCCAAATGGCCAACAAGAATCGGGATAAGATTTCAGATAAAGAATAAGAAGATCTCCTGCCACACCGTCACAGACCCATCCTTTGCTTTATTTAACTATTGAAAGTACAAACTTGAAATCAGACAGATTGAATCGAACCACTTCAAAAATCCGTGTAAAAGGGCACTGTCAATCTAATGTAACCACAAGAAGTAAACTTCCTTCTGACCTTTATTATTAACTTATTGAATATGGAACTGAGAACGAACTACATTGCTTACTACATCAAAGCTCTGGACTTCAAGAAAATGAATGCTACTGCAGGAATGCGAACTATGTACTTTTCATTGCTCCAGGTGATAGAGCCATATCCATATTCAAACTGGAGTTCTGAAGTGTAATTATAGAGTGAATACGAGACTTGATAACTCAGCTTCTTCTCTTTCGTAAAATGCAGCTTGCTAGGATTCACTTCCACTTTTATGTTCTTGTTGGTCATTTCAACGCTCACTTCATAAACCACTTCTTCGTCATCGCCAACATTTGTCACTGTCCTCACAACTGTCCCACCTCTTGTTCCCCTGAGAACTATTGACGGGTAATTTGTCTCCGGCACCAGTGCTTCGCTGGTGTTACCCGGGCACGAAAAGTCATCAGGCAGCTTTGATGAGATGAGTTTTATCCTGGATTCATTGTACCCCATGTTGCAGAGTAAATGTAGATAATCGGCTATCTCCGTCTCATACACTAGCCCCGGTTGCAATGGACCTAACGACGTTACTTCCCCAGCCCCATAGTCATATGGGGTGGCTGGATCTCCAAACTTGTTTGTTATTGGTGAATTCATGTTGTTGGTCTGGCTTGCTGTAAATGTAAGTCGAAACGAGTTATGCAATCGCTGATTTGATTAATGCAGAGCGAAAATAAGTAGTTACCTGTGGTCACAATGGCTGATTTGATAGCAGATGGACTCCACGAGGGATATCGGGCTTTGACTAAAGCAGCAATTCCGGTTACATGGGGGCAGGCCATGGAAGTACCCGAGAGTATGTTGAAAGCTTTGTCTGTCTTATTGGAAGGCCATGCTGACAGAATGTCAACTCCCGGAGCAGCAACATCAGGCTGTGGCAGAAAAACATTCATCACGATCATTACATAATGACATGTCAAACAAGTTTAAGGTTTGTTTTACCTTGATAAGGTATGGAAAGCTTTGTGCTGTTCCAGAAAAGTATGCTACAGTTGGGGCTGGCTTAGTTTTTTCAACTTCAACGGTTGGTAAGATGGTTGCCACGGGATTCCTATGGATTTTTAGAGGGAAATGAAAATGAGTAATGGTAAAAAAGAGATCCCGAATTTCACAACAATCATCAAATGTAGTACCTGGTTGAGTTGATGTAAGATAGAATCTGTTCTTCATCCCTGATGTCAACTGACACCATTGGAGAAGAGCCATAGACTGAGTTCACTAGTCCGTGGGAAACAATGGCTATCACTCCAATTCCACCCAAGTTTACGATAACTTCGTGTCTCCCACTTTCTGCAAACTCGCCATCATTATCAAGTTCAGTTTCACAGACAACAATCTTTCCTTTCACTTTACTTGCATCTAATGAACCTGGAAAACAATTCCTGAAACAAAAGATGCACTCAATCAGCTCCGGTTTCTTTTCATCGAAACAACACTAATTATCCTGAGAGTACTTACATGGCTTCAGAGTCATCAGCTTCAGAATTCTTAGCTGAAAGGCCATCGATCAAAGGGTAGACTGGATTTTTCTTCAACTTAGCTGAATGAATACCTCCGGCCTGAGTTTCCAAACAAGCAAACTCATGATCAATTACATTACATACATTCTTCTTAGCTTATGATTACCGAAAAAAGTTAGTTACCTTGATGACTTTATTTCCTCCCAAGACAACATCTGACTCGAAAAACCTGTCCATAGTGGTTGCACCTACAGTTAGAATCCAAGGGACGAAATTCTGGATCCATAGACTCTCTGGATCAGAGGTGAAGCTTCCTGCAGAGGCTACAACAAGTATTCCTTGCTCAACAGCATGAAATGATCCAATTGCAATAGGATCCGTTGTATAATCAACAAAATCTGAACCAAACGATAGTGATATGACATCAACTCCATCTGCGATTGCATCATCAAATGCTTTCAAAACTGTAGAGCCGTTGCACCCTTTATCATTACAAGTGCGGTAAACAGCAATTCTGGAGCCGGGAGATCCACCCTGAGCGGTACCACGAGCCAGGCCATTGTAGGATGCACCAGGGATAGATCTTCCTGCAGCGATCCCTGCAACGTGTGTGCCATGACCATTGTAGTCCCGTGCTGAAGTTGAGCTGTCAGAGGTGACATAATTCCTAGCTCCAATCAGTTTCCTGAAACAAAGTTCATGGAGGATATTAAAAAAGCCTTAAACATGTGCAAAATATTGATTCTTTTTGTGGAATCCGGATTACCTATTGCAGCTGGAAGCCTTAAAATCAACTCCTTCAATGCATTTTCCCTTCCATTTCTTGGGAATAGGACCTAATTCTTTGTCATTGAAACTCTTTGCTTCCGGCCATATTCCTGAATCATGTATACAACACTTTGATCAGAATTTCATTTCCAGAAGGCTACAAAACCATTTTCATGCATTTTCATGGAGTACTCAACCTGTATCCAATATGCCAATTATGACATCTTGACCAGAAAGAGAGGAACTCGATTTCAGATATAGATGGCCATTGGATTGAACAGCACTTTGTTCCTTCAAGAAATCCCAGGAACGCGTTGTGTGAAGCCGGAGGACTGAATCAGGGAAAACCGACACAACTTCAGGCCTTTGAGCAATTGAATCAGCCTCTTCTTCTGATAACCATGCAGCGAATCCCGAAAAACCATTGCTGTATGTATGTATGATTCTATCTTTCCAACTGGGAAAAAAAAAATCAAATGTTGAGCAGATGAACTGAACACATATCAACAGTATAACTCAAAAGATTTCTTAAAAATCTGACCTTTCGATCGAAGAGGAGCTCAGGATATGATTGGATTCATCAAAATCAGCTGATGAGGATAATGCAGCCCCAGTATACACAATGTAAACACCTGCACTTCGCTCTTGAGCCACCGTTGAAACAATCAACAGAGAAAGACAGCAGCAGCAGAAGAAAACAGCTGAACTCTTCATACTTGGAACAAAAAGTTTCTGGATTTCCTAAAGAGCTGACTTATAAAGGCATCAAGATTGCTTTTTTAAGGATTAAACATTCACATGGAGTGTTAATATATTGAAATATGAACAAGAAATCAAGGCCCAGATAAAGCAGCATCGTTTCCCTTAAATAAATAGACACTCATCCCATGTGCTCATGAATACTTTATTCAGTATTTTACCTCTGAAAACTCCAAAATCTCAGCAAAAATCGGCAATGGAAGATCTCAATATCCATAGCACGCTGTCAAATGCAGCGGCTGACATGTTCATAGGCATCCGCCGGCGGCCCCCGTGAAGCCGCCGCGACCACGGCGGCGCTGCAGGTAAATAACCTAATTTCTGAAATTGGAATGTGGAAATGCCTCGTAGTATTATATTGACATTCAATCCTTGCTTTATGGGATAACTGTAAGTAGATGTATTTTCTTTATTTTATTTTAGATGGAGAAAAAACTTGAAATGATCAGATAGAGCTTTACAACAACAATAACTGTGCTTTTATTTCACTGGGTGTGAAATGTGCTCGGCCATATGGATCATATTTTGCGACATTTTTTTTATTTGTGTGTATCATCGGGGTCATGCTAATCATCTCTGTATCGTTCCAATTTTATGGATACTTCAAAAGTCTAACTTGCCACGAAAGGAATGCGAACTTTGTGTTTCTCATTGCTCCAAGTGATTGATCCATATGCAATTCCAATAGTTCCTTTCACTGTGAAAATGACTTGATAACTTAATCTCACATTCTCTTTAGTAAAATGCAGCTTTGTAGGATTCACCTGCACTTGTAACTCCTTGTTGGATTCAAAACTTACTGCATAAACAGATTCTTCTTCGAGATTTGTCACTGTTCTTGTCACTTTCATGCGCTTGACTCTGTACAAGTTACCTACAGATATGGGCGGCTAGTTAATGTCGGCTATCAGTTCTTGAGTGGAGTTTGCGGGACACGTGAAATCCTTAGGAACTCGCGATGATATGAGTCTTATTCTGGATGCATTGTAGCCTGAATAACAGAGGTAATGCAGGTAATCTATGATCCCAGTCTCGTAAACTAGCCTGGGTTGTAATGGTCCTAACATTGTCACTTCACCTGCCCCGATTTCCAATGCATGGGCTGGATTTCCCGCGTAGTTTGTTATCGCAGCCGTGAGGTTGTTAGTCTGGCTCGCGGTAGTCATTAACTCATTATGGCTGACTTTATCGCAGATGGAGTCCACGAGGGGTGTCGGGATTTGAGCATTGCTGCTGCTATTCCGCTAACATGAAGACACGCCATTGAAGTACCCGAGAGGATGTTGAAGACTTCATCTGTAACATTAGATGGCCTTGAGGTGCCTCAATATCAGGCTGCAGAATTTTGCGTATGTTACTTGCTTATTTAATTTTCGCATGATATTATCAATATATGTTTAGCCAGTTGTACCTTGATTAGGTACTCATTATCGCGCAGGGGGCCGTGGCCTGTGAAGTATGCTGTCGGGAGAATGGTTGCCACGGGGTTCCTTCGCGCAATAATGACATTGCATCATGTCGTTAGCTGGTAGAAGATGGACTTTTAACTACGCATTTTTAACTTCTGTTTTTCAAAAAGTACCTGGTTTTGCTAATGAATTCTTGGATCTTTGCTGCGTCTTGCCAGGTGACTCCAATGAGCAACAAAAAGAATGATGCATAATGCTATTTTCTTATCTTCTGGACAAGAATGGATCATTAAACTAGTTTGTAAGATCAATTACCGCGCTTCACTGTCAGGAAATGCAGGATTCTTTGCTGAAAGGCCATCAATCAAGAGCTTAGCAGAATGCACACCTCCACCCTTATATTCCAGAGAATCAGGAATCAAGAATCAAGAACCAAGAATCAAGGATCAAGAATCAAGATCCAAGAAACAAAAAGAAAATTAGCGGTAAATTGTAAACCTTGATCACTCTGTTTCTTCCTAGGACAATGTCTGACTCGAAAAGCCTGTCAATGGTGGCTGCACCAACGGTTAGGATCCATGGAGCTGTGTTCATGACTGATGGAGGGTCTGGATCACGGCCGCCATCGCCTGCAGAGCATACTACGACGAATGCATCTTCCCTATTTGCATCCACACCCAGTTACTGTAACTCCACGTATAGAAATTGCCCCCGCTTATAATTTATAAAGCATCATGAAGGTTTGACCCAGAGCACGAGGCAAATGAAAGGTTTGCCTCGTGCTCCCAAATTAATTGTCATAAAAGGGCCTTATTTTTAAAATTTGTTTATTATATATGTAGGAAAAAAATAAATATTATATATTTCAATTAACTGACCAGTCATCTTCCTTTCCTCTCTCCATATGAGGTCTTTTTTTACAAATATTGCATGCCCATTATATTACATATGAGACCCTTTTTTTCATAGTTTGTAAGGCCCATAAATTCCTAGGGCCAGCACTGCACACATGATACTCACTTTACGAAAATAATAATTCCTCCGTCCTATCAGTAATGACATATTTTCCTTTTTACAATCTTCAATAATTATGTTTAAACGTCAATATCTCTAGCTATCTATACCAATTTTGCATGATAAATTGATATATAGAAATATATGTTAAGATAAATTCAATAATGTCTCACATGCATGATATATTTATTAAATTTATATTTATGGTTAAAGTTTACCAACTTTAACTTTAAAATAGTAGATATGTCATAACTACTCGAACGGAGGGGAGGGAGTATTGTTTAACTTTTTTGAACATTAAAAAATTGGTTAGTTTTAAAATTATGCAGTTTCAGCGTCCACTACAAAAAGAAAGATTTAAAAAATCATTATTGACAACTAAGAAAGTGTCACGATGAACTCTGCCCTCATGTGTCATTAAAATTTCGCAACGCTTATACATGAGTCCATATTGGATACAAGTTGCCTCACAAATGTCACAAAAATAATTGTGACGCTTTGGTAGAAGTGTCTTCATTATGCGTGTCAAGTAATCGTGACGGATTTTCAATTGTCACTAATATGTGTTATATATTATTCTGACACCTTGAACTTTAAGATGTAGTGACAGTAGATAAGATTATGTGGCTATTTAGTGACACTTCATTACATTACAGAAATATATGTCACTATTAGAAAACAAGATTTTGTCATCGTACTATATCGGCAAATGTACTACAAGCAGCTTTAACCAAGAGTACCAAATACATCATCTTGGTAAGAAAATTGCAAGAACTATATCTCCATTTTTCTAATCAATAACCGGGAACGGTTGGATGATAACCTATGGCAAAAGGAATGCGAACTCTGTAGTTCGCATTGCTCCACGTGATCGACCCGAACCCGTATTCATATCCATACGGGTACGCAGAAGCATTATAGAGTGTAAAACTGACTTGATAGCTCAGCTTCTTGATGTTCTTAGTAAAATGCAGCTTTCTTGGATTCACATCCAACTTTATATGCTCATTGCTCGATTCTACACTCACCACATAAACAGATTCTTCTTCTCCAACGTTTGTCACTGTCCTCACAACTTCCCTACGTTTGGTTGCATTGAAGCCACTGATGGATATCGACGGGTAGTTCATGTCCACCATCAACTCCCTGTTGTCTGATTTAGCCGGGCAGGAGAAGCGCGGGGGAAGCTTTGATGAGATGAACGAGAAAATTCTATGTTTGTGGCTACAGTAGCCACAAACGGAAGTGAATACGGAGGACGCATTTTTTTTAAATAGAGGACGCATTTACGAAATGCGTCCTCTGGTTTTTTATTTTTTTTAAAAATCCTGGTCAAAAAAATCAGGCGGCGGGAGCTGCCAAGTGGCGAGGACGCATTTACTAAATGCGTCCTCTATTTTTTTTAAAAATCCTGGTCCAAATTTATTTTTTTAAATATATTTATATATATACATAAATATAAATATATACATATATATAAATATAAATAAATACACATATGTATATGGCAAAGTCTTGGGAAAGACGGTCTTTCCATAGGCTTATGGAAAGACGGGGTTTGATTAGAATAATAAAAGGTAAAAGGTCTTAGTTGCAATATTAAAGTTTTAGTATGAAACATGTAGTAGTTATGAAATTTATAACCCGGTTCATGCAACCCAAAAATTTTATCTTAATTTCTTCTAATTTACACTTTAAACCTTGGTCTTTCCATAACTTATGGAAAGACCGTCTTTCAAGAGACGGACTCTATGTATATATATAAATATAAATAAATATATATATATATATAAATATATATATATATATAAATATAAATATATACATATGTATATACAAATATAAATGTATAGATATATATATAATATTTATGTGTATATATAAATATAAATATGTATATGTATATATAAATATATACATAAATATAAAATATATATATATATATATATAAATAAATATATATATAAATATATATATATATATATAAAAATACACACATGTATATATAAATAAAAAATATATATATGCAAATATAAATATATACATATATATAAAAATATAAATATATACATATATATATATAATATATGTGTATTTATATATATAAATATAAATATGTATGTACATACATATATATATAAATATATGTATATATATTTATATATATCTTTATTTATATTTATATGTGTATGTATATCCACACATTTACATGCATGTATATCCACACATTTACATGCATGTATATCCACACATTTACATGTATATCCATGCATGTATATCCACACATTTATATCTATGCATATCCACACGTGTACATGTATGTATATATTTATATACATACGTATATATTTATATATATATATATTTATTTTTATTTATGTATGTAAATATATAAAATTATTTTTATTTATGTATGTAAATATATAAAATTATTTTTATCCACACATTTACGTGTGTGTGTATCCACACATTTACGTGTGTGTGTATCCACACATTTACGTGTGTGTGTATCCACACATTTACGTGTGTGTGTATCCACACATTTACGTGTGTGTGTATCCACACATTTACGTGTGTGTGTATCCACACATTTACGTGTGTGTGTATCCACACATTTACGTGTGTGTGTATCCACACATTTACGTGTGTGTGTATCCACACATTTACGTGTACACACATTTACGTGTGTGTGTATCCACACATTTACGTGTGTGTATCCACACATTTACGTGTGTGTATCCACACATTTACGTGTGTGTGTATCCACACATTTACGTGTGTGTGTATCCACACATTTACGTGTGTGTGTATCCACACATTTACGTGTGTGTATCCACACATTTACGTGTGTGTATCCACACATTTACGTGTGTGTATCCACACATTTACGTGTGTGTGGAGCTCGCAAGAAGATTAGAACACGGTCACGAGACATCACCGAAGAGCCAATCGAAGCCATCTGGTCCACAACAGACTTGAAACGGTGATGGAACTCCATGATGGAAGCGTTGCCACGTCGGATGCTGAGTAGTTCATCGCGGAACTGTAATTCGCGAGACATTGAGGTTTTGTCGAACGTGGCGGTGAGAGAATCCTATATCTCCTTGACAGAGGTGCAGCCGATTGTCTCCAACATGGTTTCCTTAGTCAGAGAGGAGCGGAGAAATGCCTGAAGACGATTGTCTTGGGGCTGTCTAAGTGGCCGCTGTGAGAGGAGCATAGTCGTCGGACTTGGAGGATTCCGGCGTAAGCGTGGGAGTGGAAGGACTGCCGCCTGAAGAAGAAGCCAATTTGGGATCGTCCGCAGCAGAAGAAGGACGTGGAATGGATCCGTCGAGAGAGCCGAATAACCCTTCTGATTCGAGCAAAACCTGGACCTGCGATTTCCACATCACATAGTTGCCACCAATGAGTTTTATTGGCAGCATAGGAATTAAAGTGGAGTAGCTTAGAGGGGAAGAAGAAGCCATTGCAGGAGGTCTGTTTGGTCGAGAAAGAATGACCAAAACTGAGAAGGGAAAAGGAAGAACAAGGCTCGGGAAGGGAGGGTTTATAATTACCGCTTACCATGAAAGAGTGATAATTCAACATATTTGATGTCTATCATATATGCAATATATAGAGCACAACAGATATAGATACAGTGAAACTAGACTAATCTATTTATGTACAAATCAAATCAAGATCATATGATCAATCAAGATCAAACATATAATCAATCAGGATCAATACTCTATTCTATCAGTTACAAGAATCATAAGTACAAGTAATATTCATAAAATATTTTATTTTCTCAATACGTATACATGATGCCTTTTGAAACGGATGCTACTGAATGCACAAATTGCTTTGCTAGGGATACACATCTACGTTGTTTTATAACACGGATAGCAGTATGTTATGTGCACAACTACAACTCTGGAAGCTGACTTGATTGAGCTTCATATACGCTGCTGCAAAAATGGGGATATACATGCTCAAAGCTGCAAACTAAGCAAAACTGGTTTATTTTAGCTTCTTTTGAAAGCAGAGGGTCACCAGCTTCTGTTTTTGCATAAAAAATCATTTTTTACTTTTTAAATAAGTTTTTTTTAAGAGTTTACCAAACACTAAAAATGTGCTTAACTTTTAAGCAAAACATTTATAAGTCCCGCCAAACACACCCTAGAAGAGATGTCACGAATAGCCTTATTCATAAGCCTGAACATGAGATTTATATAAACCTGTGCAAAATCCAATTCATTAAAGTAATATTTATAAAAGAATAAAATGACTATAGCTGCATATGAGGGCACGAGGTTTTCCCTCCAAATCCCTAACTAACCCTAGACGATCCTTTGCACAAATTCCAACACGAAAGATCGATCACAAACCATAATTTCACTAAACTTAACCACAAAACCTATATTACATGCCACTCAAAGCTATGTCAAATGAATAAAGAGTGTGAGGATTCAACTTATAGTTCAAATGCTCCCCAGAGTTCCCTAAGTAGTACGTTTTCGGCACAATCTTCTTAGGGTTCTCAAAAGTGTTCTCATCCCGGACATTTTTTGCTTCCAGCACTGTCACTTTTGTTACAGGCAGGGCAACAACTTTCACCTTCAATTGCCCCGTCTCCACCCGTAAATTCACGGTGTTATTTTCGTAGTTCACCACCTTGACTCTCAACAACTGTGTGTCGTTGTTGTCTCGCCATAAAATTGCGCTAGCTGTGAGAGTTTCCGAGGGGCTTGCCACGAGTTCTGAGGTAAGGTACGTCGCGCCATTGGATGCTTCAAAGAAGGTCTGCATCCAGTAGCTAGGTGTACCGTAAATCTTGGCCGAGTCGTATACTATTGCATCTGGTGTCCACCTAAATGATCATAAATGCAGAACCCTTTTTATGTTATCTTACACATTTTCCTAAACTTAATGTGTCTTAATTTGAGCGAGAATGAAGAGCTTACGCGTAGTTGTTAGCGTTTACGAGCAATGGAGCATAGCTTGCGAATTCAACAACATCACTGCAATGTGAGTAAATAAGAGAGGTATAAGAATCATTAATCATGCATAGATTGTAAATTTACAAACATTAATGTTTCAGGTGTAGTAAAAATTAAGGAACCTTAAATGTAAAGAATCTAAAGATACATACCTGTTTTTCTCCAATCCCATGAGGAATGCAGATTCAGCAAGTGCAGCCAGGAGATTACCTTTGCCAGGTGCCTTTCCCCAGAGAGCATATTCACTCACAAATGCCTACAAATAAATTGGTTAGTCAAATCTATCAAAATTTTTAAATTTTATTTTGAAGATTGAAAGAATGAGGAATTATTAAAAAGCCAACCTTGGGACCTGTGCGAGGTGAATTGTCGAAGTGAGTATATTGATTATACATATCAATGGCTTCATTTGGATAAACCTACCCAAACAGAAAAAGGAAAAAAACATTAATAATAATGAAATAAATATAACTGAACAAAATAACAACGAATTACACTTGAACTTACATGGTATTCATAAATATCAGCAGGCACGTTGAGAGTGCCATTAGTCCCATCACAATTTGTGATAATTTTTATCTCAGGGTAGGTTCTCCGAATTTCATCATAAAACAGCCGATAATTTGCTGAAATAACAAAGGAACATTAATTAAATTCATACCCAAAACATCAATTAATAAATTGTATGGTGAAAATAATAAAACAGTAATATGGAAGATTAATAGAAAAATAAATCATTAATCAAAATCCTCTGAAACAATTCATACCATTATACATGGGCTTCCCACAATCTTCGTTACCAGGTGCAACATACTTCAAATCGAATGGCTTGGGATGGCCCATTGCAGCTCTGACTCCGCCCCATGTTGTGTTCACATCTCCCAGGGCAAACTCAATACCATCCAAAGCATCCTACAATTTTAAATAAATTATTCTCACTTAATTGCATTTTAATAAATGAAAATTAATTTATATGCTTTTTAAGAATATATCTTACTTGGATGTATGGATAAATGAACTTAGGATCAACTTCTAAACCACTGATGCTAATACCAATGCTAAACACCCATATGGGAAGTGCTCCAAGATCCTCCGCTAGCTGCTCAGAAAAGAGTATAATACATGAGAATAGATTATTAAGGTGTGTTTGACAGAGTTCATAAAGCTAACATATTTATTGTTTTGTAAACTCCTAAAAATATACTTATTCTAAAGGTAAAAAATGTTTTTGGAAAAAACAGAAATAGATCTCCCATGCTTTTAAAATAAACCATCTATACTTATAAGCACAACTCCACCAACCACACCCTTAAATCTAGTAATTCTACTATAATTGCGTGTTTAACCCACACAAGAACAAAAGAAAGAATTTTATTCGGAATCCATTTGGATCATTATCCAATTAAAAGATGTTCTAATATAATTCATTTTACATAATGAGATGCTTGGAAAATATTAAAAGAAAATTTTGATTATGAAAAAAAAGAAGAAGAAAATTCAATGAAGCAGAAACTGTGCTGAGACATACTTGGAAAAACTCCATATGGCCCATGCCATCATCTGTCCAGTAATTCCATGCGTCATTAAAATGGCCAGGTCTGTGTTCCCAAGGCCCTATTGTGTGTTTCCAATCCAGACTGTTTTTCAGTTTATCCCCTTCAACATAATTCCCACCTACCAATATATTCAGGCCAATTAAATTCCACGAGTAAATAAATAATGCTCATTATGTTCTTAACTGAGCAGTTCAGACGAAAAGAACACCACATAAATCACAACATATAAAATGATTTTATATTTTTATAAGAATGCTCATTCTGTTCTTAACTGAGCAGTTCAGACACGGCCTGAATCACAACATCTCAAATGAAAAAAAAATTATAAGAAAGAATGATCTTGTGGCATTACCCGGAAATCGAATAAACCCAGGATTTAAATCCTTAATCATATTGAAAATGTCTTTTCGGAATCCATGCCCCTGTTATAATATATGATCAGACATTACATCTCAAAGTGAGCATAACTGTAAATAACTAACATGATCATATTATAAGCCAGTCAAAATCTCACCATGTAAGTATCCTCGGGCATAACTGAGACTTGATCAAGCCACACATCACCTTTCTTGCTTGTTGTGATGGTCAGCATTGCACGGGGGTGGGATCCCATGGCTGTCAACTTGAATTGTACCTTTTGCCATTTTCCATCAGAGCTAATTCTGGAGAAAACACAAAATACAAGAAACCAATAGATTAATGTAAAGACATGCAACCATTGATGTACTTTTGGAGCTACGAATCTGAACTTACTTGACATGCTGATGAGCCAGAGGATCGGTAACTACTCGCGCTGTCAATGCAACATCAAGATCAACAGAATCGAGAGATCGTACGTAAAGAGTCACTAGGTAATTCTTTCCATTCTCAACATTCTGCAAGAACAACAAGAAAAAAGAGTTTAGAAAATGCCATTCGAATCAAATCAATGTAACATGGTGAATCTGAAGATAGATGAACACACCATTCCCCAGTATCCAGGATTGAAGACTCCAACACCGCCATCCGGGCATTTGTCGCAGAGAACCTCGATCTTCAGTGCGACTTTGTTTCGCGGAAATGGTGATGAAAGATCTGTTGTGACTGTCACATCTGAAGCCTCACCAATCACTCCCCATGCCTCCAGAGTCAGTGTATCGTTGATATCTCTTGCCTCAAAACCTGCCAGTATTTGTCAGAAAAAGCAAGTCACAGATCAAAAAATCAAAGCAATTTAATATAAATCATACCCCTGTTGTTGACAAGCTCTGCCCATAATCCTCCAGGGCCAGAATGGTTAATGTCCTGCAGATCATTTAAACAAAAGGCAGTTGAGCCTGATTCTTATATTGAATCATGTTATCTAGTTTACTGTGAGACTTGCTGACCTCAAAAAAGACACCGAACAATCTGTCTGGCATTTTCCTCTGCGCTCCATCCACGTAAAGAGTTGCGGTGCTGTCTGAATTTTTCTCAAAAGCTGGCCGAATAGCGACGCACCAATTCGGACGAAGAAAAAACAGAACCAAAACGGTAATTATCGTGTTTGTAGCCATATCTTGATTACTGGGCATTGAATTTACGCAGAGAAGAAGACATGTGTGTGTGTATATAGGCACAATGTGGTACCGACAGGAGTAATTCAACTAAGGGATGAGTGCGAAAAACCAGACAACTTGTTTATATAGGATTGGAACTCTCTCTTACCAAACTGGTTAAATCATCGTTGAATACAAGTACGCGTCCATATATATAGGCACTCATACTAAGAAGTACAAATGAAGTATGAGAGCATTTCAAACGGATCCTTACGTAAATATCGTGTCACGTGTTAGAATTGTAATAAGTTTTTCATATGATGCAGATCAAATTGATTCGGCTTGTTGGAATTGTAATAAGTTTTTCTTATGATGCAGATAAAATTGATTCGACGGAGAATCTTTTTGAAAATTTGTTCCCTAATACAACTCGTATTAAATTAAGTTTAGTGTCACATTGTGAAACATGGAGAGAACTATCAAATCCAAAGTTTTACGTACGGTATTTAATTTGAATCTCTGAACCTAAAAAGAGAAAATTCTATGTTTGTGGCTACAGTAGCCACAAACGGAAGTGAATACGGAGGACGCATTTAGAAAATGCGTCATCTCCATGTGCAATTTTTTTTAAAAATTTTTTTAAATAGAGGACGCATTTACGAAATGCGTCCTCTGTTTTTTTAATTTTTTTTTAAAAAATCCTGGTCAAAAAAATCAGGCGGCGAAGGGGGAGCTGCCAAGTGGCGAGGACGCATTTACTAAATGCGTCCTCTATTTTTTTTTAAAATCCTGGTCCAAATTTATTTTTTTAAAATATATTTATATATATACATAAATATAAATATATACATAAATATAAATATAAATAAATACACATATATATATATATATAAATATAAATAAATAAATAAATATATATATATAAATATAAATAAATAAATAAATATATATATAAATATATACATATGTATATACAAATATAAATGTATAGATATATATATAATATATATGTGTATATATAAATATAAATATGTATATGTATATATAAATATATACATAAATATAAAAATATATATATAAATAAATAAATAAATATATAAATACACACATGTATATATAAATAAAAAATATATATATGCAAATATAAATATATATACATATATATATAAATATAAATATATACATATATATATATATAATATATGTGTATTTATATATATAAATATAAATATGTATGTACATACATATATTTATAAATATATGTATATATATTTATTTATATTTATATATATCTTTATTTATATTTATATGTGTATGTATATCCACACATTTACATGCATGTATATCCACACATTTACATGCATGTATATCCACATGTATGTATATCCACACGTGTACATGTATGTATATCCACACATTTACATGTATGTATATATTTATATACATACGTATATATTTATATATATTTATATATATATATATGAATATATATATATATATTTATTTATTTATTTATATTTATGTATATAAATATATATTTATTTATATTTATTTATATTTATGTATATATATATATATATCCGTATATATATATATTTTATATATTTATCCGTATATGTATATATTTATATATATATATCCGTATATATATATTTTTTATATATTTATCCATATATGTATATATTTTTATTTATATATTTTATTTATATTTATATTTTATATTTATATTTATATTTTATATTATATATATATATATAATTATATATATCTTTATTTATATTTATATTTATATATATCTTTATTTATATTTATATTTATATATATCTTTATTTATATTTATATTTATATTTATATTTATATTTATATATATCTTTATTTATATTTATATATATCTTTATTTATATTTGTATATATCTTCATTTATGTTTATATATATGTTTATATATATATATATATATATATATATATATATATATCTTTATTTATATTTATATATGTGTATATATTTATATTTATATTTATGTATATATTTATACACATTTACGTGTGTGTACATCCACACATTGACGTGTGTGTACATCCACACATTTATTCTACCCATCAGTCAAAAATAAAACTTGTCAGAAAAACGAAAAAAATTTATTTTCCAAGAGGACGCATTTTGTAAATGCGTCCTCTAATTATTCTGCCAAAAAAAAATTCAGCCAGCTTAAATCGGAAAAAAAAATCTTTTTCGAGAGGACGCATTTTGTAAATGCGTCCTCTATATTGTTGGCCAATTTCACAAACCACGGTATTTGATGCCAACTTTCAAATTTTTGCTATACTAAAATCAAGAACTCGAGATGAGCCTTATCGTGGATGCATTGTAGCCGTTGTTGCAGAGATAGCGTAGGTAATCAGATGTCGCGGTCTCATAAACCAACCCGGGTTGCAATGGACCTGATGATGTCACTACCCCGGCACCATACTCCAATGGAACGGCCGCGACTCCACTATACGCGGTTATTGGCTCATTCTTGTTGTTAGTCTGACTAGCTGCAGACAAAAGTCCAGACAGACTAGTCAGTGGCAGTTTCAGAGTCATGGATTTCTATCATAAAACTGACTGCGTACCTGTTGTCATGATCGCGGATTTGATAGCAGAGGGACTCCATGAGGGATGCTTGGATTTGATCAGAGCAGCAATTCCGCTAACATGAGGACAAGCCATTGATGTGCCCGACAGGATGTTGAAGGCCGCGTCTGTTTGATTCGAAGGCCATGCTGACAGAATGTCTACTCCCGGTGCTGCAACATCAGGCTTGTTTGGGTATGGAGAGCTGAAATCGCCCACTGCTGAAAAGTATGCCACAATTGGAGCCGGCTTGTATCTTACCGCCACAGTTGGTAAAATAGTAGCTGTGGGACTCCTGCACATTTTGTCAGTGTGCAACGATATATCAGATGCAGCTGAACTGAACTGAACTGCAGATAAGTTGAAAACATAATGTACCTGGTTGAGTTAACATAAGCTTTGATGCGAACTCCATTTCGGGCGTTGATATCCACCATTGGAGAAGAACCAGACACTGAAGTCACTACTCCTCGGCCGTGGGCATCGATGGATATCACTCCAATCCCACCTAGCTTGAACACTTCTAGTCTCCCGGCTTCGCCCGTGCCAGTGCCATCATCAGAAGTTGTTTCACACACAACGATCTTCCCCTTCACATTTTTCGCGTCCAATGAACCCGGCAAACAGTTTCTGAAACAAATGCACTCGCTATCATCACTCCAGCTTTCATTCATAAAAACTAGTATGAGTTCATAACAAGTGTACATACCTAGCATCCCTAGTATCAGACCCAGAGGCAGTAAGAGGGTAGACTGGAGTTTTCTTGAAATTAGCAGAATGAATTCCATAGGCCTAAATGGTAAATTTAAGATCATATATCAGGTTCTTTTCGACTTAACTGCACTTCAGTTTAGTTCAGTCTGAAAAAACATAACTCTTCATAGTTTACCTTGATCACTTTGTTATTTCCTCCCAAGACGATATCTGACTCGAAAAATCTGTCAATGGTGCTTGCACCAACGGTTAGGATCCAAGGAGCGGTATTTGAAATGGTGGTGAAGTCTGGCATCGGGACATGGTCACCTGCGGAGCCTACTACTAGGATGCCATTTTCAACAGCATGAAATGCTCCAATGGCGATTGGGTCTAACTCGTAAAAACCATAGCCGGAGCTACCAAGCGATGCTGAAATGATATCGACCCCATCAGCAATTGCATCCTCGAATGCTTTCAGAACTGCTGAGCCGTCGCAACCATTGCTGCTGCAAGCGCGGTACACAGCGATTCTGGCGCCTGGAGAACCACCACGAGCGGTGCCACGAGCAATGCCGTTGTAGGATGCACCGGGAACCGGTCTTCCGGCTGCGATTGCTGCAACATGAGTTCCATGACCGGCATAGTCCCTTGCTGAAGTAGACTTGTCTTTGGTGAGGTAGTTCCTTGCTCCTATCAATTTCCTGATGCAAGTAAAGTACATTGATGATATTGCTTAATCTGATGCACTTTTCCGTTCTCTTGACGCTAACACCTTACTATTTGGATTGGCTTTTTGAGTAAGTTGGAATGTGGGTAAGGAATTGAACAAAGAAAGTAAAAATATTAATGAATCGATGAGGATGATTCCATTTTTGCCATGAAAGGAGCGTATGAAACTAAAAGTAAAAAGTGTGACAATATTAGAAGAAAACGTGATTACTTATTACACATGGAAGCCTTAAAATCAGGTCCTGCTATGCATTTTCCCTTCCATTTCTTGGGGACTGGACCCATACCTTTGTCATTGAAACTCTTTGCTTCTGGCCAAATCCCTGAATCATGTACACAACACATTTGCGTCAGTAATTAATGTATTTCCTTCAGCCTACAAAACTATACCCTTTGTCCCATAAATCATCACGAGTGCGAACATGTTTGTTTGAAACCGTGAAAATGTAAGTATCTGAGACAATAATATTAACCTGTATCTATAATGCCAATGATGACATCTTGGTCAGAAAGAGAGGAACTTGATACCGGGTTCAAACGGGGTGTGGATTTGGATCCAACACCACTTAGCTCCTTCAAGAAATCCCAGGAACGCGTTGTGTGGAGCGGGATGACAGGATCAGGGAAAACCGACACAACTTCAGGCCTTTGAGCAATTGATTCTGCCTCTTCTTCAGATAACCGCGCTGCAAAACCCGAAAAACCATTGTTGTACCTGTGTATCACTCTATCTTTCCACCTGAGGAAGGACAAAATGTTTATTCAGCCAGTTTATTCCTAAAAGTACCATACAAAGATATACTCCCTCCGTTCCCACGCGAATCTTCACACTTTTTGATCAACTTTCTCGGGGCACATTTAATCATAAATTTGAGTTAGTATACAGACACCAATATCATCATGTAAAATATTGTTAGATTTCATGCATCATATAATTTCTAAATATCAAATTTTAATACACTAGTAGTATACGTAATTAAAGTTACTGATGGTCAAATATGGTCAGAGAAAGTTGACCAAAAAGTGTGCACATTCGACTGGGACGGAGGGAGTAGCTTAATATATAAGATGATAAGTCACCTTTATATAGAAGTCCATAACTCTAACATTTATAAACAAAGGCATACAAAAAATATACTATAAAGAAAAGCTCAGATTTAAAAGCTGACATTTCCATGGAGGCAGAGCTCAAGATATGACTGGAGTCCTCAAAACCGGCTGACGGGGATTTAGCAGCTCCGGTGTACACAATGTAAACGCCATTGTTTCGTGGTTGAGCTGATACTGCTACTGCCACGAGGAAAAGAGAAACAAAGAAAGAGAAGAAAACAGCAGAGCTGTTCATACTCAGAAAGATGCAAACAATGGTTCGTTAGCTGTAGTTTTGGAGTGCATAAACTGAGCTTCAGACAAGTGCCTATAAAGGCATCAAGAACTTTTTTTTAAGGATTAATCGCTCAAAAGCATGGAGTATTCATATATTGAAATGTGACCTGTAAATTAAGGTTCCCTAGGTCAAATATGGAGTGCTCATCGTATACATTTCCTTATCTGTTCTACGTGCCAGCGGTCTGCAGCATCAGAGGTGAAACGAAAATCAGGAAATGTAGCCAATGTCAGAGATCCATAACGATCACAGTAAAGAAAGCATTTTAAGTTGGCCTCTGAATCAGGGGCGGACGCAGAAAACATGTATGGTGGGGGTCAAAGGAAAAAAATTCCACTATTTATTTTATAGTTAAGGGGGTGAGAAATAATTTTAGAGAAAATTTACTCTCATATTCTCCGTAAATTTCATTCCAGTGGGGGGTGAAACCCCCTTCAGCCCCCGCCTGATTCCACCCATCTAAACCCATGTATGAACCACTTGGGTTTGTTCAAGTGGTCAAGTGTAACTCGGAATAAATTTTTATGAATTACTCTTTATCCAAAAGAAAATCATGTACGATAGGGTGAGCAGGTGCTATCAGATTCTGACCCGCTAGTTTGTAAATTGAAAAACCTCATCTAAATGGTTCTATTTATATGACTACTCCTCCCATCCCATTAAAAATAACACAATTTCTTTTTTTGTCCGTCCAAACAAAAATGACATATTTTGAAAACATCCAAAATGAAAAAACATATATTGTCAAATTTTCACAATGTCCTTTTTAACTTTAACAACCTTCAGACTGGAGCCACAACTTTTTTAAAATATCCCTACTTTTTAACAATTATTCTCTATCACATCAGTTTGTATAAAAGAGCGAGTCAAAAATAAATACGTCATTTTTTATGGGACGAAAACAATATATCATAAAAAGTTTATTATAACATAACCCTGAACCATCAATGCGATTACATCTCACCAATTTGAATTGACACCACCTTAATTCGACCCTTCGTTAAGGGACTCTAGTTACCTATCATTCAGTTTCAAAAAGGAATAGGACTGGAACTAGTCCCTCCCCTCCTTTGTCCCAGCAACAATGACACAATTACTTTTGCACGATTTTCAGTGTTCATGTTTGACCACTAATATCTCTAACTATATATAATAATTTCTCATACAAAATAGATATTTGAAAAATAGATACTAAGATGAATAAAACAATATCTCACGTGATATTTTTATGAGCAAATTACTTATGTGGCCCTTGAGCTATCACGTTCGTTCACCTTTAGCCCATAATCTTTTTTTCTAAACACTTTTGGCCCCTAAAATTACAAAACCGACTAATTGTGGGCCTTCAGTCCGGTCAAACCGTCAACTTACATCAAATGCATTACTTTTAAGAGCAAAATGAACATTTGACATTTTCCCTTTTTTTTCCTTTTCTTTTTCTTTTTCCCTTCCCCTTTCCCATCCCCATTCTGCCACCTCTAGCCCCCTGAACCCTGATTCCCACGTTGACCATTTGGGGTGTTTGAAAATGAGGAGTTGGGGGAGCCTGAAACCCTAATTCTCGCGTTATGGCCTTCCACTTACATATTTGTGGCATTCTTCACATGTTTCTTGCCATCGAAACAGTGGCAAGCGCCGCAGGGATGGGGGCTAGGGAGGGGCTCGGGGCCATGGAGGTATGGGGAGCACTGGAAGAGTTGATGCGGGGGCGGGGCTCGCATGCTTCTTCCCCCATCTCTTGAAACAATCGTTGAATACTTTCTAGCCGTGGGATAGGATATTTCTTTTTTCTCCTTTGCGTCTACAAGATTCCGGTTCGGGTCACGAATCTCCGTCGTGAATTTCCCTCACGGTCGTTGCCTAACTCCCTAGTAGTGCTTCTTCTCACCGGGATCTTGTAGCATCTGTGCCTTCTTGGCATGGGCAATCTCTAGCACATTCTTCACAGGCGGAATCACGATGTTTAACACGGGATTGCCGAAACCATCTGGGGTTTTGAGCACTTGAATTCGTTGAAATCGAAGGAATTATTGGTCGGAAATGTGAAGGAGAAACTGTTTGTTGAATGGGTGTTGTAAGTGACTGAATTATGAGAAGAATCGATGCTTGAGGTTCTTGACAGCTGCTGGGTGATGTCGGAATAACCGCCATAGTTTTCCCCGAAGACAAAATCATCGAGAAGGAGATGTTGATTGATCAGCTCAAGGGTTGAAGTTTCAGTGGGTGGTGGGTTTCAGGTGGTGGGGGTTTTAGGCTTTCAGGGTTGGAGGCGGGGATTTTGGCAAAAGGCGATCAAACAGCTCGCCCTCAGCTGCCCCGGTTACACCGACACCACAATAATATCTAGAGAGGTAAATCACAGCACTCCCGTAGTTGAGCCCCTGACCCTCGACTGTACTCGGTGCGCACAAGGGAACTCCCCACTGGAGAAATTCCCACACTGTCGCTGCCGAGAGTCGAACTCACGATGGCAAGAGCATAAGTTAGAGGCCCAACCACTTGGGCGATTGTGTGGGTGTGGGGGCGGGGGATTTTGGTTAGTGTGGGAGGCGGGGAGGAGTGTGGGGAAGGGGGAGAGAAACTGGAAAAAAGAAAAAGGAAAAATGAAAGATGAAAAAAGGAAAAGAGAAAGAGAAAATAAAATGAGAAATGTCACCACCAAACCACCCCCCCAAGCCAGCCCTCGTCACCACCACCTCCACCCAGTCGCAACCACCCCACCTTCACCACCTCTAGGATTTCTGCCACCACCCTGCCGCCTCACCCCCTTCCATTGTCGCCACCTCCGGCTATGATGCAAAACTGCTCTCCAACGAGAATCATAACCAGCCACTATCGTTTGTGCATTAATCGGTTTGTCTGTTGGGAAAACACATCAAACCAAAGCGATTGTATGCATTGGACTCCGGTTGGAACTGGGCGAGGATGTGGCCAAAGGGTTGGACCAGCCACCATCGTGGGGGGTATGAAGCGCTTATTGGACGGACATCCTTTCGTTCTACAGTAATGGTTCTGTTGACCAATTAGGATTTGCCCAAGGACGGTCGCCGGAGTTAACTTCCAGAGGTGCAGATCCGATGAGCACAGAACCCGTCATCTGCGGTTCACAGAGTTGTCGTTCACCGCCATTCACGGAAGGAAAAGAATGGGAGGGAGGGAAAGTGGTGGACAATGGCGGTAAAGAAGAAGGAAGACGAATGGGTTAAGGTTTAGAGTTAGTAGTCATTTCACTTTTTTGTTTTATCTTTTGAAGGGTATTGTCATTTCAATTAAATTCAGCCTTAAACTGCAGGAACGGTATATTTGTACTTACACTTACTATTTAATACTATATTTGTATTTTCCATTATCAAAATATCATATTTACATTTATATAAATTAGGCAGGGTTATATATGCTCCTTTCTTTGATTTATATTTTGAGTATTACATTTACTCATGAATGTGCGCACTTGTATGTTCTCAATGGGCGAACTTTGTATTTCTTTATTGATCTGCGCGCCAATGGTCTGCTGGCTTCTCAATCTCCAAAAGGTCAACAAGAATATGATCAATGAGATTTTTTTTCTTCTTCTTTTCCGTTGGAATATAGTCTTGGAAAATACCGTTTTTCCATAAATTTATGAAAAAAATGAGATTTAACTAGAATAATAAAAGGTAAAAAGTGTTAGTTGCAATATTAAAAGTTTAGTATACAACGTATAGTAGGTATAAAGTTTTTAACCTGATTTATGCAACCCAAAAATTTTATCTTGATTTATTCTAATTTGCACTTTAAACTTTGATCTTTCCATGACTTATGAAAATACCGTATTTCAAGAGACGGACTCGTCCTTGAAATCCTTTTCTTCATTTATGGCAATACTTTCCCTTTTTTTTATTGTTCTATGATATCAATGTAATGATTCAGACCAACAACGAAATCAAAATTAGTATTCCCTCGGCCTTCTAATATTGGCTCTGTTTGACTATAAAAAAATTTAAGACATATTTGACTATCAATAACTTTAATTACATACAATTATGAACGTCATGTGAGGTGCTTTTAGATTTTTCGTAACACATAGTTTTTAAAAACTGAAATTTTATAATCTGTTATTTTATGAAATCAAACTTATAGATAATCCAACATACTTTGAAATATTTTTAGAAAAAATGGAGCTATTGTTAAAATATACCAGAAAAGGGAGTACATTTTACTGCTCCATGTGAATCAGCTCCAGAGTCCTGGAAATCATCACTCTGATAACTCAGCTTCCTTTGTATTAAATCATTCAAAGTACAAACCAGAAATTAATGATCTCACGGAGAGAAGCTCTAAAGAAACCTCCAACCACCTCCTTCAATTTTCAGTTGCCACAGTAATTTATTACTGTAGATATACAATTACTATGGCTTGTGACATTAGAGATGCAACGGTACAAAAACGATTATGGGAATGTGCACTTTGTACTTAACCGTTGCTACGGATAATGAAGCCAACTCCATTTACAGTATAGGTATCTTGATATAATATAAAGAGGTTTATTTAATTTAGTATGAATGCTTTATCTCATCAACCGTGCCTTGATATTTAATCAATCACACGTTTCATCAATCATGAGCATTACGATATACAAGGATACGGGAAAAAAATCTATTGTTATGGCTACAATAGTTTGGGGTGGATGCAGGGGTGGAGAACGCATTCAGCGAATGCGTTCTCTCGAATACGTCCTCATGAATTTAGTTTTTTTTTTCCGCAGAATTCCTGAGGACACAGTCACTCCTTAGTAGCTCGTTGCTACAACTTCTCTTTGACTCGCCCCTCTTTACGCGAACGGATCCTTTATTTTATTTTAAGCAATTATTCAGCGAATGCGTCCTCTAGATGTTAGGTGAAAAATATATATTTTCCAAGAGGACGCATGGTTCGAGAGGTACTGATTCAGGTGAAGAGGTTCGAGGGGTGATGGTTCAGGTAAAGAGGGTTCCAGTGGAGGGGTTCGAGAGGTACTAGTTAAAGGTGAGTACCAGTAATTCTTCATCTCTCGAACCAGTACCTCTCGAACTAGTACTACTCTCACCACTCGAACCTTCACTGGAACCTTCACCTCTCGAACCTACAATTCAACCTTCACCTCTCGAACCAGTAAAATAAAGCCCTCAAGAATACAGATTAAAATCTAACAACATCGATTTTCGTTTCAGTTTCGGAACCTAGCACACCGTTGGCACGTGGAGCAGATAAGAAAATACATGAAGGTACAGATGAGAACTCCATTTTGGACCCAGGGTACCTTAATCTCCAGGTCACATTTCAATATATTAGGACTCCACGCGGATGATTAATCCTTAAAAAAACAGTTCTTGATGCCTTTATAAGCAGTTGTCCGAAGCTCAGATTTGGCACGCCAAAACTACAGAAAATTAAACATCTTTCTAAGCATGAACAGCTTTGCTGTTTTCTTCTCTTTCTTTGTTTCTCTTTTCCTCGTGGCAATACAAACAACAGCTCAAACAAAAAACAATGGCGTCTACATTGTATACACAGGAGCTGCAATATCCCCTTCAGCCGGTTTTGAGGACTCCGGTCATATCTTGAGCTCCGCCTCCATGGGAATGTCAGCTTTCAAAACCTTAGCTTTTCTTGAAGTTTTTATCTGTAGCCTTTGTTTTACGACTGAAAGAACTATGCTCCCACCGCTTCTTTTATAGTGACACACTTTCTAATTTAAGATGCTTCTTTTATATTGACACTTTCTATTTATGGCAAGTTTAAGGTTATTACATTCACTCATTTTACTTTTTCTTCTCTCAGTTCAATTTCATCCACTTATTCAGCATCTCCTAAATTCCAACACCAAAAATGATATCTAGAGAAACAGAGGGAGTACATTGACTGAATACACATTTTGTCCTTCCTCAGGTGGGAAGATAGAGTCATACACAGGTACACCAATGGTTTTTCGGGTTTTGCAGCGCGGTTATCAGAAGAAGAGGCTGAATCTATTGCTCAAAGGCCTGAAGTTGTGTCCGTTTTCCCTGATCCGGTCATGCAGCTTCACACGACCCGTTCGTGGGACTTCTTGAAGGAACTAAGTGGTGTTGGATCCAAATCCAGTCCCAATCTGAACCGGAACTCAAGTTCCTCTCTTTCTGGTCAGGATGTCATAATCGGCATACTGGATACTGGTAAATGAATTTCCAGATACAACCTCCACCTTGAAATTTGTCTCCACTTGTTAAAAATGCACGCCAACTAAGCCTATACTTGATTTGTTAGACTCGCGAATGGCTGGATAACATTTAGAGTCCGTCTCTTGAAAGACGGTCTTTCCATAACTCATGGAAAGATCAAGGTTTAAAGTGTAAATTAGAAGAAATGAAAATAAAAATTTTCGGGTTGCAAGAATCGGGTTATAAACATTATTACTACTACGCGTTGCATAATAAATTTTTAATATTGCAACTTAGACATTTTACTTATTATTCTAATTAAATCACGTCTTTCCATAAGAATATGAAAAAACCGTCTTTCCCAATATTTTACCTAACATTTATATGCTCAATAACATTGAAATTATATATTTTATTTATTTGTTTCATCAAAATTTTAACAAGCACGAGTGGATTAAAACTATGTTCGAGATAATCACCTCTAGTTCTGATACAACATAATTGCAAGTGTGTTTTTACATATGATTCAGGGATTTGGCCAGAAGCAAAGAGTTTCAATGACATAGGTATGGGTCCTATCCCCAAGAAATGGAAGGGAAAATGCATGGTAGGATATGATTTCAAGGCTTCAAACTGTAACAGGTAAGTCTTCTCGGTTCTATATAAAGAATCAATGATATAATACCAATGCAACGTTACCTACGTTATTAAGTGTCAATATAATCATGAGATAGTTTTTGTAGTGCAAAAAAATCTATAACTAATTAATGAAAGTGTCAATATAACTCTCAGACATTATTCTGGCATTGAGTCCGATTTTTTAGCGTTGACTCAAAATACCTTTTGGGCAAAATCTAAAATTAGGTGGACAATTTTACCGTTATAGTTTGCCGGACCACTGCTGCACTGCCACCGTAACAAGTAGGATTATATCAGCACATTATGAAAATTGATAGGGATATATCAACACATTCCTAAAACATGTAGGGTTATATCAACACATTTTTAAAACTTATAGGGTTATATCAACACATATTATAAAGGTTAAGTGTGTGGTACTCGGTTGGCCTTAACGGGCGACCACAACATCATATACATCATTATCACATCATAACAATATTTTATACATCATAAAATTCGACGTCACGACGCCATCATTCATATTAAACACCACTATCACATATTATGACCCCATTTCAAAACTTATCAACATTAAAAACCGTAGGTCAAAGAACACAGCAAAATAACAACCACACACAACATCAAAGGTCATCAAATCATCAATCAGGACTAAACACAGCAAAATAAACAAAATATCATTATAACCCCTATATTCTATACTATGTGTTGATATAACCCTACACTTTTTACGAATGTGATTATATAACCCTATAAGTTTTAGGAATGTGCTGATTTAACTCTACCAGTTTTCATAATGTGCTGATATAACCCTACCTATTCCGGCGGTGGTGTAGCAGTGGTCCGACAATATTTGGAGTATTAATGACTCTAAGGGTAATAACATCATTTTTTATATTTTAGTTTTTTTTTGTTTTTTTCATAAGGACAAAAGTGTATTTTTATAAAATTTCAGCTAAAAGTTGTCGGAGAGGGTTATATTGGCACTTTCAAATACTGAAATGTTGTATTAGCACTTATGTCAAATATGTAGGGTTATAAAAGCACATTTCTCAAGAATCAATCATGTACATTGTTTAAGGTGGTCATAAACATGATCCTTAAACTTCAGGAAACTGATTGGCGCAAGGAATTATGTTACCTCTGACAACTCTACATCAGCAAGGGACTACAACGGTCATGGCACGCACGTTGCAGGAATCGCAGCAGGAAGAGCTGTCCCCGGGGCATCCTACAATGGTCTGGCTCGAGGTACCGCGCAAGGTGGATCTCCAGGCTCCAGAATTGCTGTGTACCGCGTTTGCAATGATCAAGGATGTGTCGGCTCAGCAATTCTAAAAGCATTCGATGATGCAATAGCAGATGGAGTTAATGTTATCTCTCTATCCTTTGGTGATGTCGGGGACTCTGATTACTCGCGCAATCCAGTTGCTATCGGAGCTTTTCATGCTTCCGTCGAAAATGGGATCCTGGTAGTAGCCTCTTCGGGTGATGCTGATACTAATGATCGCGATTATTTTTCTGTCAAGAATGCTGCCCCTTGGGTAATAACCGTCGGTGCAGCCACTGTTGACAGGTTGTTCGAGTCTAATGTTGTCCTGGGAGGTAACAAAGTGATCAAGGTAGCTCTAATTTCCTTTTCTTCGTGTTAGAGTTAGTCTCACGCTGGTGGTTGACAGTCATATAACTCAGTATATAAGATCATGGGTCACCTCTACATAGTACCAATGTGGGACTAACTCTAACGCTTCAGAATCAAATACATGAATCAAGATAAATATATAAGCTTTCTTTATGATCTTGTTAAATGTATGTCAGGGTGGAGGTGTTCATTCAGCTAATTTCCAGAAAAAGCCCATCTACCCCTTAATTGATGGCTCTTCAGCTAAGATTCCTGAAGCTAGGGACGATGAAGCCAGGTAAGTACATACACTAGTGAATGCAACACCGACATCCTCTTAATGAATGTTACATGGAAAATCCAATGCTGTTTTCAGGGATTGTTTTCCGAACACATTAGATGGAGGCAAGATCAAGGGGAAGATTGTTCTTTGTGACACGCAGTACTCGGGGTATGGAGTAGGTGGGAGGTATGAGGTAGTAACGAGATTGGGTGGGATCGGAATGATATATAAAGATCCTTATGCATCGCTAGTCGGCTCAGTTTATGGATCTTTTCCAATGGTTCCAATTACTTGGCAAGATAGAGAAGTGATTCTATCTTATATAGCCTCAACGAGGTAAGGCATCAAGTTTTTTTGTTTGAAAATGTTTGTGATTCGATCATTTGATTAACATTTGCACTTTTACATGTTGTCAGCAATCCTGTCGCGACAATCTTATCAACAACAGAATCTGTTGCAGCGAAATACCAGCCAGCTCCATCTGTATCATATATATCTAGAATAACCTCGGTATCCAGCCCGAACTATCAACTAATAAAGGTACTCCATACATTGTACTGATTTCTTTTCTTCGCGAAATTGTTCTACTCCTCTGTCCTACTTGAAAAGTCGTGTTTGTGACACTATTTTATGCAGCCTGATGTTGTAGCCCCAGGAGTCGAGATTCTGTCCGCGTGGCCATCCAATGTTACAAATGACGCCTTCAACATGCTCTCGGGCACTTCCATGGCGTGCCCTCATGTTAGCGGAATTGCAGCTAATATCAAATCTCAGTATCCTTCATGGAGTCCCTCTGCTATCAAATCGGCTCTAATGACAACAGGTTAGTGTGTTTCTTCACATTACCTAGGTTTTTCGAGTCCTAGTTTTTGAAACACTTAGCTTTTGCCTGGATTCCTTTACAGCGATCCAGACAGACAACTCGAACCAAACTATAACAAACAATGCAGGGTGGACAGCCACCCCGTATGACTATGGAGCCGGGGAAGTGACATTGTTGGATCCGTTGCAACCCGGGCTGGTTTACGAGACAGAAATGAAGGATTACTTAGTTTACCTCTGCAACACGGGGATGGACGTGTCGCGGATAAAACTCATGATCTCATCGTCAAACAACCTTCCGACCAACTTTTCCTGCGCGAAGAATTCAGACCGAGAAATGGTATCAGACATGAACTACCCATCCATAGCAATCAGCACCTTGAACCACACTCTGACCAGGACAATTACAAGAACTGTCACAAACGTTGGCGACGAAGATGTTACAACTTATGTACCGAGTGTAGAAATGCTATACAAAAGCTTCAGAGTCCGAGTAAAACCCAAAAGGCTGCAGTTTACCAAAAGCAAGAGGAAGCTGAGTTATCAAGTGATTTTCACTCGCGCCAGTCCTTCCTATCAGTACGCAGCTGATTATGGTTCAATCACCTGGAGCAACGGAAAGTACAGAGTTCGTATTCCTTTCGTTGCAACTGATCCGAATCAAGATTGAACAGGATCATCAGTTTCACCTGGTTGAGTAATATTGTGCTACTTGTGTAGTCACACAATAATATGTGTAGCTAATTGCGGCTCTTTCTTTCTTCGTTTCCCAAAAAGTGTCGTATGTTCTAGCTTCCACTATAATAAAATGTCGTTGCATTTACCCTTAAAACGTTGTATATTACTTTAAAGCGACACTTCGACATACCTTCCAACAGTTTTTAAACTTTTAAGAAAACGACACTTGTTTGGTGGGCGACACTTTTCCGGTTTCGAAACTCTCTCTCTTTTCGCTACGCTTGTGCCTTTAAAATGTGACGTTATATTCAATCAAATACAACAGTTAGCTCCAGAAAAAGTGACACTTGTGATAAAACAATTGTAAGGATTGTTTGAAAAACTCCTTTCATGTTTGTTTTTTATTGCTCTACGTGAATCAGCTCCAAAGTCCTGGAACTCAACACTTGACATATAACTCAGCTTCCTTGTGTTAAATCATTCGAAATACAAAACAAACATTAATGGTTTCTTTCAATTTTCAGTTGCTAAGTGGTTTTGATTGCTTGCTTGTGCCCTGTCACATTAGGGATGCAACGGTACAAATACGATTATAGGAATGCGCACGTTGTACTTCCCATTTCTCCAGGTGATGGAACCAGCTCCAGTTACAGTATAGGCATTTACATTGTAATCATAGAGTGAATAATTCACTTGATAACTTAGCTTCTTCTTCTTCTTGCTAAACATCAGCTTCCTAGGATTCACTTGAACCTTAACGTTCTTGTCGTTTATTTCCACGCTGGCTACATAGACAGATTCTTCCTCTCCACCAACATTTGTCACTGTCCTCACAACTTTTCCGGTTCCATGAACGATTATCCACGGATAGTTCATATCGGGCACCAACGCTTCACTCGAGTTGCTCGGGCAAGAAAAGGTAGGAGGAAACTTTGATGAGATGAGTTTTATCCTGGATTCATCGTATCGCTTATTGCAGAGGAAGCGTAGATAATCAGCTGTCTCAGTCTCATAAACTAACCCTGGTTGTAGTGGACCCAACAATGTTACTTCCCCGGCGCCATAGTCATATATATCACCTTCATCTCCAAACCTGTTTGTTATTGGGGTCTTCATGTTGTTGGTCTGCCTTGCTATAAATGCAAGTCCATGACCAGTTATACGTAGTTAAACATATTAACGTCAAATACGTATTTTGTAGACTGTGTAAACATAAAAGTAAGTGGGTGGGTGCGTGGGTGGGGTAAGTACCTGTTGTCATGATGGCAGATTTGATTGCAGATGGGCTCCAGGAGGGGTATTGGGCTTTGACTAAAGCTGCAATGCCGGTTAAATGAGGGCAAGCCATTGATGTGCCAGACATTATGTTGAACTCTTGGTCTGTCGCATTTGATGGCCATGCTGACAGAATGTCAACTCCTGGGGCTACAACATCGGGTTGTGCTTTGTGAACATTAACATATGGAAATGCCATTTCAAGCTGTGGGACGAATGATAGTTCACTGACACTGTAATTTGCCGTTTTCTCTACTCTATAAAACAATGGCGCCGCTAGAGATGGAGCTGGCTTGTAGTTGGCTATAGTTACAGTTGGTAAGATAGTTGCCACGGGCTTTCTGAGAGAACGAGGAAGATTCAACAAAGCGTCGTATATTGATGAAATGGAAGTTTAATGTGGAACGGAAGGAGCAATGTCATTACCTGGTTGCGTTGATGTAAGAAAGAATCTGATCTTTATACTCACTGGAGACTACTACCACATTAGAAGAGCTGTAAACTGAGTCCAGATAGCCGTAGTAATCAATGGCTATCACTCCAATTCCACCTAGTTTTACGACAGCTTCATGTCTCCCGCCTTGTCCAAACGAGACATCATTGCGCTCAGTTTCACAGACAACAATCTTCCCCTTCACTTTACTTCCATCTAGTGTTCCCGGAAAACAATTCCTGAAACAAATGATGCACTCATTAGCCGTACTTCTTGCAATATATAAGATCATAGGTCACGTCTACATAGTACCAGTTAATTTTGCAATAGAAGAAGTGATTCTAATACGTACCTAGCTTCAAAGTCCCGAGATCCAGATTTCATGGCTGAAATGCCATCAATCAGAGGGTAGACCGGAGTTTTTCTGAAGTTAGCCGAATGAATACCTCTGGCCTGGTATTCCAAACAAGCAAGATCGTGAATGTGTAGGACAACGTTTTAACTTAAGATATAAGATCATGAATCACATATACATAGTATAAATTGGTTTTATGACAAAAGTCCATGATTCTAACAGTTACCTTGATGACTTTATTTCCTCCCAAGACAACATCGGACTCAAACAACCTGTCTATGGTGCTTGAACCGACTGTAAGAATCCAAGGAACATGATCTCGGATCCATGGAGATTCTGCATCGAACACGGCCTCACCAGCAGAAGCTACAACCAGAATTCCTGCCTCAGCAGCGTGAAATGCTCCCACAGCAATCGGATCTCTCGTGAGATCGCTATAATCAATGGAACCAAAAGATACTGATATAACATCAACCCCATCCGCTATTGCATCATCAAATGCTCTCAAAACAGCTGAACCACTGCAACCCTGATCATTACACACGCGATAAACCGCGATTCTGGAGCCAGGAGATCCACCCTGCGCAGTGCCACGAGCAATGCCATTGTAGGATGCCCCGGGGACGGGTCTTCCTGCTGCGATGCCTGCAACGTGCGTGCCATGGCCGTTATGGTCCCTCGCGGATGTAGACTTATCGTAGGTGAGGTAATTCCTCGCTCCGATCAATTTCCTGATATGTGAAACATTTTCATGGATGTTTTGCTGTAAAAATCTAGTTTCAAGTGCATGCAAAAGAAGAAGAAAAATGGTACGTGTTGCAGTTGGAAGGCTGGAAATCAGGTCCTTGAATGCATTTTCCCTTCCATTTCTTGGGGATTGGACCCATACCTTTGTCATTGAAACTCTTTGCTTCAGGCCAAATCCCTGAATCACAACATGACTTCCATTAGTAAATCATTGGAATAGATACAACTTCATTATCCATAATACATTTTACATTCAAACCATTCAAACCTCAAATACTTCATATATATACGACGAATACATGTTACTATAAATGTGTTTCACCTGTATCCAGAATGCCAATTATAACATCTTGACCAGGAAGAGAGGAATTGGATTTCGGATTCAGATCGGGTTTGGTCCCAACACCGCTTTGTTCCCTCAAGAAATCCCACGAACGCGTCGTGTGAAGCTGCATGACTCGATCAGGGAAAACCGACACAACTTCAGGCCTTTGAGCAATTGATTCAGCCTCTTCTTCGGATAAACGTGCTGCAAAACCCGAAAAACCATTGTTGTACCTGTGTATCACTCTATCTTTCCATCTGGGGAAGGACAAAATGTGTGTATTCAGCAAATGCTGAGCTTAAACATGGATAAACTTCATGAAAAAGCTAAAACAGAAATCTAACGTTTCCATCGAGGAAGAACTCAAAATGTGATTGGAGTCATCGAAACCAGCTGATGCAGCTCCTGTGTACACAATGTATACGCCATTGCTTCGCGCTTGAGCTCCGTGATAATGCAGAGAAACAAGAAACAGAGAAAGAAAGCAAGAGAAGAAATCCATAATCGTTAGAAAGAAGTGTAGTTTTTTTGAGTGCAGATGCTAAGCTTCAAACCACTGCTTATAATAGCAGCAAGAGTGATTTTTTAAGGAGCTAGTGGTAATATGTTGGAATAAATATGACCAGTAATTAAGGCTCCCCAGGTCAATCCATGTGCAATGGCTACTCATGATTTTATTTTCGTGCGCAGTTTGCAAGCAGGTGTAACAACATACTTACGGATGTCGGGTATAAAAAACGTAGCAGGTGACCTGTGCAGCTTGCAAGCATGTGTAGCTCTGTCGAGTTAGTTATTCCATATAAAAATTCCAATATATATTAAACATAGCTTAAACTCGGAAGAGTGTTTAGTTTGACAGGACACCGCTAGAAAAAATGGCATGACAAGTCAAACTACTGGTAAGAATAGGGGCTAGTGATAATATAATGGAATAAATATGCTTGTAAATTAAGGTTCCCCAGGTCAAACCATGTTACTACACAAGTGGTAATAACAAATTACTCAAAACAGCTGAAGCTGATAAGCTTGATGAACATCTTACATGCTTGTTTGTTCACTTGTACATTATTAGCTCACAACCAAAGGAATGCGAACTCTGTACTTTCCATTTCTCCATGTGATTGATCCATAATCAGCTCCAAACTCTGTCCAATTACTAAATCGCAGGATAGTCACACGATAACTCAGTTTCCTCTTTTGTTTCGTAAACTGCAGCCTTTTGGGATTGACGCGGACTTTAAAGAACCCGTACTTCATCTCCACACTTGCAACATAAGTGGATTCATCTACGTCGCCAACATTTGTGACTGTCCTTGTAACGCTCCGTGTCAAAGTGTGGCTGAAGTTGCCAATAGCTATGGATGGGTAGTTCATATCGGATACCAGTTCTTGGAGGGAGTTACTCGGGCAAGAGAAGTTCGCACGAAGATGGTTTGATGATGAGATGATGAGCTTGATCTTGGATGTTTCTAAACCCGTGTTGCATAGGTAAGTTAAGTAATCTTCCATTTCAGTCGCGTAAATCAGCCCGGGTTGCAATGGATCTAACAATGTCATTTCCCCAGCTCCATAGTCATATGGGGTGGCTTCCCACCCTGCATTGTTTGTTATAGTTTGGTTTGAAATGTCTGTCTGAATCGCTGTAAATAGCCGAAGTAAAAAAGTTAAGCACCTCGTAATAGGAACTAGGACTGACTTTAGGACCAGTTCGGATACTCTATGCCACTCTGCATATGCCATTGGTGTGCCACAAGTATACCGACGTTGTTTTATGTCTTTTGGAATTTAAAATTTTCTTTTACCTGTTGTCATAATAGCTGATTTGATTGCAGAGGGAGTCCAGGAGGGGTGTTGAGATTTGATTATCGCAGCAATCCCACTAACATGAGGACACGACATTGATGTACCCGAGAGTATATTGAAGGCTTCATCTGTCTCGTTGGATGGCCATGCTGACAGAATCTCAACTCCGGGTGCTGCAACATCAGGCTGCATGGTTTTCGCGTAAAAAGAACCTTCAGTTAGGATACATACTGAGAATGACAACATTAATAATGATTACGCGGTGTTTAACATGGTTTAGTCCACGAGAACACGCGCTAAGTACCTTGAGTAAGTGATAATCCGTGATGAACACCGAGCCTGATTTGGAGAAGTATGCTACAGATGGAGCTGGCTTGTATCCTGCTGAGACAGCTTCTGTTGTTGTCAAGATTGTTGCGACAGGATTCCTTAATTGGAACATTTTCAGACAAGAATATTATCATGAATTTCATCACAGGGATATCTTTTAAAAGAAGAGCCTGATGAATTATTACCTGGTTGTTGCAATGTAAGATAGGATCACATCTCTATCTTGCCAAGAAACTGGAACCATTGGAAAAGAACCATAAGATGATCCGATCAGCGATCCGTAAGGATCTTTATAGATCAATCCTATCCCTCCCAATCTTGTTACTACCTCGTACCTCCCACCTAAGCCAAGCTCTTGGTACTGCGTGTCACAAACAACAATGTTTCCCTTAACTTTCTCTCCATCTAACGTGCCCGGAAAACAATCCCTGAAACAACATTTGATTTCTGTAACACTCTGTATAACACTCGGTGTAACACTCGCTAAAAAAGCATACCTCGCTTTATCTTCCCTAGCTTCGGGATTCTTGGCCGAAGCGCCATCAATCAAGGGGTAGATTGGAGTTTTCGAGAAATTGGCAGAATGCACACCTCCTCCCTGATGTATAACCACATTTCAAGAATCAGAAGATCGTGAAAAAACAACTGTGCATTTTGATCGGGGACACAGGAGTGTATCACTTTCATACCTTGATCACACTATTATCCCCCAAGACAATGTCAGACTCGAAAAACCTGTCAATGGTAGTTGCACCAACGGTAAGCATCCACGGGGCAGAATTCGTTACAGAATGGTAATCATGATCGCTAGTATCAGCATCACCAGCAGAGGCTACAACTAGAACTCCATTTTCAACAGCCGCGTGAAATGCTCCGATTGCAATTGGATTTCTCGAGATATCAGTATCACCAGAATAGCCAAAGGATATGGATATAATGTCCACTCCATCTGCTACTGCATCATCAAATGCTTTCAAAACTGCTGAACCGTCGCAACCTTGATCATTGCAAACACGGTACACAGCGATTCTGGATCCAGGGGATCCGCCCTGCGCAGTTCCACGAGCCAGGCCTTTGTAGGATGCCCCGGGGACAGTTCTTCCTGCTGCGATTGCTGCAACGTGCGTGCCATGACCATTATAGTCTCTCGCGGAAGTAGAGTTGTCTGAGACAACGTAGTTCCTAGCTCCAATCAACTTCCTGATCATACAAATGAAACTGTTGGTAGCAATATCATGAGTACAAGTACACAAACATTGATTATTAGGTAGCATCAGGATTACTTATTGCAGCTGGAAACCTTAAAATCTGTTCCTTGAATGCATTTTCCTTTCCATCTCTTGGGGATTGGATTCATATCATCATCATTGAAACTCTTTGCTTCCGGCCAAATCCCTGAATCTTACAGTACATTACACTTCCAGCAACCTACAAACATATACGCACGCGGTTACACTACATGAAGAATAACTAACCTGTATCAAGAATGCCAATTATGACATCTTGACCAGAAAGAGAGGAATTTCGTGCTATCTGAGGTTTGGAGTTGGATCCGATGCCACTTATTTCCTTTAAGAAATCCCAGGAACGCGTCGTGTGGAGCTGGAGGACAGGATCAGCGAAAACAGACACTACTTCAGGCCTTTGAGCAATGGATTCGGCCTCTTCTTTTGATAACCGCGCTGCAAAACCCGAAAATCCTTTGCTGTATCTGTGGATAACTCTACCTTCCAAACTGTGAAGTGATGGAAACAAATGTATATTCAAATGAATGAAAACATATCTACATTAACAAGACAAAGTGCTGAGGTTTCGCGAAATCTAACCTTTTCATAGACGAGGAGCTTAAGATATGATTGGACTCGTCAAAACCAGATGTTGGAGACATTGCAGCTCCAGTGTACACAATGTATACGCCATTGCTTCGCGCTCGAGCTAACGTCGAATCAATGCAGTGAGAAAGAAAACAGCAGAACAAGAAGAAAAGAGCAAAGATCTTCATACTTGGAAACTAAAAACCAGATTTCCTAGAAATAAACATCAATACTTCTCTTTTTTCAGCTCTATTCAGTATTCAGTCACATAGAGTGTGAAAATGTTTAAGAATGGCCAAGAAATCATGGCTCTCTGGGTCCAAGATAAGCATTTCATTCACATTGGAGAAGAAAAACACATAAAGTAAAACTATGATCCATAAGTCAACACTAGTAGACAAGGACCAACAAAAACATGGCCACTTGCCAACGTTATCAACTTTATCTTCAGGCCTAGACAATACATTCACATGTAAGCAAAAGAAAAATGGATAATTGTGAGTGCAAATCTTGTTATTATTACCAGACAAACTCTTATTGAAGTTCCATTCTTGATGACAATCATTACCATAGTACAAGGTAGTATGCACTAAGATATGAAGTATGAACTACTGCTGCCTGATACTTGCAACGACTGGACTACGAACCTTATACTTTCCATTGATCCACGTGATCGAGCCAAAGATTTCTCCACCTGTCAGTGGTCTAGTTAGCCTAATACTCGCTTCATATCTCAGCTTCTTGAATTCCTTTGTGAAATGCAACTTACTGGGATTCACTTCAATTTGCAGCCCTTTCGGTGCATGTGTGACAAGTGTATAGAGTGAATCATCTTCTTCACCAACGTTTGTGACAGTTCTAGTCACCTTTTTGGTCTCATTTGCTTCGATATCAGACACTGATATCGACGGGTAGTTCATGTTAGAGATGAGATTCCCCACCGCATTGATACTCGGGCAAGAGAAGTTATCAGGCAAATCAGGAGAGATGTGTTTGATAAGGCCTACATTGTGGCTGTAAATGCTGCATAGGAAGTTGAGATAGTCCGATGTTTCAGTCTCGTAAACTAGCCCGGGCTGCAATGGTCCTGTCAGGCTCACTTCTCCAGCACCTATGTCATATCCCGTGGCTGGCTGGCCCGAATTTGTCGTGATGGAGGAATTCCGGCTGTTCTTCTGAATCGCGGTAGTCATGATCGCGGATTTGATCGCTGAGGGGCTCCATTCGGGGTACTTGGATCTCACTGTCGCCGTGATTCCAGCTACATGGGGACAGGACATTGAAGTACCTGATAATATGTTGAAGGAGGGATTCTTGTCCTGTGAAGGCCATGCTGCAAGAATGTCCACTCCCGGTGCAGCTATATCAGGCTGCAAATCGAGATGCAGACATTATCCCGTCACTCACTATATATCAGTTTATCAATATTACACAATCTACTGTCTGATACCAACTGTCACGAGTCACCATTCTTGCTAATCGTGCTAGACTGCAACGAACGACTACCGCATGATTATCACGTACGTCGCACTCAGCGAGCTTGCTCATACCACACCGAGCCTTTAGAGAGATGTGGCACAAGTGTGTAAGTTTAGAGAATGAGTGCTCACAACCAAGATTACAACTTTGGGAGCAAATCAGCGGCGCCTTTTTTTAGAAAATCACAATTTTTTTTATTTTTTAGTTAATTAATATGTGATATTTTATTAATGCCCTAGTTTTTAAAATTTTTAGACCGATTGTATACCCTTAAATTCTAAAAAAAATCAAAATTTTAACACTATTTTCAGAGATAGAGGCACCAAAGTGAATTTTCTGACTCCGGCCCTGAAGCAAATGCTCGTTTTCAATCATGTTGCATAAAGGTAATCGAGTATGAATGACAGATGTTTTTACCTTGAGAATGTTTTGCATGGAAAATGCAGGGCCTCGGCCGGAAAAATAAGGAACCAATGGAGCTGGCTTGAACTTAGCAGTTGCCAACGTTGGCAAGATGGTTGCAACTGGATTCTTCGTCGTGTTCATGTACGCGAAAATCGCAACAACATCGTGTGATGTAACTGTTGCAACTGGATAAGATCCATAGATTGAAGCTACATTAACTCCATCATCGTCAACTGAAATCACTCCAATTCCTCCTTGTGTGTCTACTATCTTGTTGAGCTTTGCACTCGGCGAAAACCCGGCCCCGAAATCTTCACAGACAAGAATGCCGCCCTTCACTTTGCTGTCTTCCAATGCTCCTGGAGCACACATCCTGAAATGCAACAACTCACGTTAGTTCGATTTTTCAAATGTAGCATTTTCAGAGCCTCTTTTTTTTGTGCGTGTTTTTACCTTCCGGCTTCTTTGGAAGCGTTGGAGTTCTTGGCTGAGAGGCCATGTATCAGAGGGTACACTGGGGTTTTCTGAATGTTACCATAATTGATGCCTCCACCCTGCAGTCAAGTATATATGATATAGGGAACAATTTCTGACACGACGCGAAAAAATTTCTCCTAGTTTGCCGTTTAAACCTAGTTATTGAAAGACCGTGTTTCAATAGACGGACCCTCCTGTTCACAATGTAAAACCGTGTGAACAAAGTAAAGTGCCAATATCTCATGAGAGGACCACACGATGTAAAAGTCCAATATATTACCTTAATGACTCTGTTTCCGGCCAACACAACATCGGACTCGAAATGCCGGTCAATAGTGGTAGCCGCCACCGTCAATATCCACGGCGCTGTATTCACCACCGTCTGCCCAAAAGGCCCGTCATTTCCGGCAGAGCTCACCACCAGTATCCCCCTCTCAACCGCATGAAAAGCTCCGATCGCTATAGGATCTTCAGCCAAGTCCGGCGCGTTTTCCGCCGACGCGCCGACCGAAATGGATACGATGTCGACGCCGTCGGAAATCGCGTCGTCGAATGCTTTCAGGATGGAGGAGCCGAGGCAGCCGCCGGCGGAGCAGACGCGGTACATGGCGATTCTGGACCGCGGGGCCCCGCCGCGGGCGGTGCCGCTGGCCAGGCCGTGGTAGGCGGCGTCCGGGACCGGGCTCCCGGCGGCGGTCGCGGCGACGTGAGTGCCGTGGCCGACATGGTCACGAGTTGAGTTTGAAGTCGGTGAAGAGTTTATGATGTTGTAGTATCTTGCTCCAATCAGTTTCCTAGGGAGAGGAAAAAATAATAAAAGCCAAAAATCAAAAGGCTGTGCGTTATATGAATTATATCTTGCTGTTAGGTTATTTCAAAAGGAATCACCCTGCTTATTTATATCTAATATTGAAAAGTAAAATATTCACGGTATAACAACGTTTAAACATTTGTCAAATTTCATGATAAGATTGGTAGAAGAAATCATATAAATCAAATAAGGTCAATATATAGCGATGTCGAACTAAATGAAGGTTCCAAGTAGGAGCGAGTCTATTAGGGTGATGGGATTGCATTATTATTTTTTATTTTTGTTAACCGGTTGAAAAGGTTGAAAAAATATCCCGAATAACTTCATTCCCTTAATTTTTTTCAATTTTACCATGAAATTCATTCTCTTCACAAATTTTGTCTCCTTTCTTCATGTAAATTATGTCGTTGGCTGCGGTTTCAGAGTCTGTATCGTCCACTGGACACAAAAGTGCCCCTCTTGTGCTATGAAACTCTGAATCCGCCACTAACTAAAAGATTTGAACTGAACTGGAGTGTAATACCTGTTACAGTTGGCTCGAGTGAAATCGGGGGCTTCTATGCATGTTCCCTTCCATTTTGATGGAATTGGACCTAAACCATCGTCACTGAAACTCTTTGACTCAGGCCAAATCCCTGAGCATAAACACATCAAATAAGAACGAGAGGAAAAAAAAAAGCGAAAGGACTTTTGTTGTTTGCTTCAAGTGTTAGCATAACAATTAACAAACTAACCTGTGTCCAAGAAGCCGATTATGGTGTCTTCTCCAAGTGAGGTGGAATTCGAATCTGAACTCGAACCCGAGCTCATTTCTAAACCACTCTGATGCTTCAAGAAATCCCATGAACGCGTCGTGTGTAGCTTCAAGACCCGATCAGGAAAAACCGACACAACTCCAGGCCTTTGCGCGATCCCTTCAGCTTCTTCCTTCGATAAATGAGCTGCAAATCCAAGAAAGCCATTGGTATACTTGTGGTAAACTTGATTCTTCCTGCAATAGATGTAAAGGTTCCCATCAATCACTAAGTTCAAAATGAAGCATTTGACAGAAAAGGAGAGACCTATTTAAAGAACTCATAATCTGATGAATATCATCTCTTGGAGGATTTCTTGATGTTGCAGCAGCCCCCATGTAGACGATATAAACCCCGTCTTTTCGCGCTGTAAATCGCGCTAGCGATATCCTACACGAAGCCACCAAGAAAGCGAAGCAGAAAAGAAAGGAAATGCAGTTCATGTTTGAAAGTTTTGTATTGATCAGGTTTTTGGTGCATATTTATCCATTTAAAGAGCAAGTAAAACTGTAAAATGTTCATTCCTGCTGCTCTGCGGTTTATTCTCCATGTTTCAAGACATGAAGGACTCATGAAACTTGCCTTTCCATGAATTTTGTCAACTGATTAACAGCAATAAAATTCTCTTGCAAAACACCACATATCATTTCAAGAGTGCTCCAAACACTTTCTTCAACTCTTGAATTCACAATCAAAAACCGTGTATTTGGATCGACTATATGAATCATATATCTGTATCACATATTGAAATGATTTCTCATATTATCCATATCATAAAATCTGACAAATGTTTTGCACTATCAAGAAACCATGGAATTGTAAATGCTCCAACTACTAAAATTCTAGAAATCATCCCCAAGTCTTGATTGAAATGTTTCAAGGAAATACTAATTGCACCATAGTTAACCATAACCAAAACAAGCAATCTTGATTAAACAAGAACCCTATTCGTGCAGAGCTTTCTTAGCAGCATCTTCCTCGGCTTTCATCTTCGCCTCCCACCTTCTCTTCCGGTAATCAGCCAACATCGCGGGCATCCTCTGCATCAGTGCAGCCGTGTTAGCCCGCTTCTCTGCAGCAACGCGATCACACTTGTGCCCTTTGCGCACGTCCCTCATCTCCTTCCTTGCGGGATCGTAGTTCCAATCCTGGCCGGCAAGAAGAACCTCTTTGCGAAGACGGGCGCGTCTACGAGCGCTGATTCCCAGAGGCTTCCAAGCCCCGAGCTCCCAGTAACCCCAAACACCCTTTGACAGATCATCCTTGTACTTCACCATCTTCTCCCGCCACGGGTACTGGTATTCACCAACAGTCTTCGCCACTGATTTCACTGCTTTTCCTGCCATTAAAACTGATTGGGAACATCCATCAAACACCTAGCAATCACACACTACGACAAAAACATCGCACCAGCTACATGGAACATACCTAAACCTACTCTAAACAAATCACATCTGACTGGGAATATTATCAAACATCTGGCAGGCATATACGCAATTACATGTCATTGGGAACTTTTATCAAACATCTAACAATCACAATTCAATATCATTCGTAGAGCCATCAAAGCAACAAATGGCCGTGAACCCATTTGAAATAGTATGCTCTAGTATGAAATTATGCAGCAATATATCTGAAATATAGATTAAATTCAATCGGATTTGTTGGGCTTAACCTACTTGAAAACAAGTGTAAAATAGAATAAAAAGAACAAGTGGATGAAAATAACCTGGTGCAATAAGAAAGGCCCAGATGGGTGATCTACAGGTGTCTGACCGGAAATTGAATCGCCGGCGAGAAAGCTCGGCCGGAGAAGAGGCGGAAATTTGACGACGATGCGGAAAGTGTAAGCGGCGGGTTAAACCCAAATTCTCTGATAAAACTTTGGTGAAATTACACTAGTAGTCCCTCAATTTTGATAAAGTTACCGAAAATTTCGAGGTTAAAAAAGAGGGAATATTCCGTTGCCGGGAATCGAACCCGGATCGCCTGGGTGAAAGCCAGATATCCTAACCGTTGGACTACAACGGAAGCCTATTTCTAGATTAATGACTTTAATTTTCTTCGTTAATTATTAATTATTGTTTAAAACACTTAAATATGTCAATTTCAGGATAGCTTGCAATAGTATAGATGATCAGTATGATACACACGTAATTTATTTTTTTTTATAATATGTTAGTTAGATTATATGTCAACTCCGTTTATTGTAACCGATGTTGGACATTTTTCCCAATAGTTCTATGAATGTTTTATTTTAAATGAAATATCATAACTTTGATAATTATACAATATTACTTTTTGTATCACAAAAAAAATCTTGATGTAGTATTTAATTCTACTTACTTTCCATTTCACTAAAGTTAAGTGTATAAGACCAAGTGCAGTGGTGGAAATCGCTACTGGTTTCTTATCAATTAAATATATTATTTCTCTCATTCTCTCTTTTTCACATAACCTTAAGAAATCACTCTTTTTTCCCTCCACAATGGTTAGAAACCACTCTTCACTATTCATGAACCACATTTAATTTTCTTTATCCTACTCACTAATTTTTTACATTTAATTTAAATAAATTAATCCACCAAAATATGTTAAATGTGAAATTTAATAATATATTTTCATTTTAAAATTTAATTTCGTTTTTTTTCAAAAATTATTCAATATTTTGTGAATTGATTTTTTTTCCAGATTTATTAAAAAAATTATGGATTTATAAATTAATTTACAAATTTTTAAATAAAGTTTACAATTTTAAAATTCCAGATTTAAAAAATAAATAAAAAGAAAGGTTGTGACACGTGGCCCAATCAGAGAGTGTCACGTGTCCCTCTATTTAAAAAAATGCAGTATTTGATTGGGACACATGGGCCAATACATGGCTGCTACATGTCCCAGTTGGGGACAAAAAAAGGGGCAGCAGGATGCGGCCCCATGCCCATGTACATGCTTTATACTACCGGTTTCTAGACCAATTTCCTCCATAGAAATTATGGGACGATTTCTTAATACTGTGGTTGTTTTCGATTTGTAAAGAGGTTTTTAAAAGTTAAGAAACATCTATTAACTATGCTCTAAATGTCAAGATCACATATATTGGTACCAACTGAGATACAGGGGATGCAGAGCCTATCTTTAGTAAATAAAATTTTGATTAATAGGTTAATACACCCTCTCTGTAACAAATGTTTCATGGTTCAAATCAAATACATATTACTTCCCTATGTCCCATCTAGATTTGCACTCTTGCATTTTGCACACCATTCAAGAGATATATTTGACCATTAATATGTTTATCTACGCATAACAACAGCTACTAAAAAGTTGATATTTAGAAACTACTTGTTACGATGAATTGAAGAATATCATAAACGATGATAATATTGTTCATATATCTATTCAAATATGTGATGAGATTTTGATAGAGAATAGTGTTCAAAAAGCAAGAATGCAACTTCAGCTAGGACAGAGGGAGTAGTAATAATTATGTATTTTAAAGTATTTTGATGGATCATCCAATATTGTATACTCCATCCGTCCCATAATTAATGACACAATTATTTTTTCACGATTTTCAATAATCATGTTTGACCGTTAAGCGAGTCTAATTCAGCTTCAATGGCCTTTTCCATTCAGTCATATCGTGTCTATTTTTACACTCGGTAACAGACTGTGGTTCGGGATCTCTATTATTTTCGTTCATAACATCGCATGCCAAATTGTAAGAGAATGCATCATCGATTTCCTCATCTCGGTTCCACCTTATACCTGTATTGGCATAATTAATTGAAATTTCTTAATTTTTCTCGTTTCGTATATCTGCAGGAATACGATTCTCCATTTTGGGTCATCTTGTTTCTCTGGTCCTTATTTTTTGAGGATTTTTATTTTTAGAACCGAACGATCCTCCACGCTTCAGGCGTGTCGTGATTTCATGAGTGACTTTTTTTCAATTTGCCCTTTCAGAATTTCAATTTGAGCAGGAGCATTCTCGGCTGGTATGTGAGATTTAGTCATTCTCTTTATGTCTGTAAATGCATCAGGAAGCAATCTGTAGCCCATGTAGCCTTCTATCCCTTACTCCCTTGTAGACCATATTAGAAAACACCTCACTACAAATAATGAATAAGAATGGAGAGAGTGGGTCTCCCTGTCTCAGACCTCTAGTGGGTGTAACGTTCCCAAAACACTTCCCGTTGAGCATGAAGGAGAATTTCACTGTCGAGATGCAGCTTTCAATCAAGCGTATAAATACTGGATCAAACCCCATATTTTCTAGCACCGTCAGTAGGAAGCTCCATTCAATCCTATCGAAAGCTTTGCTCATATCCAGTTTGATGGACATGTGCCCCTTCTGGCCTGAGGTTCGTCTCTTGATATGATGGTGCGCTTCGTGAGCTAAAATGATGTTATCCGAGATCAGTCTGTTTTTTACAAACGCGCTTTGGTGGCTTGAGATCACTTTATCGAGTACCACTTTTAGCCTGTTTGCTATGCATTTTGAAATTATTCGATATATCACATTGCATAAACTAATCGGCCGAAATTGGGAGACACATTTTGGTGTTTTCACCTTTGGAATGAGCACAATATTCGTGTCATTAAGCGATCTCATAGATTTTCCATCATTTAGATAGAGTAAAGCCTCTTGAGTGACTTTTGGTCCAACAATGTCCCAGTATTGTTGGAAAAAAGATGGTGGCATGCCATCAGGTCCTGGAGATTTATTTGGGGCCATGCTCTTCAAAGCTGCATGTACCTCTTCTGAAGTATATGGTCTTGTCAGGCTGGTGTTCATCGTTGGAGATACTTTTGACGGGATTGAATATGTTAAATGGTCAATAACTATTGGAGACGGGTGTGATGTTTCGAAAAGTGCTCGAAAATGGTCCGAGATAATAGCTTCCATATCTCTTTCATCAGTGCACCAATGGCCGTGCTGATTTGTCAGCCCATGGATGGTGTTTTTTCTTTTTCTTGTTTTTGCAAAAGAATGGAAGAAACCTGTATTTCTGTCTCCTTTCTCTAACCAATGCTGCTTTGCTCGTTGTTTCCATCGGGCTTCCTCCATATCCAAGTGCTTTTCTAACTGGAGCCTTAAAGCAGCTAATTCGCCCTGAGCATCTGCTGTGATAACACCTTTTTGGAGCTTTTCTATCTTGGCCTTGATCTGGTCTTTATCTTTGTGTGCGTTACGGAATTCTGCTTTAGCCCAGCCTAACAAACCTTGTGCGCATTCCTCAATTGCTGACGGTAAGTCTTGGGCTATCGCATTCCAACTTTCAGTTACTTGGTCTCTACATTGCGGGGATTGGATCCAGTAATTCTCAAAACGGAAGGGTCTATGTCTTCGTGAGTGCACTTGGTCTGTTGGCGCGGTCCTTAGTTGGAGTAGTATAGGAGAATGGTCTGATTTGTGACTAAATAGGTGTCGGAGCTTTGCTGTAGGGAACACATTCATCCAACTTGGATTTGCTACAGCTCTATCTAGCCTTGCTTTTACTGTATGTGGCATTCTCCAGTTTCTGAACCACGTATATTTGTAGCCCTCATATCCCAGGTCTATCAGATTACACATGTTTAAAGCCAGACGGAATTCATCGATTTGGTTTGGAGGCCTTGTGTTGATACTCTCGAACTCATGTTGGTGAAGGACTTCGTTAAAATCCCCGATGCACAGCCATGGGATGTTTGGGCCATTACAGAGGGTGGGAAAATTTTGCCAAAATTGGCGGCGCTTATGTGTTAATGGTTCCCCATAGATGCCTGTACCCCGCCAAAGTATGCCCGATCGTGGCTCAACGACCGTGAAGTCAATATGGTTGAAAGAATAGCTCAAAACCGAAACATCTAAATCTTTATTCCAAAACAGAGCTAACCCCCCTGAGTTGCCATTTGAGTCTACAAATACTCCATTCAAATCTAGGGAGTCTCGTAATCCTGCTAATTTATCAGAAGAGCATTTTGTTTCCGACAGAAAAATTAAAGAAGGGCAGAACTTGTAAAAGAGTTCTTTGAAATGTCTCACTGCTCGAGGGTGTGACAGCCCCCGGCAGTTCCAGCCTAGCAGACTCATTTTCGTCGGCGGGACTGGGATTTTCCAGTCGCCGCCGCTGGTCCAAATGCGGGTAAGCCCACATTAAAAGTTGTTCCCGGTGGTAGAACAAATGCTGTCTCCACTGCAGTTTTGTATTTTTTCGGATCTGGTGTATTTTCCTCCAGCTTCTCATCTTCTACACAGGCAGATTTTCTTTTAAAAATAGTGAGTTGGGCTTTGGTTGGTGAATATTGGGCCACACCTTCTTTTCCCTCAAGAGCAAAATTGTTTGGCTTGAATTTTCCTCTTGCATTTTTTCGAAAAAAGCCAAACTTTTCCAAAGACCCATCAACTTTTTCTTCTGCACCTTTTTGAAAAAAGCTGACATTTTCCATAGACCCATCAACTCCATCAACTCCATGTCTGTTGGCAATTAATTCAAAATTACCAAACAACATTGGATTCTCTTCCTTCTTCATCCGTACGCCCACGCCCAGCTCCTCTATATTCTGATTTTTATCCCCAAAACCATTGTCTACCTTCCTCTTGGCCAATTCGAAAATTTCTTCTGAAGCTAGGCCAGCTTTTGGTCTGTAGAAAAGCCCCGGATTCGAGCGGCTCTCCATGTTGTCCAGCGGATCCGGCAGCGGCGAACGGCGAACATGGTCGACGGTTTCCGGCGCCACTCCTTCACCTTCGAGTTCCACCACTGCTGTAGAACGGTGGAAATGGTAATCCGTCAAAAGCTTTGGGCATAAAGGTTTTGGGCTCCATTTTTCCGGGTCTCCGATCGGGTTTTTGGTGGCTGGGAATCGCTGCCGAGCTACTTTCAATTTTGCCCCCAGATCTTCTCCCGCGAGCAGTGGTTCTTTCCCTGGCCTATGCTGGGTTTCATTCCATATTTTTTCAGTGTCTTTGTTTGTTTTTCTTGCCCCCATGATTGCCAATGGGAGCATGCTGTCGGTTCCCTCATCAGCTTCTACCTCCATTATGACAGGACCTTTTTCAAATCCCGGTGGTGGGAAATTGTGATACTTCATTTTTCTGTTTACCTCTGGCGGGCCTGTGGGTGTGTGTGTTGGTGAACCCCTCAACGAGTTGATGGGGTGAGATAGCAACTCCCTGATGAGACCAGCATCAAGGTTTGCCAATTTGCCTGTATGTACCTGATCCTGAATACCCAGTGCTTCCGCCCAATACTTTGCTGCACTACTGTCGGACATAAAGGTAGAGTCTGCGGTATTCTCCTGCAAGGGAAGGTAATTTTTTTCCACATTTAAAGTATTAAAGGTTGGAGAAGGTGTAGAAATAACCAGCTGGCCTTCCTTATTAATAGTAAAAGAGCCTCCACAGTCAACGCCTTTGACTCGTAATGGAATGTAGCTGTTGCAGGTTTGAGGCGTCAATGTAGCAGAGCCGTTGAGGTGATTAATGAGGGTATTAAATCCCACTAATTTCTCGGTTGCTGATTTCTCGGCCGCTGATTTCTCGGCCATTGATTTCTCGGCCGCTGATTCCTCGGCCACTGGTTCCTCAGCCGCTGGTTTCTTGGGGTCAGCAATTGATTGCACCGGTGCACCACCGTCTGGATCTTGATCTTGATTTTCACCAACGATCACAGGTACCCGACTTTGATTTATCTGCTCTTGAGATTGGGCTGTTTTTTGGTGAATGATTGTTCCTTTTGCTTCCTGCTCTTCCTGTCGACGTCTTTGGTGCATTACACCCGGCCCTGGCATCGGGAACGGATGGTCGTCTTCATACCTTAGCCAGCGTCCATACCCCATTGGCATGAGGGAGTCTCGTTGTGGAGTGTTTTTCAGCAGGCAGTCCGTCGTTGGGTGGTCCAAGCATCCACACAACTGGCAGAACGCGGGGAGGCGCTCATATTGAAAATAAAAGAGGTAGTCGGTGCCTTTGAATTCCACTGTGATCACCCTGGGGAGGGGCTTGAACACATTTAGTTTGGTTCTCAGCTTCAGAGTTTTACCTTTACAGGATCCAAACTTATTGGTAGCAACCTTAACAAAGTCACCAAGGTAATCACCAATTAAGCCGGCCATCTCTGGGGTCATTAAGATTGGTGGAACATCGTGAACATGGACCCAGAAAGGATTATCAGTGAATGATAGTTGGCGAAGAGGCTCTTCTCCATCAGTCTCAGCAAGGGCAACAAGGCAGTACTCAAAAGACCATGGCGAGTTATCAATAACCTTCGCTCGATCCTGGTGGTGCTCGAATTCAAACAGAGCCAAATTTACTCCCATTTGATGGCCCTCAACCTTTCCTTTGCACCACTTCCAGACCTTAGTTAAAGTGGATATCATGAAATCCACACGTTTGGATTTGGGGCTAAGGATTTTTGCTCCCAATAGGTAAGATTTTGTTTGTTTGTTTTCTTGGGGCAGGGAGTCGGGGATAATCAACCTGTTGGACGTTTCATCCGATAGGTTAATTTTCGCATATTGGGCAACCAGTTCATCACCCATGGCTAAGGCTGCAAGAAGATCAGTATTGCCAAGCAGCAGAATTGGGAAAGAGTGATTATGATAGATGAAGCTTGTGAGAGCAGGAGGATGTTGGACCTGGAAATATATAGGAATAATGATTGATTTTCGAAGATCGTTGATTGCTACCATCAAGCGATTTGATTGTAATTGTATAAATGATGTAAATAAATCATCCATTTCAAATTTCAAATTTGAAAATTAGTTCACAGGCTGCAAATTATCTGGAGAAAGAAGATCATCAAAGATCTAGAAAACTAGGGAAATATCCTAGAGAGAGAGTAAGACAAGAGAGAAGGCAGAGGATCCATGCAGCAACCAAGTAAATGCTCCCAAAGGCAAAGCAGTAATTGGCCTATTTTTTAATAATGTCACTTTTTTCAATACTTTCTCTGTCCCAACCTATTCTGCACAGAATATTTTTTTGGTCAAACATGCCAAACTTTAACCACATATTTAAATAGGTATATGAACAATAAATTTATCGGATGAGATATGGTTAGATTTGTCGTAACATATAGTTTCTAAATATCAAATTATTGTGTATCATTATTGCCTGTAGCTACACATATTTACAGTCAAACATGTTTATTGGAAACCGTGAAAAGATTTTGTGCATAATGGGTTGGGACAGAGGGAGTATAATATTTTAACTATTATATAATCTCTTAATCCCAATAGACCTTTATACCTGGTAGACCGACCACAGACAACATCCTCATTGTGCATGAGTTTCACCACACTATGAAGAATAGGAGGACAGGAGCCCTAGGCCATATGAGTATTAAGCTAGATATGAGTAAGGCATTTTATCGCATCGAATGAGATTTTGTATGTTGTACCCTGACAGCTATGGGATTCTCGGAGAAGTTTGTCTGGCTTATACGCCAGTGCTTATGGACGGTTTCATTCTCCTTCATTCTTAATGGCGGTGAAATGGGATTCCTGTGACCAAAGAAAGGCCTACGCCAAGGATATCTGCTATGGCCCTATCTGTTTATTATATATTCAGAGGAGTTATCTGGTCTTCTCACAAATTTGATGTGCTTTGGAAAGATTAAAGGACTTGGTGCGTCTAGATATGGGCCAAAAATTTCTGACATCTTCTTTGCAGATGATACGCTATTATTTGTAGAGGCGGCTGAGAAGAAGGCGAGACACATTCCGTGGGTGATTACCTTATTTGAAAGCTCATCAGGGAAGCGAATCAATGCTGATAAATCAGGTATCTTGTTCAGCCCTAACACAAAGACAGAGAAGAAGGCCAACGTATGCGATACTCTGAAAATACCAGAGGTGACATCCCACGACACTTAATTAGGCTTGCCCTCGGAGATTGGCTAGAACAAGTCAGAGATATTTTAGAACCTAAAGGAACGAATTAGACAGAAGATTGATGGCCAGTGTGAACGCAACTTGTCCAAGGCGGGAAAGGAGATTCTTATAAAGTCTGTACTACAGGCTATACCGAGCTACACTATGAGCTGCTTTGCTACCCCAAATATCACCCCGGAGCATATCCAGGGTACGATAAGTAGCTTCTGGTGGGGTGAAAGCATGACAGGTGTACGAAAAATTCATTGGGTTTCATGGGAGAAGATGGCTAGATCGAAAGCAAATGGAGGACTCCACGAGTTTTTTCATCTAGAAGATGCTGCTGCCATTCGACTCATTCCGTTGACACAACCAACGGGATTAGATCATTGGCGGTGGCACCACACAGCAACCGGGAAGTTCACGGTGAAGCCGGCGTACCACACACTTGTTGAATCTCCAAGATCGAGTCTGTCTAACAGCCTGCCGTTGGATGACTCTGAGAAGGCATCGTGGAGGAAACTTTGGGTGAAGCTTTTGGCTTTGGAAGCTCCTGGTTTGATGGAATTTGCTCGGCGCCGGAGGAAGCGGCCGCGAACGTCACGGCTAACCTGGCGAGCTTCGAAAAAGCAAACCTTTGGCCTAAGCGTCCCTCGCCGGAGCTCCATCCTCATTCATTATTGCGGCCACCGGAGGGAAGCTCCGTGATAATGTTCGACTATGGAAGGTTACATCAGCATTGGGCTGCTTCTCTTGACGCCGACAGACAATTCCGGCGAGCTGCTGCATACAAGAAGCCCAAGCCTTGTTAGCAGCTGTTCAGTGGGCGGTGGAGCTTCATGAGAACGAAGTTTCAATCATTGCAGATGCGCTGGGGTAATTCGTATGGTTCGTGGCGAAGCAGATTTGAATCTATCGTGTGTCGATACTATAGTAGAGGTTCGGAGAATTTTGTGTGATTCAGGTATTAGACAACCATACCGGGTTTCGAGGGATAGAAATATGCATGCTCATTCACTTGCTAGCTTTGCAAAGTCAAGCGAATTGCATGGAAATTTATGGGATATACTCCCAAACTTTCTTTTGTCAGACGATATTGGACGTTTTCAGTAACATGAAATGATACTTACTTTTCCAAAAAAAACCCGCAAAGGCGCATGTGCAAATTGGCCCCAAGAAAGCGAGTAAAATTGTATTGAAACAGTAATTTGATTAGTGAATTTGCTTCCAAGAAAGCGAGTAGAATTGTATTGAAGAAGTAACTTTTTTAAAAATTGTAACATATTTCATTATTGAAAACATCGTGAAATTATCTAGTATACTTTAATTACTCCCTTCATCCCATTCTAAATTGCTTATTTACTATTTGAGAGTCAAACTTTACAAACTTTAACCCTAAACATAAATTAATATATAAATAACAAATATATCATATGAGATATTATTAGATTTGTCTTAATATCAATTTTCTAAATATCAATTTTTTATGTGGCATTATTATATGTAACTAGAGATATTTACGGTCAAACATGCTCATTGGAAACCGTGAAAAATCAAATAAGCAATTTAGAGTGGGACGGAGGGAGTATATGTGAGGGCCCTTTTTTCGAAGTTTGCTTCAGGCCATTAAAATTTTAGGACCAGCCTTGGGAACTACCGACACAGTCTCATAACGCTGGGTAAACTCTATCGAGAAATTGCTTCAATATTCACAATTTCTTAATAGGGGTGTGGTTTGAATCAGTGGCGGAACTAAACCGGGGCGAGCTAATACGGTCGCACCGATAAACTCCGGCAAACTAAAGGAATAATACTCTTCATGTCTTTGTTCGCTCCGACTCATTAAAATTGAAAAAGGTTTCCGCCCAGGAAAGGAATTCGTCCGCCCCAGAGATGACAATGCAGTTCAACCCCCCTCAAATTTTGTCCTAATTCCGTCATTGGTTTGAACTGGACCTCTCTATTATAGAGAGTGTTAATCACCATTATACTAAACCCAATTCACTTGTGTAAAAATTAACCACGTACAATATGCGGAATGCGAGTTACTATTCAATCATTTGATGCTAGATGCACTGCCAAAATAGATGAAGTTTCAAGTTTCACCGAATTTCAACAAATTGTAGTGATGTCTCTTCGTTTAGTTCTGTTGGTAGAGTGCATCAGTTATACGTCATTTGATTGTTTGTATGTAATCTTTAAAATAAATGCAGTGCCAAAAATGACACTTAGTACAACCAATGTCGCAAAATGCGGAGCTAAACCATCAAATACATAACGTGTGCAATACCAATTAAGTACATCGTATGACTCAAGAGGAGATCAAATCACTTGTCCATGATTTACTCTTATCCAATATGTTCAGAGATCAAAACGTTAATTTTTCTTCATCAAACAAAAAGCTAGGAACTATATGTTTGATGAAACAAAACAATATAGAACATGAAAAAAGCATACAAATATCAAAACCAAGAGTTTTAACGCAAGATCAATGAAGTTATACAGAGACCTCAGTATCTAGACACTTGGACAGTACACAAACAAACACAGTCTTAACAACTAATCTTTTTATGCCTGTTTTTCATGTCCCAAAAAAATCCACCTCCACTTCAGAAAAACCAATCATCGCAAAAAATTCACCTCAGGAAGCAGTAGTAGAGGTAGAAAGCCACCGGATCCCACTGACATACTAGTATACAAAAAAAAGTTATAATCAAATAACTTCATCGCGAGCAATTCTTTCAGTTCAATTCAGATTAGCTACATATGATGCTTATTCCAGTCCTCGCGCCAAAACTGCAAAATCCGGGATCAGTAAAAGAACACAATAAATAAACTTTTCGGACCCTTTGGAAGACTTGTGTACCACCCTCACCGTTCAAGTTGCCTGTTTTTTACCCTGAACGGGTGAAGAAAAGGTTTCACCAGCTTAGAGCTTAGGATAGAGGGTTTAGCTTGAGTGCAGCTCCTCTGGAAAAGCGACTCCATTGGCCATTACTGATGAGCCAGCAGCTGAAGAATCATTAGGTGAAGGTCTATTTCTTGCTGATTCCAGTCCAGAATCCAATGCTTCATCTCCGTTTCCATTGCTAGTCCCTTCATCCAGTGACATCTTGTTGATGGAATTTGAGAGAGCTACAGGTGATGTCCCCGAGACTTGGGGCCCGGACTTGGGAGAAACATGACTACTACCAGTGTGTATCCACTTCCTCCAATCATTTCGTCGCCTTACCTTGTCACCCCCCTCCTGCATAACCGGAAAAAGACAAGAACTTATATAACAGAGAGAGGGTTCTTCCCATACGTACAGAGTCGTGGTCTCGCTTTAAAAACAATATTATTAAAGTAGATGTCCTGCCTTCTGAAAACATATTTTCTCATGATCGGTAAAAAATAATTTTAATTTTTTTAAAAGAAAAATTGAGGTAGGGATTCAACTAACTACCTTAATTTCAACCACCATTGAGCCTTGTAAAGACTCCAAGATAAAAGGAATGTCAGCTTTGAGCTGCTGGACCTGAAAAAGTAGACCATAAACCAACCTCAATCTATGCATTTGTTCTCTAGTAATAGTATAAACTAAAAGATGGAAGAAAATATCATTGAAAATAAGAATGTCCACAAAATATGCTAAACTATGTAAGCATATGAACATTGATAGGATCTAAAGATGCATACTCAATGGCAATCAATCAATTAATCAATCCAATGAAGCATATAATGCAACCAAACGTAAGTAAATCACTCCAAAGCAATCTCCAAACCAGCTGTTAATCTGCTAGTTAGATAAGCATAAAAAAGATTAAATTGGGAAACCAAAAGGCACTCGAGTACAATAAGTAAACATTTACAAAAACTTCATGTCCCAATGTCTTGGTTGGACTTACAATACAATCAAAGTAAAGCTTTCATGCCATCAACTTATTTTATCTTAACTTCCAATTAAATTTAACAAGAAGGTTGATCAACGATGTCTTGGTTGGACTTGCAGTACAATCAAAGTTAAAGTCCAACCAAAGTTTTACTTTCAAGTCATAAACTTATTTTATCTTAGCTTCCAACTGAATTAGACTAACAAAAGTTTGATTCAATCAAAAATTTTGATAGATCCGTGAATGTATTGGAGCTAGACAATATGAACAAATGTTAATGACAAGCTAACCACCAGAGACAAAATTCCAACAATGGATTGATTTCATGACCACAAGGTGAAAACCCAGAGCCAAAATGGCAGTTCTCTCTTGCCATTTAAATCATCAGCTTGTAACAATAAAGCCTCAAGGCAGATTATACAATGAAAAAAAATCCCGACATTCAATGAATCTGTTACAGATTCAACAGCCCTAGAATATGATATTGAATCCTATGGTTCATGCAATTCTCAAACAAAAAGTGTAATTTTTCCTCTCATAAAAAGTAAATACATGCAAAGTAAAGATTGTCCTTTAGTTATAAAACCACCATCGCAAACATCTTAGGTTAATCACCGCAGTAAAACATGACACTCATCAATGATTAAATTGTGCAAAAATTTCACTTTAAGTACCAATGACCCACTCTCTGTGAGAAACTTTACACATTTGTGATCAAGTACAAAAGGTACATCTTGTAATGCAAATTTTAATCCAATATCAACAAATAAAAACATCCTTCAGCAATACAATCAAGTAGATTTCAACTAGCAACAGAGATGAGAACCAGTTGCAGCGAAACAAAATGTGAATAAAAAGGAAACTGGCTCTTAAATTGAGCAAGAATGTCAGTTTAAATATCATTGACCCGCTCAATTTGATAAATTTTGCACATTTGTGTGCAAGTATACAAGGCACATCTTACAGTGCAATCAAGTATTACAATCAGCAATACAATCAAGTAAATTTCAACTAGCATAAGAGATGAACCAGTAGCCCCAATACAAACTGTTTATACAAAAGAAGTTTTTATAAAAGTATTTTGAACATGAAAAGAAGCATCTAGCAGCATATGAGTAACAGCATCCAAAACAAACTGTGGATGAAAAGAATAACCTTTATTCAAAATATGAAGAGAAGCATCTAATAGCATATAAATACTAGCATATGGGAACTTACTCGTGGGAAATCAGCAATGAGATCCAATGAAACCCAGCCTTCATCATCCATTTTGGATCTTAGAAACATGTCTTTCACCAAATTAGAATCGCTGAAACAGATATGCAAATGTGAGGATCTCCTAATCTGCTGCAGTTACTAAAAAACAAAGCAAGACATATGCCAGTATGCAACCTCATCTCCTCTCCTTTTCCAATCATTTTTAAACACATAATCTGATACAAGTAGCATAAGCAACACAGAAAATCAATATATTAATGCAAGTACCTGAAATAATAATCTATTTGATTAACTATCACTGCAGGATCCACGACAGGGGGGAAAAACATTGGCGGTGGAGGTGGTGGAGCCATGTACGGTGGAAGTGTTGGCACAAAAAGAAACGAAGGAGGTGTCGGCATGTCTCCGAAGATAGAAAAGAGGTTATAAGCACATACAAATATACAGGTCAAGTATTGAAACCAAATAACAAAATACAATTTAGAATAGACTAACCATAACCCATTGGAGGCACAAAAGGCCGCAGCGGAGGTGGTGGAATGAATGGGGAAGAACCCTGAGATGGTGAAGGCTGCGGCATGTAACTTCCGGGAGGAGGAGGAGGGGGAACAAATTGAGGAGGGGCATGAGGTAAGTGGCCGTCTCTTCTATCATGATCCCGCCTCCCGCCATGATATTGGCCATCTCCACGTGGCCTTCCGCCAAAGTTATTCCTCCTAGAATACCTCGATGAATGAGAATGGGTGGAATGATCATTCCCAGCTGGGGGGCCAACAACTCCACCTACTGGCCTAGCTCCTCTAATCGAAGGATCCAAACCAGAAGGAGGAACAAAGTTGCCATAATTTAATAACGAGGACTCATTCGAAGGGAATGGCAGTGGCGGCGGCATTGGAGGAGGGGTCGGCGGTGAAGTGGTCGGCGGCGGAGGCATTGGCCTACTAAAGCCACCCTGAGCAGCACCACGGTTCTTCATTGATCTTTGCCGAGACAGTCCATGGTTTGCATTAGCATTATTGTTAGCATTAGCAGGTTTCTGAGGCGTTTGAGCAATTATAGGTCCCTATGAATTACATAAAGCAAACACATTTACATACAAATTCAACAAAAACCATTACAAATAGAAATGAGTTCCAATAGAAATTAACTCACTCACAATAAAGATTATACCTGCGAAATCGGGGTTGATCCATCTAATACAGGTTTAGTAGAGGACGAGGAATCGACGGGTGATGATTTCCCGGTGAGCCGAGTCGACTCGGAGAGAGCCGGCCAGGATATCGCCCCACCCATAACAGAAGTCCCCTCAACGACGCCGTTCAAGGGTTTCCTCCAAACAGGCTTCTTCGACCCAGCCGCATTGTCATTGCTCTCAGCTTCCGGCGCCGAGCCCTCCGCATCCGCATTATTCTCCGGCGGGACGGAATCAACGCCGGAAATCGGCGGCGATGCCGTCAGTGAACGAGGCGCAGCCGTCGCACCGGAGCTGGATTCGAGCTCCCCGCCGCGCACTACCTTCGCCCAAGGGGATTGGAGCCGCCGCCGGCTCCTAGGGCTACTCGCGCCACCATCGCCGCCGCCGGCTGCGGCGGAAGAGGGGGAACTAGTCGGCGAATGATTGCTCACGGAGGAATTGGCCGCCATGGCCATCCCGAATTCCAGCCAAACGAACCGCAATCAGACACACACAAAAATCAACCAACAAAAATATATATTTTTTAAATTCACGAAAAATTAAAATCAGAACTTCCTCCTCAATCACTGATTAATTAGGTCTAAGGATTGAGGCGACGATGGGATAGAGCTGTGTGAGTGCGTGTTTGTTTAGGAGGAAGATATTAGGGTTTTCTGTGTGTGATCAAGGAGAGAGTGTGGTATAATGGTGCGTGACTTGTCGCGGCCTCGCGGTGGCGACCAGGGATGATCACGGTAACGTTTAATAAGACCTAAACCCGACCTAAAATAGTAAGTAGACCCGAATCTAATCCAGACTTGAAAGGTTAGAAAATTATAGACAAATTCAATGGGTTTAACCGGGTCTTGGATCTTAAACGGGTTTAAAATTTCAATTTTTTTCTTAAATGTCAAAATAACTTTATGTTGAAAGTGAAAATATGTCCTTGCAAAATGAAAAAATGTTGAATATCCTTAACTTTAATTGCCAATGGGATATTTGGTCGGACTTTAAGAAAATGACTATTTTACTCGTGTATTAAAAAAAGAAAAAAGGGAACAGGATCATAATTCCTGAAACCCCAATACAATTGTATACATAAAAACAATAATACCCATGCTCTGTCCGCAGCGATGAAAGGTGTTGTGAGTGCCTGCGATGTCACCACCAGTGGCAGGGGCGGGACAAGGTTCATTCTGATGGAATTCGCCACCACGATCGGCCGTATGGCCTCCACCTTCTGCCCCATGTTGGCCCCGATGGAGAGCACCTCCGCAGAGGTGTCGGCAGTGTCACCACCAGCAGTGGCGACGGGATGAGGTTCATCCCGATGGAATGCCCCACCATCACCTAGCGCCTCCACGTCCTACCCCATATTGGCCCGATACAGAGCACCTCCGCAAAGGTGTTGGAAGTGTCAGCACCGGCAGCGCACGACGGGACAAGGCTCATCCCGATGAAATTTGCCACCTTGATCCGCCTTAGTGCCTTCACCTCCTGCCCCATAATGGCCTCGATGCAGAGCACGGGTGTCGACAATGTCACCACCAGTAGCAACGATGGGACGAGGTGGCACAGTGTAAAGCTCCTCCCATATATGTGTGTTGAGGGTCTTTTTGAGCTGGCGTTGGATGTAGGAGTCGTAGTACTTAACTCCAGGTCGGACAGAGATGGCCGCGACGGTGACGAGAAAGAAGGAATTGTAGGAGAGGAAAAGAAGGAACGATATTGAAATGAAGAGGGTGATGAAGATGGCTTTCTGAACGATTGTTTTTGTAAAAATTTCTTTCATAATTATTGAAATTTGTGAAATCGAATTGGAATTGTATTGGGGTTAAGTTGTTTTTTTGGTGCCCTAAATATAATGCAATGCAATGCAATGCCATCTTTTGGTCCCTGAGGCTAATACCGCATTTTTTCAGTAACTAAAAAATACAAAATGATTTGTTTAGTCCCCAAAGGCGGTTTTCAGGTAAACGCAATGGTAAGATTGATCAAAATTTGTAAAATTACCAATATACCCCTGAGTTTAACCCCCCCCCCCCCCTTCTTCCCCGCTGAACCCTCTTCCCCGCCAACCTCCACTTATCACCACCTGTCGCCAGCGATGAGATGGAAAAGTTAGTCCCGAAGGCAAGAACCATCTTCCCCGCTGAACCCACGACATTGAAGCCCGAATCTGGCAAGCAACAAAACAGAGGTTAAACAGCTGCCGGTTTGGCATCAATAATACACAAACTAAGCAAATTTCATCACCAAGAATCCACTTCCAGGCTACTGAATTAAATCCCTTCTGAAAGCATTAGTATTAATCAACATCATGACAACAAGCCCAAGAACCAAACTTTGACTCTCAATAACAACGACGAGCAAGGAAGTGGAACAAAGAACAACTGTAATGGCGATGAGAAGAGGAAGACAGTGTCGCCGTCGTCTCTATGGAAGAGGATGAAGTGGATGGACAATATCGTGAGGTTGTTCATCAGAGTGATTACGCTGGCAGGTCGGAAGGACCTAACCCGACAGGGAAGAAGAAGTCCCCGAAAGTCGGTTTCGAAGGCAATGATGGAGACCAGCCACGCTCCAAAACTGTGTTAACCTTCTCCTCCAATCCTCCCATTTCTGCAGCCCCTCGCTTTCGATTCTCACCAAACTTGCAAATCAGTGCACGATCTCCGCCCCTTAGATTCACCACATGCTCGCCGGTGATATGCCCATTTTATACGGTTATATTAGGACTTTTAGGATTCACTTTTGTACACTTTTGTGCTCTAAATGTGACAGTTTGTCTTGAAATTCTTTAAGGAGGGTTAAAAGTGACTTTTACGCTTTTATTACTTTTCTAGATAATTTTGTGTGACAAGGTAATTTGTTTGAAGACTTTGAAGAATACCTTTGAAGATTTGAAGATTTGAAGACTTGTATTTGAGCTTTTAAAGATTTGAAGAATTGAAGAAGTGAAGAGAATAAGAGGATATGAAACAAAAAGGAGAAAGAAGAAATGGTGCTGGACTTCGAGTCCGTCGCGAGCAAGTCGCTACTCACGACAGACAAGTGGTCAGAAAATTTTCTTGCTTTTTGTACTATAAATACTCACATTATTATCTCCTCTTCATCCTCACGAATCCACCTTCTTCTTCCTGCATTTTTGTGGGTTCAAACACTAGTTTTTCTTTCTTTCTTTTCTTAGTTTTTGTAGGTGAATCATGTCTTTGTATTATCAAGCTTAGTTTTATCTTGGGAGCAAAGGATTGAAGCTTCCATTTCTATATAGTAAGAACCATATATATATATATATATATATTTGGTGCTTTTGCTATTGTGTATTTATTGAGCTTTGAATGTTAATTGTTAATGGCATTAATGTTGTTGGAAGCTTAAGTATATGAATTGCTTGTATGATTACTTGTTAGGGTTGGGAGAAAGTAGCTAATTCTCCTCTCTTTTAATGTGGAATCCAAGAGCATGAGTTAGAGCTTCTTAAATGATGCTGGTGTGTTGATAATTGCTAGATGAATGTGATGATGTCGAACTCGTTGTCATGTTTGTTTTAGGTAGCAAATGGGAGAGGTCTATGAATGTTGATCGTTCTTGACTAATCTTGTGTAAATGCATGAATTGGTTAAATGCTTATACATGGTGTAGTGTTTATAAGTGTTGCCAAGCTTGTTGGTCCTTCGTGCTAAATGCCATCAATGGGATACTCTTAGTACTAAGGGAGTCATTGGTGAGGTTTGACAAGAGATGTCGAACTCACTCTTGCAAACTACTATCTAAGAAGGATAGAAGATTCATCTTCACAAGAAGTAGTTGAAGTAGTGAATAGATTGTTTCACTCGTTATTGAAGCCTTTGTTATTTAGCATTCATGTGCTCTTAATGCTATGTTTTACTTCATTTATACCATAGGTTGTTTGAGAATAGGAAGTGTTTGTATGACTTAAGTGTTAGCCGGCGATTGGAGTTTTCACCACCGCAGAGCTATCCTCCATCATAAAGGTCGCCATCTCTGTTAAGTGAATCATCCACGTCCCTGCTCAATTTTCCTTTAAATTTGGGTTTCCGCCAAAGCCAAGTTCGCCAATGGGTTCATTGTCGGTAAGGGTGTTCGTCCGCCTTTCTCTCGCCAAAGTAGCAAAACCTCACCACCGGAGCCATCCACGAGCTGCACCGTCGGCATCCGCCGTCGCCCATCCAATCGAGGTACCAGCTCATTTTCGAGAGAGAGGGGGGAACCTAACTACAAATATTTTTAATTCAAAATATTTTTTAAATTGTAAAATTACAAAAAATACCCATGTTCATACTTGAAAACGGTTTCAGTTTACCTTAAAACCGCCTTTGGGGACCAAACAAATCAATTTGTATTTGTTAGTTGTTGAACCAACGCGGTATTGGCCCCAGAGACCAAAAGATGGTATTGCATTATATTTATGGGACCAAAAAAACAATTTAGGCTTTCTGTTTTGACCAGATGTGTAGGCGGTGAACGACGCTTCGGCAATGGAGAGACGGAGGTGAGCAGATTTATTTAGTTTGATCTTATTAAATATCTGGCCTGAGTCGATAAACACATGAGGTGGAGGTCGACTACAGGAAACACATCCCAATAGACCACTCTAGAAATTAACTTGAAAAAAGTATAAATTCAAACTACCTTAGTTGAAAATTTTAACTTGAAAATATCTTATCTGATCTTATTGTACGTGCTACGAAAAGTAACTTTGAAAAAGTATAAATTTATGGTGCTTGAACTACAACTTGTAGGTGCTTGAACTACAACTTGTAGGTGCTTGAACTACAACTCATAAGTGCTTCAAATTTAGTTTGTGGGTGCTTCTTTTATAACTTGGACATGCTATGTAAACATCTTGAGAGAAACATAACTTCAAGGTGGTTGAACTACAACTTATAGGTGCTTGAATTACGTTTTATGAGTGCCTCAAATGTAGTTTGTAGGTGTTTCTTTTATAACTTGGATGTGCCAAGTAAACAACTTGAAAGAAACATAACTTCAAGGTATTTTAACTACAACTTGTAGGTGCTTGAACTACGACTTTTAAGTGCTTCAAATGTAGTTTGTAGGTGTTTCTTTTATAACTTGGATGTGGTACGTAAACAACTTCAAAGAAATGTAACTTCAAGGTGCATTAAGTACAAATTGTAGGTTCTTGAACTACAACTTATAAGTTCTTCAAATGTGGTTTTTAGGTGCTTCTTTTATAACTTAGACGTGCCACATAAACAACTTGAAAGAAACATAACTTCAAGGTGATTGAACTACAACTTGTAGGTGCTTGAACTACGGCTTAAGAGTGCTTCAAATGTAGTTTGTAGGCATTTCTTTTATTACTTGGATGTGCTAAGTAAATAAATTCTTGGATGTGCTAAGTAAACAACTTGAAAGAAACAAAATTTCAAGGTGCTTGAACTACAACTTGTAGGTGCACTACAACTTGTAGGTGCTTGAACTACAACTTGTAGGTGCTTGAACTACAACTTGTAGGTGCTTGAACTACAACTTGTAGGTGTTTGAACTACAACTTGTAGGTGCTTAAACTACAACTTGTAAGTGCTTGAACTACGACTTAATGACTACATCAACTGTAGTTTGTAGGTATTTCTTTTATAACTTGAATGTGCTTAGTAAACAACTTGAAAGAAACATAACTTCAAGGTTCTTTAACTACAACTTGTAGATGCTTGAACTACAACTTATGAGTGCTTTAAATGTAGTTTGTAGGTATTTCTTGTTAAACTTGGACGTGCTACGTAAACAACTTGAAAGAAACATAACTTTAAGGTGCTTTAACTACAACTTGTAGGTTCTTGAACCACGACTTATAAGTGCTTCAAATGTAGTTTGTAGGTGTTTCTTTTATGAGACGTGCCACGTAACCAACATGAAAGAAGCTTAACTTCAAGGTGCTTTAACTACAACTTGTAGGTTCTTGAACTATGACTTATAAGTGCTTCAAATGTAGTTTGTAGGTGATTCTTTTATAACTTGGACATGCTACGTAAACAACTTGAAAGAAAAATAACCTCAAGGTGCTTGAACTACAACTTGTGGGTGCTTGATACGACTTGTAGGTGCTTGAACTACGACTTAAGAGTGCTTCAAATGTAGTTTGTAGGTGTTTATTTTATAACTTGGATGTGCAAAGTAAATAACTTGAAAGAAATATAACTTCAAGGTGTATGAACTACAACTTATAGGTGCTTGAACTACGACTTATGAGTGCCTCAAATGTAGTTTGTAGGTGTTTCTTTTATAACTTGGTTGTGCTAAGTAAACAATGAAAGAAACATAACTTCAAGGTTCTTTAACTACAACTTGTAGGTTCTTGAACTACGACTTATAAGTGCTTCAAATGTAGTTTGTAGGTGTTTCTTTTATAACTTGGACGTGTGCTACGTAAACAACTTCAAAGAAACGTAACTTCAAGGTGCTTTAAGTACAACTTGTAGGTTCTTGAACTACAAAAGTTCTTCAAATGTGGTTTGTATGTGCTTCTTTTATAACTTGGACGTGCTAAGTAAACAACTTGAAAGAAACATAACTTCAAGGTGCTTGAATTACAACTTGTAGGTACTTGAACTAAAACTTATAACTGCTCAAATGTTGTTTGTAGGTGTTTCTTTTATAACTTGGATGTGCTAAGTAAACAACTTGAAAGAAACATAACTTTAAGGTTCTTTAACTACAACTAGTAGATACTTGAACTACGATTTATGAGTGCTTCAAATGTAGTTTGTAGGTGTTTCTTTTTAAACTTGGACATGCTACGTAAACAACTTGAAATAAAAATAACTTCAAGGTGCTTTAACTATAAAGTTTAGGTGCTTTAATTACGATTTATAAGTGCTTCAAATGGAGTTTGTAGGTGTTTCTTGTATAACTTGGACGTGCCATGTAAACAACTTGAAAGAAGCAAAACTTCAAGGTGCTTTAACTACAACTTGTAGGTTATTGGACTATGACTTATAAGTGCTTAAAATGTACTTTGTGAGTGCTTCTTTTATAACTTGGACATGCTACGTAAACAACTTGAAAAAAAATAACTTCAAGGTGCTTTAACTACAACTTGTGGGTGCTTGAACTACGACTTGTAGGTGCTTGTAAGAGTGTTTCAAATGTAGTTTGTAGGTGTTTCTTTTATAACTTGGATGTGCAAAGTAAATAACTTGAAAGAAATATAACTTCAAGGTGCTTGAACTACAACTTGTAGGTGCTTGAACTATGACTTATGAGTGCCTCAAATATAGTTTGTAGGTTTTATTTAATAACTTGGATGTGCTAAGTAAACAACTTGAAAGAAACATAACTTGTAGGTTCTTTAACTACAACTTGTAGGTGCTTTCACTACTAATTATAAGTGTTCAAATGTTGTCAGAAAAGCGATAACTATAAATTATCCCCAAGTAGGAATGAATTCGTCGGCGAATGGTCAGCGCGAAGGTTCAAGACTTAGCCGAACGTTAGCGAAGCTAGATTCTCATAACGAGGCGCTTCGAGTTATCGAAGCGCTGTAGTAGCGCTGAAGCTCTATGTGCTGCTATAAATGCTGAGCCAAGGGCACTCCGCCTTATCTATAGAAGCAGTCAACTGAGTTCTGAACGAATTAGCTCCTAGGACCAAACAAATCCGAAGAATTCTACCAATAAGATCTTAACCAGCCGACCGTGAAGTCACCGGATGAATTGCCGAGTAAATAGATCAGATCCGGACGCGGCTGTTGCTCCGCGGCGATACGGACTCGACCCGCTCCTACCCACCCCGGGGGCCGTGCCTTTGAATCAATATAACTAGAAAGCGCTGGATTCTCTGCTTCCACCTGGTGTGAGCCGCATGCGGGGAGACCCGCACGTACAGTTTTTAGGGGGATCTGGTCGAAAGACCGGCCGGCCCCCTCCACAAGGTTCTTTAACTATAACTTGTAGGTTCTTGAACTACGACTTATAAGTGCTTCAAATGTAGTTTGTAGGTGTTTCTTTTATAACTTGGACGTGTGCTACGTAAACAACTTCAAAGAAACGTAACTTCAAGGTGCTTTAAGTACAACTTGTAGGTTCTTGAACTACAAAAGTGCTTCAAATGTGGTTTGTATGTGCTTCTTTTATAACTTGGACGTGCTAAGTAAACAACTTGAAAGAAACATAACTTCAAGGTGCTTGAATTACAACTTGTAGGTACTTGAACTAAAACTTATAACTGCTCAAATGTTGTTTGTAGGTGTTTCTTTTATAACTTGGATGTGCTAAGTAAACAACTTGAAAGAAACATAACTTCAAGGTTCTTTAACTACAACTAGTAGATACTTGAACTACGATTTATGAGTGCTTCAAATGTAGTTTGTAGGTGTTTCTTTTATAACTTGGATGTGCCACGTAAACAATTTGAAAGAAGCATAACTTCATGGTGCCTTAACTACAACTTGTAGGTTCTTGAACTTAAACTTATAAGTGGTTCAAATGTAATTTGTAGGTGATTATTTTATCACTCGGATGTGCTACGTAAACAATTTGAAAGAAACCTAACTTCAAGGTGCTTGAACTACAATTTGTAGGTGCTTGAACTATGGCTTAAGAGTGCTTCAAATGTAGTTTGTAGGTGTTTCTTTTATATCTTGGATATTCTAAGTAAATAACTTGAAAGAAACATAACTTCAAGGTGGTTAAACTACAACTTGTAGGTGCTTGAACTACGACTTATGACTGCTTCAAATTTAGTTTGTAGATGTTTCTTTTATTACCTGGATGTGCTAAATGAACAACTTGAGGAAAAAAACATAACTTCAGGGTGCTTTAAGTACAACTTGTAGGTTCTTGAACTACGACTTATAAGTGCTTCAAATGTAGTTTGTAGGTTTTTCTTTTATAACTTGGTTGTGCCATGTAAACAACTTGAAATAAAAATAACTTCAAGGTGCTTTAACTACAGCTTCTGGGTTCTTGAACTATAAGTGCTTCAAATGTGATTTGTAGGTGATTCTTTTATAACTTGGATGAAAACAACTTGAAAGAAACATAACTTCAAGGTGCTTGAACTACAACTTATATGAATGACGCTATTGCTTTATATGAATGACACTAGTGACTTGGAGTTGGCGTGATGGTGGCTGAGTAAGGGGGTTGAAGAAGAAGAAAGTAATGGTTGAGGGCAGTTTTGACATTTCAAATTTGGTCATCGACCAAGTCGTTTATAAAAAATTAATATAATATAGGCATTTTAAAATATATTTAATGACACTTTATATGATAGACATGAAATAAGTGTCAAGACACTCAATTAACCGAATCGACGTGTCAATCAAAATGGAAATTTTGAGTGTCGAAATCCAAGTCGGGGTAACATAGGTTGGACGTATAATTTAGATAAAACTTGAAGCTTTTATTCAAGCAAAAGCAATTGTTCCTCATCACGCAAAAAGCCAGGAATTATATGTGTGTGTGTGTTGTGTGTGCATGGCAAAGTCTTGGGAAAGGTCGTCTTTCCATAGGCAACTTGGGAAAGATGGTGGTGAATTAAAATTATCGAAAGGTAGAATGTTTAAGTTGCAATATTAAAATTTTACTATGCAACTTGCAGTAGTTATAAGTTTATGACCCGATTAATGCAACTCAAAATTTTTATCTTGCTTTCTTCTAATTTGCAGCTTACACTTTGGTCTTTCCATAACTTATAGAAATACCATCTTTCAAGAGACGTACAATGTTGTGTCAGGTGTTCTCCTTCTCATTAATATAAGATTATTACAAAGGTGTGTCAGGTTAAAGCCGTACAACCTCTATGTAACAACTATAACTAATCTATCTAATCTATGCTTGAACACATACTTGGCTCACACACTGTAGGGTGAGCCTCCCACAAATGAACCTTTCAATCCAATTTCTTGATTGAAGTCCACATGCCATATGGGCAGTCTGCTACTTGATCCTTCCAAACTTTGTCTTCACCAGGCTACATCAGCTTTGTTGTTTTGGATAGGTTGTTGCTGGATTTCTCCAATCTTCAGTGCAGTGTCATTGGGGGTAGTTTCGAGCGCATATCTGTTTTGTCTTGAAGCAGTCTGGTAATGTGTCTCCATAATTATTCATTGTTGGCCAAGTTCCTCCCCACTGGGTTGCAAAAGCTCTTTAATTCTAGTTTTGGAGAACCTTTTTGGAGGTCGTAGCTGAATTTTTCCAATCAGCAATAAGGAGTTACCTAAATCTCGTCGGAGTTGCGAAAGAACCAACATACCTAGAAAAATTAAAACGAGCATAGAAAATTAAAGTTAACCTAAACTCACCTTTCATCTTGGGAAGTCATGCTGCTAAGCAACTTCTCTATAACCCATTAGTAAGTATCATCTTAGGAGCATTGCCCTCCAATCTCGCCATAGATTGTATGCCGGAAGGCTCCTTTCAACGAATACAAACTACTACAAAAAGACCCGTTTTCAGTGGGTCAGAACATGTACTCTCCACCGACCACTCCCTATTTTGACTGTTGCCACAATCTATCACCACTACTAACAAGGTCAGTCAACTACCTATTCACATCATCTCTCCGCCACGGCCACCACAAGGCTGTCGTGGCTACAGCCGACCACGACAGATATTGTAAGATAATGAGCTAATTCGTAGGGTGGGGGTAAATTTCCGGGGTGGGCTTAAAAGAGAAGTTATGTGGGATGTGCTTTAGGCCTGAATTTCTGGTAGGGACGAGAAGGGAGGAAGCCAATCGCCGCTTGTTCCACCGAGGACCACCTGTTAGCCGTTGATTGGGCCGAGAACACCATTGACTGTTGGTTGGTTGCTGACGGGGCCAGGGACATCGTTGACCCTGCCTGAAAAGTTAATCATACCAGGGAAACCTATAACCATGCCGGAGACGCCGGAGACCTTGCATGGACTACCATTAACCTCGCCGGCGATGTTGTTGACTTCGTCGGAGACGTCACTGGTTTTGCCGGAATGTCGTTAGCCTACCATAACGCCTCTGTACTCATCTAGCTGACCTTGCCAGCCCTCATTTAGACTCGATGAAACTCCGTTTGAATCATCGAAACCTCGTTGGACACGCTGGAGCACCGTTTATCAAGTAGGCCAAATATGGTCACCATCTCCATCGTCGGCGTGGTGCGGGCTCCGTTTCTCTCGTCGGACCAGCCCCTCGGACAAATCTAGTCTCTTAGAGTCAAGTTCCTCGCTAGTCTTTATCGATCTTCTGGTCCGGGGATGCCAATCTCCATGGTCGGTTCATCGATTTTTACGCAAAGGCCGAAGGTGTCGCCGGAAAACTTGGCAGCGAAGGTATGGGTGATTCATGGCCCTCCACCTCGATCTACAAACTAGGAATAGAAAAACATAAGTGAAAATAAGAGGGGTCGGACCACCGGCAGAGCCCCCCATCAGCTAGGTTTTGGGTATTTTGGTGGAGGGAGAGTTTTTAGAGAGAGGATTATGTCGAAGCACCGTTTATCAAGCGGGCAACTAGATCTAGTCGCCATCTCCATCGCCAGCATTGTGCAGGCTATGTTTCTAGGGAGAATTTATATTTGATGCAACAAAAATTATACGCCGTAGAACATAGTAAAAGCTAAATATAATAACCAAGAGTATTAACGCAAGATCAATGAAGTTTTATATGGACCTCAGTATCTAGAGGGCACACAAATCAAACACAGCCTAACTATTATATATTTATGCCTGTTTTTCTTGTTCCCAAAAAATCTTTCTCCTCATCAGAAAAACCAATCATCAACAGCAAAAATTTACCTCAGAAAGCCACGGGATTCCACCGGTATACTAGCATACAAAAAGGTTATAATCAAATAATTTCATCCCGAGCAACTCTTAGATTAGCTACATATGATATATTAATTCCATTCTCCACGCCAAAACTGCAAATCTTGGGCTCAATCGAAGGACACAATAAATAAACTTTCCACGCTTCGGAAGACTAGTGTACCACGCTCACCGTTCAAGTTGCCTGTTTTTTTACCCTAAACGGGTGAAGGAAGAGTTTCACCGGCTAAGAGCTTATGGTAGGGTTTAGCTTGAGTTTGCATGCAGCTCCTCCGGAGAAGCATCTCCATTGGCCATTATTGATGAGCCAGCAACTGAAGGATCATTAGGAGAAGAAGAATCATCAGGTGAAGGTCTACTTCTTGCAGATTCCAGTCCAGAATCCAATGCTCCTCCGTTTCCATTGCTAGTCCCTTCATCCAGTGACATCCTATTGATGGAATTTGATAGAGCTACGGGTGACGTCCCCGAGACTTGGGGCCCAGACTTGGGAGAAACATGACTACTGCCAGTGTGTATCCACTTCCTCCAATCATTTCGTCGCCTTACTTTGTCACCGCCCTCCTGCATAACCGGAAAAGACAAGAAATTAGATAACAGAGAGAGGGTTGTTCCAATACAGAGTCGTGGTCTCGATTTAAAATCAATATTTAAGTAGATGTCCTGCCTTCTGAAAATATGTTTTGTCATGATTGGTATAATAATTTTAAAAAACTTTTTTAAAACAAATTGAGGCAGAGAGTGAGATTTTTCAATTAACTACCTTAATTTCAACCACCATTGAGCCTTGTAAAGACTCCAAGATAAAAGGAATATCAGCTTTGAGCTGTTGGACCTGAAAAAGTAGAGCATAAAAACAACCTCCATCTATGCATTTGTTCTCTAGTAATAGTATAACTAAAAGATGGAAGAAAATATCAATTAAAATAAGAAGGTACAAAAAATATGCTAAAATATGTAAGAATATGAACATTGATAAGATCTAAAGATGCATACTCAATGGCAAAAAAATCAATTAATCAATCCAATGGAACATATGATGCAACCAAAAGTAAGGAAATCACTCCAAAACAATCTCTGAAACAGCTGTTAATCTCCTTGTGTCCCTTTTGACAGGATAAGCATAAAAAAGGTTAAATGGGAAAACCGAAAGGCACTCAAGTACAATAAGTAAACATTTACAAAAACTTCATGTCCCTATGTCTTGGTTGGACTTACAGTACAATCAAAGTAAACATTTCATGCCATTAACTTATTTCATCTTAACTTCCAATTGAATTAAAATAACAATCAACGATGCCTTGCTTGGACTTGCTGTACAATCAAAGTTCAAATCCAACTAAAGTTAACCTTTCGAGTCATAAACTTATTTGATCTAAGCTTCCAATAAAAGTTTGATTCAATCCAAAATTTAAATAGATCCATGAATGTATATGAGTTAGACAATATGTACAAATATTAATGACAAGCTAACCACCAGAGACAAAATTCCAACAACGGATTGATTTCATGACCACAAGGTGACAATCCAGAGCCAAAATGGCAGTTCTCTCTTGCCATTTCAATCATCAGCTTGTAACAAATAAGCCTCAAGGCAGATTATACAATGAAAAAAAATTCCAACTTTCAATGAATCTTTTACAGATTCAAAGCCCTACAATATGACATTGAATCCTATGGTTCATGCAATTCTCTAACAAAAAGTGTGTTATTTTTCCTCTCATAAAAAAAATACATGCAAAGTAACGATTGTCCTTTCGTTATAAAACCACCCTCGCAAACATCTTAGATTAACTACCACAGTAAAACATGACATTCATCAAGGATTAAATTGTGCAAGAATTTCACTTTTAAGTACCAATGACCCACTCTCTGTGAGAAACTTTACACGTTTGTGATCAAGTACAAAAGGTACATCTAGTAATGCAAGTTTTAGTCCAACACCAACAAATAAAAACATCCTTCAGCAATACAATGAAGTTGATTTCAACTAGCAACAGAGATGAACCAGTTGCATCCAAAACAAACTTGTGTATGAAAAGAATAACCTCTGTTCTCAACATGAAGAGTAGCAACTAATAGCATATAAATACTAGCAGATGGGAACTTACTCGAGGGAAATCAGCAATGAGATCCAATCGAACCCAGCCTTCATCATCCATGAAGGATCTTAGATAGTTATCTTTCACCAAATTAGAATCACTGAAACAGAAATGTAAATGTGAGGACATCCTAATCTGCTGAAGTTCCTTTTCAAACAAATAATCTGATACAAGTAGCACAAGTAACACTGATAATCAGTATATTGATGCAAGTACCTGAAATAATAATCTATTTGATTAACTATCGCTGCCGATCTAGGAGGATCCACGACAGGGGGGAAAAACATTGGCGGTGGAGGTGGTGGAGCCATGTATGGTGGAAGTGTTGGCACATAAAGAAACGGATGATGTGGCGGCATGTCTATGAAGATAGAAAAGAGGTTAGAAGCACATGCAACTATACAAGTTAAGTAATTGAAACCAAATAAAAAATACAATTTAGGATAGACTAACCATAACCCATTGGTGGCACAAAAGGCCGCAGCGGAGGTGGTGGAATAAACGGGGCAGAACCTGGAGATGGTGGAGGCGGCGGCATGTAACTTCCAGGAGGAGGGGGAGCAAACTGAGGAGGGCCATGAGGTAAGTGGCCTTCTCTTCTATCATGATCCCGCCTCCCGCTATGATATTGACCGTCTCGTCTATCATGATCCCGCCTCCCGCCATGATATTGACCGTCTCCACGTGGCCTGCCACCAAAGTTATTCCTCCTAGCATTCCTCGAGGAATGAGAATGGGTGGAATGATCATTCCCAGCTGGGGGCCCAACAACTCCACCTACTGGCCTAGCTCCTCTCATCGAAGAATCCAAAACAGGGGGAGGCACAAAGTTGCCATAATTTACAAAGGAGGCATCATTCGAAGGGAATGGCAACGGCGGTGGCATTGGAGGAGGGGTCGGCGGCGAAGGCATTGGCCTACTAATGCCACTCTGAGCAGCACCACGGTTTCTCATTGATCTTTGCCGAGACAGTCCATGGTTTGCATTAGCATTATTGTTAGCATTAGGTGGTTTCTGAGGCGTTTGAGCAATTATAGGTCCCTATGAATTACATGAAGCAAGCACATTCACTACAAATTCAACAAAAACCATTACAAATAGAAAGAAACACTCTCATAATAAAGACTATACCTGAGAAATCGGGGTTGATCCATCTAATACAGGTTTAGTCGAGGACGAAGAATCAGCGGGTGATGTTTTACCAGTGAGCCGAGTCGACTCGGAGAGAGCCGGCCAGGATATAGCCCCACCCATAACAGAAGTCCCCTCAACGACGCCGTTCGAGGGTTTCCTCCAAACAGGCTTCTTCGACCCAGCCGCATTGTCATTGCTCTCAGCTTCCGGCGCCGAGCTCTCCACATCTGCATCATTCTCCGGCGGGAAAGAATCAACGGCGGGAATCGGCAGCGATGCCGTCGGAGAACGAGGCGCAGCCGTCGCACCGGAGCTGGATTCGAGCTCCATGCCGCGCACTACCTGCGACCAAGGGGATTGGAACCGCCTCCGACTGCTAGGGCTGCTCGCACCACCGTCGCCGCCGCCGATTGCGACGGCGACGGAAGAGGGAGAACTTGTCGGCGAATGATTGCTCACGGAGGAATTGGCCGCCATGGCCATTCCGGAATCCAGCAAAACGCGCCGCAATCAGACACACAGAAATCAACCAGCAAAAGATTCCTTTTTTAATTCTCGAAAGTGAAAATCAAAACCTCCTCGGCAATTTCTGATTGGTCAGGTCCTTGGGATTGAGGCGATGGTGGGATGAAGCCACGGTAGTGTGTGAGTGCGTGTTTTTTAAGGAGGAAGATTTTTAGGGTTTTCTGTGTGTGTGATCAGGGAGAGAGTGTGGTATAATGGTGTGTGAAAACTGAAAAATACAATACAGTCTTTTTCACTCCGTATCTTTTCACTTGTCGCGGTGGCGACGTTAACGGCCCGAGAACTAACCGGGAAATTACCAAAATAGTACGCTAGGAATTACCATATTTACTCTCCCTAACCCTAATGCTGCCTTTTTATCTTCTTCTTTATTTTTTTATTTGTTTGAGGTAAAACTCTTAGCATTCGTTCATAGAAAAAATGTTAGTACAAAATTTGGGATGTGCTCCCATTTAGAGATAGACTCTACATAGTTTTTAGAGTAAAGTGCTCATATGACTCTATATTTTTGTCATATGTGTCAATATGATCCCAAAATCATAAAGTGTTATAGTAATCATATGATTTGCTCAAATTGTGCTAATATAACCCGGGAGGCCTGAATTTACCCAAAATTCTATGAATTGACTACTATACCCATGTTTAAAAAATTAATTTTCAAAAAATGTAAAAGGGTTGTTATGCCCTCGTTGTCTATCAACCCCAAATATTTTCCATTTTTTCTTTTCATCTTCTCGAGCTCACTTCTACGCATAGTCATTCTCGAACTCCTTTTCATCTTCACTCTCGCCAGAGCTTCCACTTCTCTTCTCCTTCTTCTCAAGGTCTCCCCTTTTCGGCGCTTGGCTGAACGGCGCTGGAAAATGGTGGCGAATAGTGGCGTGTGTCATTGGGTTTAGGGTTAGCTATTGAAATTGGTGGGGCTGGTTGTACGGATCGAGCGGAAAAAGGGGATGGTGACGGTGGTGGTGGGGCGATTAGGGTTAGCGAGATGGGTGATGGTGAAATGGACGGCGGCGAGAGGTTAGCGACGACGATGATTAGGGTTTGTGCCTCGTGGTAGGGTTCATCTGGGTCGCGGTGGTTTCAAAGGGGTGGCAGATTAACATTTTCCGGTGGAAGCGGTGTGCGGCGTACTAGTGTAATTGCGGTGGTTTGCGCCACCGTGGAGGGCTCCGACGAGTGGGCGAAGTCGCTGTGGGGGCTCAGGTGGCAGCGAGGCTATGGTGAGTAAGAATGGCGGGGTTCAGGTGGTGGCGGGGCGGGTTCAGTGGTAGGCGGTGGGTGACTGTGGCGACGTGGGCATCGGGGTGGCTGAGTTAGGCGATGGTATGGCAGTGGCGTAGATTTGTAGTGAAAATCTCTGAGGGGATGTCATCGTAGCTGAAATGTCGCCGGATTTGCAATTCTCTTTTTCTTTTGTATTGGATTCTGGCGGCAACGCCTGTGGCGGAGCGGCGGCGGCAGTGGTGGCGGAAAGATTAGAGGTGGTGCCAAGGTGGTTTTGAAGATGAAGAATGGGGTATTCTCGTCTTTAATTTTTTTTAGTTTAAGACTAGGGATATTTTATTCCTTTTGTATTAGGTCAGCGCTAGAAATTACAAAGCCAATGCCATATAAGTACTAAAAGGTTATATCGGCACTTCTGATGCAAATCATAGGGTTATAATAACACTTTCTGATCATGCAGGGTAATGTTGGCACACATGACTAAAACATAGGGTCATATCATTAATTTGCCCTAGTTTTTATCATGCCCATTTAAAGAGTGCGTAAAAGTGTTCTCTTGTCGTCTAACCTAGAATGGTTTTGGGTACCCATGACCTCTAGGTAGATTAACTATGTCATCAATGATAATGCTGATGTCCGATAGATCTCCATTATGGTTCTTGACTACTTTTATGACAACATGTGCATTGCCTTGAATGTGACTGACTTAGATACCCTTCCTCAAGGCTGTAAGCATGCCCTCTCTTAGATATATAACTTCTGCATATTTCACTATAGGCACAATTGGAATGTGTTGTGATCATCCATATATCCAATTCCAGTTAAAACACATATGTACCATCCAAGACATGTTCGGTTTGAAGATATAGTTGCATCAAAGTGAAGGGCATTTTCATCTGCTAGCGATTGAGTGCTTTGATTCCAATATTATTGATTTAGTGTCGCTCCACTCAATTTTGCCTCCAAATCATATAGCAACTTTGTACCATAGATGACACCGTGTTGAGATTGAAGGTCGTGACTCTCCCCATGAAGAAGCTTGATTGATGCCATTTTAATTTATTTTTGAGGTATATTGCACCATTTGTTATGAAGTATCCATTTTGCATATGTTGTCACTATTATGTTTTAATGATTTTAATATGATTTATAGTCATTGTAAGTGGACAAGGATTGAGGTTTCATAAAAGATATATTAGTAAATTGAGCAAAATACTGATATGAATCTATATTTTGGTGGTTTATGCTAATATGATCATGTGAAGTTAGAAAGTGCTATTATAGCCCTGTGTTTTGCATCAGAAGTGCTGATATAACCTTTTGGCACTAATCCGACGTTGACTTGGAATTTTTCGACATTGACCATAACTAAAAAGACTAAAATAACCCTAGTCTTAAAACTAAAAATGTAAAGACAAAATTACCCCTAGCTCTTCTTCTTTTCCATAACATAGCCACTGCTCCGACGCTCCGCCACCTCCGTCACCTCCGTCACCTCCACCACCTCCGCCGCCGCCATCACTCGTCCCCACCACCACCACCACTCGCCCCAGCACTCATCCCAACATCCACCACCACCACCACTGCTTATCCCTAGCCCCCCCACCACTCGTCCCAACCACCGCCACCACCGCTCAACCCTAGTCCTGCCACCGCTCATCCCTAGCCCTGTCACCACTCGTCCCAACCACTACCAGCACCACCCGTTCGTCCCTAGCCCTGCCACCACTTATCCCAACCACTGCTCGTCCCCTAGCCTTGCCACCACTTGTCCCAACCACCGCTCGTCCCTAGCCCCGCCACGACTTATCCCAACCACCGCTCGTCTCTAATCCCGCCACCACTCGTCCTAACCACCACCACCACCATCACCGCTCAACCCTAGCCCCATCACCGGTAAACCCTAGCCTCGTCACCACCACCGCTCAACCCTAACCTAGTTTGCCACCGCGCTCAACCCTAACCTAGTTTACCACCGCGCTCCACCTCTCCCCTTTGCCTAGCCCCGACATCGCGCCTGAAAGTGGAGAATCCGAACAGAGCCAAATCAAACAAACCAAGAAACCCATCTCAAATAAACCCAAACCAACAAAACCCATCACGAATCCGAACAGAGTTGACCCAACAAAGCAAGAAAATTAAGAAAAGGGATATGTTGCGTACCTGAAAAGAAGGAAGCGATAACGAGTTGAGAAGAGTGGGACGGCGGTGGTGGTGGCGATGGGGAGTACGGTGAGCTTGAGAAGGAATCAGAACCAAGGCGGAGCGGAGGTGGCGGCGGCGGAGCAAAGGTGGCGGCGGCGGAGCGGAGGTGGCAGGAAGAATGAGGAAACCAGGGCGCAATATTTGAGAAAACCAGTTTGAGAAGTTGGACGGAACCAGGGTAGAAAGAATGAGGAAAAAGGAAATAAATGAATGAGGGCATAATTGTCCGTTCACTTATTCTAAATTTTATTTTTTAAAACAGGGATACAATAGTCATTTTATGTATTTCCGGCCAAATTCAGGCCTCCAGGGTTATATTAGCATATTCAAGCAAAAACAGAGTTACAATGGCACTTTACAACTCCACATAGTCATATTAGCACAAACCACCAAAACATAGGGTTATATGAGCACTTAACTCTAGTAAATTTGTTATTAAAATGCATCTTACTTTTTTTAAAAAAAATTGCATGCATACATGAAATTCTCTCTCTTTTCTTTCGGTATTTGATTCAGTTTAATTGATTTCATAATTGAGTTTGAAAGATCATGTTCGAAATAATGAACTTTCTATTATTTTATATTGTGTATATTATACATCCTTGTTTGAATTGACAGAATATCTGAGTACTTATTTTATTTGTATCTCGTAAACTGTAGCCTATGTAATAATCTATGAAAATGCCCAGATGAAGTTAGATTTTACACGGTGCAAAATAACGTTTATAAAGTTTTTATAATTTTCATGTATGTGGCCTTTTCGAACCCACACAAAAAATTGAATAAAATATATTTCTTTATGATATTATTATGAGATCATCTTATAACTTTCTTAAAAACACAACCAATAATATGAGCATCTTAGTTTGATTAATTTCCTATTTTCTCATATTTTTAGGGTATTACTATATCTCGCCCTGTATTTTACTATTCTCGCCCTAATACGTATAAATACACGTATTAATATTTTTTAAAAAATAAAAATTAAAAACCCTAAAATCCTCTCCCCCTTCCCTCTCTCCATTCCATCCGGCCAGGTGCCGCCGCCCGCCGCCCGCCGGCGCCCGCCGCCTGCCGCCGCCGGAAATCCGCCGGAAAATCGCCGGAAAACGTAAGTTTTGGAGGATTTTTTTTAGTTTTCGTGCGAATTTTTTTTGTTTTCGTGCGAATGAGGGGTTTAGTTGTAAATATAAGAAAATAGGAGGCTTCACTCTTAAATTAATTTAATTCATAAGATAATAGGAGATTAAGATGTAGAATAATTCGGAGAAATCTAATATAAGAAATTTAATGAATTTTGGAATTAAAACGAAGAAATTGAGATTGTTAGAAATTATTTAATTTAAATTTGGAAATGATTATAGGAGGCTTCACTCTTAATTAACGTTACAATAATTAACAAAACAACAAAATTAACAAAACAACAACATTAACGTCACAATAATTAACAAAATAACAAAATTAACAAAACAACAACATTAACGTCACAATAATTAACAAAATAACAAAAATAACAAAACATCAACATTAACGTTACAATAATTAAAATTAACGTTACAATAATTAAAATTAACGTTACAATAATTTTTACGTTACAATTAATAAATTAAAATACTCAGATGAGCATAAATTAAAAAACTAAGATGAGCATAAATTTCTTTCTCCCTAACAGCTAAAACATACACGTAATGGAAAAAAATGAAATAACATTGTGGCTAGAATTAATATTACATTCTTACAGTACAACAAATTAAAATATCAAAATAACGTAAAAATACGTAACTTAACGTTACAATAATTAATAGGACATAAATTATTGTAGATAAATTAGAAACAGCATTACGTAACAAAATTAGCAACAAAATTAACGTTACTGCTATTAATAGGAGATAAATGTGCAATAGTTTCTACGTAACAGTTAATAAATTAAAGCACAAAGACGAGCATAAATTTCTACGGCACAAATTATTAAATTTAACAACTACGTAACTAATTAGTAAAATTACCTCCGAAGACATGGAATTTCTAACACCCTTTCCGGAGTAATTTTTGCTCGTTTTGGATAGCAAAAAATTTCGAGTGCCCTCAAAATGAGTAGAATTCGTGCAAAAAAAAAAATGGCACGGCTCGCGCCCAGCCCACGGCGAGCCGAGGCGCGTCCGGCTCGCGCCCAAGGCCTGGCGAACGGACCGCGCGCGGCTCGCGCCCACCGCACGGCGAGCCACGTCTCGCGCCCACACGCCGGCGAGCGGCCCGGCGATGGCTCGCGCCCACACCACGGCGACCGGCCCGCCGGCGGCTCGCGGTCCACCGGCGGCGAGCTGACCGGCGGCGGCGCGCGCCCAGGCTATGGCGAGCCGACCGGCGGCGCCTCGCGCCCAGGCCGTGGCGAGCCGGGTTCGGCGGCGGCGGTCGGCGGTCCGGCGGCGGAAATTAATTAGATTAATTAACTAAATTCGTTTCGTTAATATTAACTAACTACAATTATCTAAATTGATTTTAATTTACCTATTGAAAATAAAAAAATAAAAAATACTGTATACGTATTAGGGCGAGAATAGTAAAATACAGGGCGAGATATAGCGATTGGCAAAGTCTTGGGAAAGACGGTCTTTCCATAGGCTTATGGAAAGACGGGGTTTAATTTGAATAATAAAAAGTAAAAGGTCTTAGTTGCAACATTAAAAATTTAGTATGCAACATGTGATAATTATAAAATTTATACTTTGAACCCTGGTCTTTCCATGACTTATGGAAAGACCGTCTTTCCAGAGACGCACTCATTTTTAATACAGATGTCTTGTACTCTTAAGAATTTCAGAAATTTTTTTACACTGTAGGGATGAACATAATTTAGGCATAGTTTAGGGGCGAAAATGTAATTGCAAGTAAAATATCACGAGGCTTCGGTCATGGTGTGGTCAATCAGAGCTTGTGTTCAGTCTCCAGCGCCGCCTATCTCCGCCGCTCTCCGCCGTCTCTCCAGTCGAATTCCTTCTCCACCACCGCCTCGTAATCCTCCATATCCTTTTCCACTCATTCTCACTCGCGATTTTAGTTTGAACAAGCTGACATTCTTTTGTTCTCAGTGTAGGGATGTTGGACATCAACTTATTCCGAGAAGACAAGGGCAACAACCCCGAGATCATCCGGGAGTCGGAACGGCGTCGTTTTGCGGATGTCAAGATCGTGGATGAGCTCGACAAAGAATGGCGTCAGAGTGAGTGATTCTTCATTGTTTTAGCTTTGTTCTTTTCTCTTGTTTTTGTTAAACTTTTTGAGCGCATTGTTTGCTTTAGAGCAATTCGAGCTGAATAAATTGCGCAAAAATTTCAACAAGATTAACAAGGAAATTGCTCGTCTGAAAATTGCGAGTGCAACTTTTACGGTTCTTAATTATGTGCAGCGTGAATTCCGGTTTACTGTGTGAAGTTAATGTTTCTTTTTGTTTCGTTTGAGAAAGTCTGGTGGAGATGCGACTGAGATGATTAAGAGTATAGATGACAACAAACAATTGACGGAAGCAAAAGCTGCTGAGGTTAAGGATGCTCTTGCAGCGCTAAATGCGAGACTGGAGATCATTGGGAATCTGGTGCACGATTCCGTTCCAGTTAGTGATGATGAGGTGCCATTGTTGAACTTGTAGTTTGGATTGAAGTGATAGTAAAATTGCTGTGCTTTTTTTTTAAAGCTTTCTTAAAGATTTGGATGTGTCAATAGGCAAACAATCAAGTTATTCGAACTTGGGGGAGAGGAGGATTGAGCCGAACCTTAAAAATCATGTTGATCTGGTTGAACTTCTTGGGATTGCGAAGATGGAAAAAGGTACTTTCGGTGGCTTCATTTGCGCTTGAGTGAAAGCATCAAGTCGAGATAGTTTTATATTGATATTGTTATTATCCCTTTTGATGATTTCTTGTTCTTTTATTCTCGGCTCACACTGATTTGTGGTGTATAATTAGGCTCAAATGTAGCTGGAGGCAGAGGCTACTACCTGATGGGAGCTGGCGTACTTCTTAATCAAGTTCTCATCAACTTTGGTCTTTCCTTCTTGTATGACAAAGGGTACGAACCATTGCAACCTCCGTTTTTCATGAGGAAAGAAATCATGGCAAAGTGCGCACAATTGGCTCAATTTGATGAAGAACACTACATGGTAACTGACTGGATTTATTTCCATCAAGCTCATTCTAACGTTAATTCCTTCGTTTTTAACATCAATGCTTCTAGTTTTTGCTGCCGAAATTATGGAGAGTAATAATATACATACAAGTAATCACATCTTCCTAATTGATAGGTAACTGGTGAGGGAGATGATAAACATCTGATCGCAGCAGCTCAGCAGCCATTGTGTGCTTATCACTCGGATGAATGGATTCATCCATCCGAACTTCCAAAAAGGTTCTTTCTATAGGACTTTTACCACTTGAACTGCTGTCAACTTTTTTGTTACAAAAAGGAAAACCTTCACTTTTATTTTCTCTTTTCATTTCCCATTTGGCAGATATTCTGGATATTCGTCATGCTTCCGCAAAGAAGCTGGATCTCAAGGTCGGGATACTCTTGGCATTTTTAGAGTTCATCAGTTTGAGAAAGTGGAGCAGTTCTGTTTAACTAGCCCGAATGGCATGCACGAGGAAATGCTTCGTAACTCTTGAGGAGTTCTACCAGAAGGTATGCTGTCATCTAAGGGTGTATTTCATTTCCGAACAACTTTGTAACTTGTGAATCTCACGTCCCTTTTATCTCATTCAACTCAAACTTTCCTATCAAGTCATGGCTATTATTTCTGGCGCCTTAAAAGATTCAGCTGCTAAAAAGTTAGACTTGGAAGCATGGTTCCCCGCTTCTGCTACATACAGAGAACTCGTGTCATGCTCGAACTGCACAGATTATCAGTCAAGAAAATTAGAAATTCGCTACGGGCAAAAAAAGGTAAAACAAGTTCTTCATACAGAATTCCAATTTGTTTCGAGTTTTCAGCATTTTTCTGAGTTGGATGGAGCTGTTTTATTTGTGTAGAGTAATGAACAAGTGAAGCAGTACGCACATTTGCTGAACTCCACTCTCACTGCAACGGAGAGGACAATGTGTTGCATTCTCGAGAACTACCAGAGAGAGGACGGTATTGAAATACCGGAAGTCTTGCAACCATATATGCGTGGTCTGAAATTCTTGCCTTTTAAGAAGAAACCCTTAAAAGAAGGGTAAGGCAAAAAAAAAGTAACTTTTGAATCTAGTGATTTTTTAATTTCATATTAAGAACTGCATTCTTCTGTGTTCCTTATCGCTAATATTTGATGTTCCAATTGTTCACTGCATACACAGATTACTTTACTCTGAGAGGCAAGGTTTAGTTAAGAAAATATTGAGTAGTTCTTGTATGGTACATCCTTGAGATCTGAAGTTGGTATTGGCACTTTTGTTTTGTTCTTGTCTTTTACATACTGCTCTAGCTCTTCACTTTCTGTTGACAAATCTGGGAATTAATCCATCAGGGCTCGCCCCAATATTTCGTGAGCTCTAATGGATTATCTGCCTCAGGAGTCAGGAAATCCTCGTGGACATCGTGTTGAGATTGCCTGCTGCACCCTTATTGCAGGTTTGCTGTGTAAGTAAGAAGTTTAATCCATTTGCGCTTATGATCATTTTGATGATGTGGTGGTTATGATTGGTTTCTGCCTGTTGATTCGCCCCTGCCTTTTCCAGCCAGATTTGTTGTGAGATTATTTGGTTCGTGCAATGTTAGTTTCCTAAACAAGGTAGCTGATCATAAATAGTTATTTCTATAGAACTTCTTAGATTTTGAAACCCTTGTTAGGGTTTGGTTCCTATCTAGGTGCTATGTCCCTCGTTTCATCTGCGTTTTCCGAGACCATTCTCATCCCTGAGACTGAGAGGTCCTTTCACTTAGTTCATGTTCTCCGGAGTTTATTTGTGGTTCCATTCTATTGAGTAGAAATTTAATCTGATGAAACTTAGCTTAATTTAGTCATATTATTATTAAGTTTCATTACACTTATTTTTAGTTCGTTCAATCCTTTGTGTGAGCAATATATTACATGCGAAATCATTTGAAAATCAAGACTTGGGTCAACCCGTGCCATTTCAAAGAAATTGCAAGTCCAATTCCTGTGAAACTTCTGTCCCAATCATGTTTGGACATTTTTTTATCAATTTTTTCAAAATATGTTTGATCACCGATCACTTTAGCTACATATCCTAATCATGTATTAAAATCTTATATTTAGAAAATACATTATGTAGCGAATTTAACAATATCTCATGTTAAGATATTTACGTCCATTTATTAGTTAAAAGTTATGGTCAAATGGAGAAAATTGATTAAAAAAATGTACGGACGTGGAGAGGGAGTACTCATAGTGACTTGACTATTGACCTGGAAAATTTCCATCTTCGACCCAACTACTTTTTCTAACGTATGCAATTGGTCCAGCTCAAAAAGTAAAGAACGAACCAGAAATTCTACCAATCACTCAGATAGGCATTATGCCATTAATGTTCAGGGCCGGAACCAATGGGACGTGAGGTAGGGCTCTAGTCCTACCTCGATCGCCAGTCGGAGGTAGCAGAAGGCGGTCCGATTCGCCGAGCGCATTTCCGGCGACTGTCCGAAGTTTGCTCGGAAAAGAAGGCCGCGTTGGGGCCTTTTTTTTTAATCCCTAAAAGTTAAAACGACGTCGTTTCACATCGTTTTGAAATGAAAAAAAAATAAAAATGGAATGTGAAATGGATTGGGCAAAAAACGGAGCCCAATCCAATAATCCAAACACAAACAAAACTTTGGAACAGAGGCGAGAGCAGCAGAAGAGCTCTCCCTCTCCTTCCGTCATTTCCCTCAGCCGAGAGCCGTCCGCCGCGCCGCCGCCGGAAGCTGCTTCGTCCCGCCGCCTCTGCACGCCGGACGCCGAAAACTTTTCAACCTCCCCTGAAATTTTTTTCTGGTTCCGCCCCTGAATGTTACCAATGCTAATCTCACAAATAAAAGTCACTAAAGCAACAAACATTTGGAAATGGGAAAACAATGGTGTGGGCACATATGAGCACGATATATAATGAAAACTACCCGGCATTTTCCAAGTCATGCAAACCGACAGAACGGTGGGAGTTAAGCTATGAACCCCTCGCCCACATTGGTAGTTGCAGCGTAAATGCAAAGCACGAGACATGTAAAGTAGCCAATCTCCCAAACGCTCCAGAAAACCCATATAAATCCCACCACCAAAACACCCTCGCCGCTCCAAAACAATACCATTTCACCACACACACTTACACACTAGCCATGGCCCAAACCACGCCCAACCACACCCAGACGGTCTCCGGCTGGGCCGCGCATGACGCTTCTGGCAACATCACTCCCTACGTCTTCAAACGCAGGTACGGATATGATTCTATACTCCCTCCGTCCCGGATCAAACATTCCGTCAAACTAAGAAAACTTAACTCTTTGTTTACCGATATCATAGGTAGTTAAATATATTTATGGTCAAACGCGTGTGCGGGAGACTGTGATAAGACTCCATACAATTTAATCTAGGACAGGGGAATAACATTTTTACACGAAAATTTTAATCCAGGACAGGGGAATAGCATTTTTACACGAAAATTTATGCACGCTGATATGACAGAAACCTGTAATCGAGATAAACGAAAAAGGGAAGTAGGAATTTTACGCAGAGACGGGATTCTTGTTTGTGATTGCCTAGCTGATAAATTTGGTGGATGGAAAACAGGGAGAATGGGATGGACGATGTGACGATCCAGATCTTGTACTGCGGGATGTGCCATACGGATATTCATCATGTGAAGAATGACTGGGGGATCACCATGTACCCTGTTGTGCCCGGGTAAATCTTCATTCATGGTGAACTCGTATAAAGTTGGTACAGAGTAGTGATAATAATTGTGCCTTACCCAATCGATATTAACGATGCTCTTTGTATATGAATTGTGTTTATATGAAACAGTTATTTTTTTCTTTTTATGCTGAAAGAGTCTTTTAGCTAGTAACAGAGTGGCGTAGGTACCATTTTTGAAACGTTATTCTGGTTCAATTTTGTTTCTGTGTTCTGTTTCTATAGGTAAATAAATGGTAGCAATGAGAAAGTCTTTTAAGTGAAGCAACAAAACTTTTTAGTTTAAACACACAGCGGGTGATAAATCACACGTGTCATCATTATGAGTTGTCTGGTGAAAAATGGTCTTTCCATATACAACTTAGGTCAAACATATGAAAAACATCGTATATTCCTATTTTCGAGTCTGCCTCATGAAAAATAGTGGTTTCCATATAATTCATAGGTTAAACACTTGGAAAGCATCTCATTTCACCATTTTCGAGCCTATCTTGTGAAAATAGTTTTTTCCTTGCGCTTTTTAGTTTGAACACATGATAAACAACAAGTGTCACTATTTTTGAGTTTGTCCTGTGAAAAAATGTCACTTGTTAGGTTAAACACATGATAAACAACACATGTCATCAAGCAGTTTTTTTATAATTATAAACAATCACGCCACATTTCAGCTTAAATACATAATAAACTACACATGTCACTTCTCAAACCTGTCCGGTGAAAAACGATCTTTCCATATACTTCGTAGGTTAAATACATGATTAACGTCATATATGATCATTCCCGAGTCTGTCTTATGAAAAACGATCTTTCCATATACTTCTTAGGTTAAATACATGATTAACGTCATATATGATCATTTCCGAGTCTGTCTTATGAAAAACGATTTTTCCATAAAATATGGACAATCACAATAGTTTTTTACTTAAACACACTATAAACACCATATGCAACCTTTCATGGGACAATTCATGTCGTGTTTGAGTCGAATTTATATTTTCAGGCACGAAATAACCGGTGTAATCACCAAGGTGGGGAGCAATGTGAGCAAGTTTAAGGTCGGAGACAGAGTTGGAGTTGGTTGCTTAGCAGCAACATGCCTGAAATGTGACTGTTGCAAATCGTCACAGGAGAATTACTGTGATGGAGTCCAGTTTACATACAATGGCATCTTCTGGGATGGAAGCATCACCTATGGCGGTTACTCAGAAATTCTGGTAGCAGATCAAAGGTACTTCCTCCGTCCCACCTTAAATTAGAGCATAATCATTGTAAACTGTTCGACAAACATACTTGACCGTTAATATGTTTAGTTATATATAATAACGACAAATAAAAAGTTACTTTCTAAAAAATACTTGCTACGAATAATTCAACAATATTACAAACGATAATATTACATCTCATATATCTATTTAAATATGTGATCAAATTTTGATGGAGAATAACGCTAGAAAGTAAGTGAGTAATTTAAGATGAGAGAGAGGGAACCCTTTCGTTAACTGTGCATTTGATTAATCAAATCGAAAACTTTTTGTTTGTGATTATTTGGGAGAAAAACAGGGGATTTACTTCGATGTAAAAAATCGGACGATGAAATTAACAAAGAATGAGTCAATGACAGCCGTTCACCCACTATAATAAATATGAAAAGATTAAATAAATGTTTTCTTGCCCTACGCTTCATTTTAAAAAATTTTTTTTGGAATAGACCTGTGCATTGACTCATTTTTTTCTACAACGGACCCGGAATAGACCCGTGGAATGGACCTGGAATAGACTTTTGGAATGGACCCGTGGAACCACCCCCACTCCCCCATCCCATAGAATTTTTTTCTACTATATCCAAGAAACATATTTGACTGTTAATATGTTTAATTATGTAAAATAATAAAAAATAAAAAATTAATATTAAAAAATTACTTATTAGGACGAATCCAACGATATTGCATATAATAGTATTATTGCTTATATATTTATTTAAATATATGGTCAAAATTTGACATTGTTAACTTGTCAAATAGTAAAATTGCAGCTTAATATAGGATAGATAGAGTATAAAAATGGGTTGACAGTAAATTTTTTGAATCGACTCTATGAATATTCTGAAATGGTCGGCAATTATAATACTCCCCCAGTCCCATCTGAATTTGCACCATCATCATTATGACGCTGTTCAATAAAAATGTTTGGCCGTTAATATGTTTACCTACGTATAATAACGATAAATGAAAAGTTGATATTAAAAATCTACTTGTTACGATGAATTGAACAAGATCATATACAATAATATTGTTGTTCATATAGCTATTCAAATACGTGGTCAAATTTTAATAGATAATAGTGTAAAAAAAGTAAGAGTGCAAATTCAGTTGGGACAGAGGGAATAATATATATTTTCATAACCTCTCACTTTCATACTCCCTCCGTTTTTTTAATATTGGCACACTTACTAAAAATGAGTGTTTTTTTTCATTGGCACTTTCTATTTATGGCAAGTTTAAGGTTATTACATCCACTCATTTTACTTTCTCTTCTTTCAATTCAATTTCATCCACTCATTTAGCATCTCCTAAATTCTAACACCAAAAATGAGGTGCCAATATTAAAAAAAACGGAGGGAGTACAACGTTTTATTTCAAATCGACGAACAGTTGATTATGTCATTTTATAATTGACGTAATTAATGAGGTGATTTGATGATTGTTTTTATTTATTTTAACATGGTTTCTATAACTTTGATTTTTTTAATTGTATCGTGATATATATACTAATGGTTACATAGAATCTTTTTCACAATTTTCAAGAAACATGTTTGACCGTTAATATGTTTAACTACGTATAATAACAGAAAATAAAAAGTTAATATTTAGATTAGTTATTACGACAAATCCACCAATATCACATATGATAATATTGTTGTTTATATATCTATTCAAATAAATGGTCAAAAATTAACACGGTTGACTGTCAAAGTAAAAGTGCAGTTTAGTTTAGAACCGAGGGAGTATTTAAATTTTAAAAAGTTTATTTATGAACCCGTTCCACCATAAGTTACGATAAAACGGTCTTGTATGAATCTTTCCTCTTTATATTATGTTAGGTACGTGGTGCATGTCCCGGAGAGCCTACCAATGGATGCAGCGGCGCCACTGCTATGCGCCGGAATCACAGTCTACGCGCCGATGAAAGACGAGGGGCTTCTGGAGAAGGACTCTGCCGCCAAGAGAATCGGAGTCATTGGGCTTGGCGGTTTGGGACATATGGCGGTGAAGTTCGCAAAGGCGTTCGGCCACCATGTCACCGTCATTAGCACGTCGCCGTCCAAGGAGCAAGAGGCCCGACAACGGTTGAGCGCCGACGACTTTGTCATTAGCTCCGATGCGAAGCAAATGCAGGTTCGGTTCTCATTTTATATATTCAAAGTCAAAAAATATTATCGGTAAGATATGTGCATTATTAATCAATGATAATCTATTATATGGTAGATTAACAAGTATATAGTGGGTTAGTGGTACTGGAGCGAGAATGAGGCAAATATGAACCATTATCCACGTTTGACCCACTATCCATACTGGATATCATAACGATATTTATATGTGCATCATGATCGTCACCTCTATGCCTATACTATGAGGGCGGATGTGGGGCGAACTTCCACTGAAACTCGCCTCCGTTGTGAAAAATATGAGTGGTACAGATTGAATTTCTGGGTTGATTGAGGGTTTCAATATATGAGTTGAAACTCGAGAATTTATCCACCTAAAGCAATATATGAGTTGAAATATGAGATTTTTTGATATGGGTTGATAGGTCCATGTATGGATTGAAAATCGTATGGTTATCCATTATCAATTCGTTAATTGAGTAGTCAACCCGACTTGTTTTTGACCCATCATAAACTTACATTCATTCTCCAATCAATCTAATTCACATTCCATTTAGCACCGTTCTAATCAGATCAGATCATTTCAAATAAAATTTCAGGCCAAGAAACGAACGCTGGATTTCATAGTAAACACAGTGGCCGCGAAGCACTCTCTCGGATCCTACCTGGAGCTCCTGAAAATGAACGGAACTCTCGTCATCGTCGGCGCTCCGGCGGAGCCCATCGACCTACCGTCATTCCCGATGATCTTCGGGAAGAGGGTGGTGAAAGGGAGCATGATCGGAAGCATGAAGGAGACACAGGAAATGATGGACGTCTGCGGCGAGCGGAACATCACCTGCGACATCGAGCTTGTCGGAACCGACGCCATTAACGAAGCTCTGGATCGGCTGGCGAAGAATGATGTTAAGTATAGGTTTGTTCTTGACGTCGGCGCCGCCTTCTCCGGCGGCCGGAATCATCAGCAGCTTCCCAAGTTATAATAAGTTGGAATTGATTATGTTCACGTTGATAATTTTGTGTTCAAAATAAGGATAGATTTTTGTCTGCGTGATTTTATTTCGGTTGTTTGTTATTGGGTTTTGCCCCTTGCGTTTGGAATTGTATGTTTAACATTTACAAATATATTTTCCAATGTCTATTTTATGAGTCCGTCTCCTGAAAGATCAAGGTTTAAAGTGTAAATTAGAAGAAGTTAATACAAGTTTTTTGGATTGCATGAATCAGGTTATAAACTTTATAATTACTACACGTTGTATAATAAATTTTTAATGTTGCAGCTAAGCCATTTTACCTTTTATTATTTTAATTAAAATTCGTCTTTCCATAAGCATATGAAAAGACGGTCTTTCCCAACATTTTACATTTTTATTATACATATATAAATTTATACTTGAGTTCAAAATTTACCAAGTTTACCTTTAAAGAAGTAAACAGACCAAGGGAAAGTCAGCATTTCCATAAGCTTATGGAAAGTCCTCAGGGGCATTTACCTTAAATGTTGTAATTTTTTATAAAAAATTTAAATACTACATTTTATAAGTTAAAATAATTAATGATATGAATTTGAATGTGAAAATATAAAAATACATGATATAAAAAAATATTTTCAAAATTTTGTATGTAATTTAACAAATGCAGTATATAAGTTAAGATTCATAAATTTATGGACACGCCACCTGTCAGAGAGCTACTCACGTACCAATAATCTCGAGTACGGAGGGAGTAGTTTTTACCATATTCGATATTAATGATGTTGATGCACAATATTAGTAACAAGTTAGTTTATGGCGATCACCGCTCGCCCTCATCGGCCCACACTAGCCGACACCACAGTCATCATGTGGGAGGTAAGTCACGGTAGACCAGCACTAGAACCATTAGGGGCAGTCATACTCAGTGTCCACCAGGAAGTTCAAGCAGCTCTTGGCCCAAAGGCCAAGTTAACTCAGGACATTCACACACGGTGGTTGCCGAGCGTCGAACCACTGACCTCATGAAAGTTCATTCAACTCCCAACTACTGGGTACACCCGCAGGAATAGCAAGTTAGTTTCTGGATGATTCATTTGAAGAAAACCTTCCCCATCCGGCAGGCAATATTGCGTACACAAACATAGGAAAGAAATTTACACGGACAAAGCAATGAGGTAAGAGTCCCTTCTAATATAGGACACCTGTTAACTTAATAAAAATAGATCATTACAAGATGAAACTCTATCCATTATAATTTCCAGCTTCATTTTAAATATTTATTTTAAGAATTGATTGGTTAACTTTATTAGTCATTACACTACTAACAAAAAAAATTGCCAAATCAATCCCCTGAATGTGAAGTATAGGCATCTGTTGGCTGATATGTTAAAAAAACAAAGCAAAATCTTAGGAAAGATGGTTTGAATTACAATTATAAAAGGTAAAAAGTTTTAGTTGCAATATTAAAATTTATTTCGCAATGTGTAGTACAAAAGTAGTTATAATTTTTTTTCTAATTTGCAGTTTAAACTTTGGAAAAACTATATTTCAAGAGACACTTTATAAACAATCTAGCCCTAAATCTAACCCATCAAACGGACCAAATCTGTAAATAAGCCAAAGGTAAGGGGTTGGACTTACAAATATCAAAACTTAAAGGACCAAACTAGCAAAATCCCCCTAATCTTCAAATTTCTAGATGAGGCTTAGCTGGCTGTTTGACACGTGTAGAAATGGAGCGTGCTAGACACGGTCACGCTAGCGTGTGATTGCGTCATGAGAGCTCAACACTCCCACCGCCATACGATCACAAATTCTCAAGAATTGCTAACTGCTAAATGCCAACTTTTTCCTTTTTTTTTCTCCACACAAAAACCTATAAATTCGAACCCATAATCTTCACCTACATCTCTTCATCTCCAAGTCATTAAGAAAATGCTTACAAGAAAATGACCTGCTTCAAACTTAACTTGCTACACAAGAAACAAGGTTAGTCTAATTTCATTCATTCAATTCTAACTTTTGGTTATTAGAGTGGCGGATAGGGCGGTAAAGTAAATCCGTAATTCACATATTAAGTGAGTTATCCATTTTTAAACCCAATTGAATATGGATAAAATAAGTAATGGATCAAATGAGTATCATGTCAAATATCTAACTGAAAAATATGATGGATTGATAAAATGGACAGACCAGCAAGTTAGTTTACCCTAAGTTGATGTATGAAGCTATATAGTGACAATATGGATTAAAATCAGCAAGTTTATCCATATAGATTGAGTCAATATATGAGTTGAATTCTGTACACTGAGTGATTTTCGACCCGCAAGTTGAGCGGGCTTTAATAAGACCATTTTAAAAATCTAAATCTATTTTTAACCCCTTATAAGAAGATACGTCGAAATAAGCCATAACCATATTTTATAATTGCCTTATTACTCGACCAGTGTCAAATCGTCCATCCATTTGCCACTAATACTCGATTTGCTAGCGTGGTTCGCGAGTTTGACACACGCGTTAAGGAAACTTGAAAATTTGTGTAAACAACAGTAAAATTTTCGACAAACTTTCAGAAAATCATAATCTTCTTCCATTTGATTCATCAGGTAAACAGAGTGGAAAACAAGTCGGTAACTTGATGAACAAGCCAAACGATGTCAGTGAGGAATACATGGAAGCGTTTAGGACAAATTCATTCGTCGAAATTTGCAGCAAAATTAAGAGCAGATGGGGAAGCAAAAGAAGCAACAAAAGCAACAGACTATCCTCAATACCTTCCCTTCCTCAGGATCTCCATGTCTCCCAATGTTTGGTTGATCCCAGGTTGTCGACGCTACCAGAGATCCCGTTTGAAGAACCCGATAATGAAATCCGCCAGCTCCTCGATATCTTCTTCCGAATCAGCTCCGAAGCCTGCAAAATATACGAGTCGATGCTCAGAAGCATTCATCAAACCAGGGGGAATTATAACTCAATGGGAAGAATACTCGATCAACTGGAACAGATATCAGATGATGATAAAAGGGATGAATTGTATCGAAAGCTTGCTTCTTTTGCACTTCTTCCGAATCCCTTAGCTACCATTAGCCAAGTTCAGTTTCGAGACATTCACAACAACCTCCACTTGTCGCTACAACAATTCACATCACGACGCAGAAAGATGAGCAGAAGAAGAAAACTCGTGCAACGGTTCAAGAAGATTGCTGCTGGTACTCTAATCGCAACTTGCTGTGCATTGGCCATTGCGGTTTTAATCCTTGCAATTCATAGTGCAGTAGGCATTTTTGCCGTACCAGGTTTAGCTGCTAGTTCTATCGGATTATCATTCAAGAAGATAAAGAAAACGCAACGCGTTCTGTCTAAAACTGATTGCCTAAAGGGATTTGAAGCTCAACTCGACACGGCTGCTAAAGGGATCTACCTACTCATGAACGACTTTGACACCATGAGTCGGCTCATGACTATGTTATGTGATGATATCGAGCACCGGAAATTCATAGCTGATTTGTACCTCAGAAGAAAGAGCGATGAGATACTGAAGGAAGTGGCGAGGGATTTTCAAACTAACAGAGATGGAGTACTAAGTCAGTTAAAGGAGCTCGAGAACCATGTATACTTGTGCATCCTCAACATCAATAGATCAAGAAGAGTACTATCTCAACAAATGCTAGTACGGAACGAGGTTGCAACATAGATGTTCTGAAGTAGAAAAACATACACTGGAAAAATTGTATTCAATATATTTAAGATAGCTATACTTGACAAAGGTGGCTCTAGATAATCTGGATCCATATTGATCAATAACTCCTATGTAGTACATTTTCCACTGCGATAACACATGTACCTAGAATTCTTTCTATTTTCCATCTAAATATGGAAATCCTAAACTAAATTTGCACGAGAATGTCAGCCATTATACATATTGATCAAGTACGAATTCATACCCCCTCAATCCCTTTGCAAGCTTCTACTTTGTCTTTTTTAAAGTCAAAGACACACATTTTTCAAGTTTCATCGCTAATATCTTTAACTACATATTCTTATAAGTTATAAAGTTTTAATCTTTAAAAATTATACAATATGAAAAATCTGACCAGATCCTACATGATAATTTTCTAATTTATACCTCAATGAAATACCACAAGAAAAACAAGAAAAAACCAAGTATGAAATGTGAGAGAGTCTGTTATAAATTATAATAAATGCCAAACTCGAAAGCAAAAGTGGACAAATTAATATTCAGATATGACTAAGGTAGTCACATACCAGTACCCCTGGTTGATTCAAGAAATGTTCCTCAGCTTTTTATACTCTTCAACTCCAAGTAAAGATGCCTCATTTTTATGCCAATTTACTTGCTTTGGCATAATAATAGCAACATATCCCTCCCTATCTGCCTACAAAGCAGAAATCACTGAACCATTAGAAACAACATTGAAGCTATACATAATGAACACCGTCCAAAGTCAATGGATACATGATAACAACGCAGAATAAACCAAAATCCTTGCACGGAATTGAATTCATACCGAGGAATTCAGCATTCCAGGTTGCTTTACCAATCTCTCATTCACTTCCAAAAGGGACCCTTTAACACAACACCTGCCAGAGAGGAATTCACTACCTTTACGAACGTGAACAGAAAACAAGTACTATATGGTCCACCCGAGGGATACAAATTACAGAAAATTGAACCCCACCTTACAATATAAGAAGAGTCCTTGGTGATTACTTTACATAATGCTGTATTCGACTCAAAATGCTGGGCATTCTGCATACAAAATAATGATAATAAAAATCAGAAATCAACTGCATACACGAACATCATATCTATGCATATGTAATACTGTGAACTATGAGGTAGAAATTGTTCCCTCCGGCAAAAATGAAAAGTTGATACTCGGAGAAAAGTACTTTATGGCAAATCTAACATCATCCTTTCGCTAATAATACCACAGTCTTCATTCTTCAAGAAGCCTATTCAAGCACTATATCTTTAGCTGTTCGATCAAATAAATTCATGAAAAGTTGATATTTTTGAAATGTACAGATTTCACTCGATAATATTAATACCTATATATCCATTGAATTTCACGATCCAATTTCATAGAAAATTACCTTCTTGCGTTTGCCAGTAACCTTAATCCCACTTCGATCAGACTTCCCTACATTGAAATCAACGGAGGAAACTCCACCTTCATCCTTAAAAGCTACATGAGTTGGAGCCAAACCAACAACACACAACCTTTTCTCCAAAACAAAAAAAAAATCAACACCAATTAAACGACACAGTAGTATAAAAATGTCATAAAAATCAAATCTTTACCCATTCGCATGACGATGAACATACTGATCGAGTCCAGGTTTCATGAAATCTGGAAAATAGTAAGTCACGAAGTTGGATTGAACTGCTGTCGGTGGAATCAAAGGGAGGTCTGCTAAATCTGGAACTAAGAGCCGCCGTAGTTCGTCGTCTTCTTTCTTCGCCGCCGCCGCCTCTTTGGTTACGACATTTTCAGTGTTTAGATTTAGAGGTTCTGAAGCTCCGATGATGTTTCCGGTGCCGGAGATTGACTCAGTCATTTGAATTCGTCGGCGGTGAGGAAGTTTGGCGGTAGGGTGGTGAAGGGAGAAGGGGAACTGGGGCGGGTAAATGAATCGGTCAAATCGGGTCTTTGATACTTATGTTTGGCACACTTACCATTTTCGTATGTTCTTCTAAGATTGTCAATTTTTTTTATGTTAATACATCATTCTCAACCACTTATTAAACTTTAAATAAATTATTTTTTAATCCCCTTACATATTCTCCAATATCTTCCTTTGATCCCCAAGGTCAATACCGCATTTTTTCAGCAACTAACGTTCTAAAATTGTTTTGTTTGGTCCCAAAAAGGTGGTTTTCAGGTAAAATCAACGGTAAAATTGGTCAAAATATGTAAAATGACCATTATACCACTGAATTTTAAAAATAAAAAAAATAAAAAAACTATCTTCTTCCCCATTAAGCCTCTTTCCCGACAGCGGGATACCATCTTCTTCCCCTAAACCCTTGTTCTTCCCCTGTTAAACCCTACTCCCACTCCATCCCGCCGATCAAGAGCGTCACCACCACAACGCTCATGGCATCAAAGAAACCCTAATCCCAATGCCAAAAACCCTAATCTCTGGAAAAACTCTAAATTTTCTGGCGCAAATGAAAATACGACGGAGGCTGGGGCGGAGTGAAAGGGGGATTCCGAGCGGGGGAGGATTGACCGTGTGGAGGTCTCTGTCGCCGAAGTTGCAGAAGGGTTTCCGTGTCCATGGTCTCATCAGCGGGGAAGTGGAGGTCGACAAGCTTCCGCCGCCGTGGTTGCAGAGATTGTCGTGATTGCAGAGTCATAAAGAAGAGGAGCTCCACCTCTGTAGTTGTAGAATGATCGACGGAGACGAGGCTCGCCGGTGGAAAGTGAAGGCGGCGGCGGAAGAATGGTTTTCACATAAAAGTAAAAGGAAAGGAAAAATTAAAGGAAATAAAATTTAATTAGAAATTTTTTATTGAAAATATTTTTTAATTAGTAAAATTACCATTATACTCTTGGTTATACTGAAAAATCATTTAGTCTTACCTAAAAATCATATCTGGGGACCAAACTAATCAATTTTAGAATGTTAGTTGTTGAACAAATGCGGTATTGGCCTTGGAGACCAAAAGAAGGTATTGCAGAATCTATAGGGGACTAAAAAAATAATTTAGTATTAAACTTTTTACTCTATTCACTCAATTCCCTCCACACACTTCAACTTGCAAAAGTAATAACAGCTAAACATATGGTGACAAACATAGTGAAACGGAGATGTAGTTTGATCCATATTACTGGATTTTTTTTAAAAAAATCTTGTAAGTGTTAATTAAATTTAAATTTGATAACCAACATGTAAAATTTTGAAATTTTCATATAAACAATTAAATTAGTTATGATTTTATTCCGGTGGTTGACCATTTCATTAAGCTCTCAATATTTTAATATTTTTAGCATATAACCTCAATCTTTTATAATATAATGCAGATTTTGATGTTCAAATTAATATAATTCAATTGGAAAGAATTAATTTGTAATAGAAGGAGTCAAAGAGATGAAGATACAAATAATAAAAAAGAATCCCATAAATTTGTGTAGTACATATATTGAATAGAAACATATGGTTTTGTGGGATAAGAAATATTGGCAATTAAATTTTTGAAAAATATAGCCCCCCTTACATTATGAAAACACAAGAATCAATCACTTTCACTCCAATTTACACACTTACTGATTAATTTCATCCCACCAAAAGGGTAGATCTTGATCAATAACTTATAATCACACCAAAAAATCAAACCAATAAAATGGAACAATCTCCTTTCGAACATAATTGACGGATTTGATGTTCTTAATCATCCATCATTTATCTTGAAATGAAATCCGATCCTTTTAAAAGAAAAAATCAATTAACAACTCCACATTTCCGCCTAATTTCTTGGCCATTCCCACTAATGCTACTCATTTTGATCATTGAACTCGCAAATGCTTGATAGAACTCTTCTTGAGAGTTTGCAAATTTTGCAACAATAGATTTGGTTGTCGAAGTGGCAAGGAGGGCTTGATCCGAGGAGAAAATGCTCTTTCCCATAAGGAGCAATTTGTAGTATAAGTTGTCGAATGTGGTTGCGGAAGAATCCAAGGTTGCACCGGCGCTCTTGACCTTGTTGTGAGCGGGGCACACTTTCCTCAATCTCGCTGCAAATGATGGTTGTAAGGAGGGATCCACGTCACGAGTGGTGTCAAAGTTGTGGATTCGGTTCTGGAACGATGAACAGTGGGAGAATCCCAGGGTATGCCCTCCTGATCAGCATGACTTTAATAGTATAAAGGACAATGAATGTTTCCGAGACTTTTAAATAGGTATGGATTCGGAATTTTTATAAAAAATTGGTAATTGAAGTTTTCTGTTGTCAAACTTCACAAAAAAATGAACATCTCACACCAAAGTTCACTTAAGAACTTAATAACACTTTTATCAACTTATCAACGTTTTTCATAGATTACAGTGCCAAAAGTAAATATAACATTGCTATCAATCAAGACAGATGGAGCATATTTTATGTAAGGGTAAAATAGTAATTTGGTAGTTTTTATGTCTAGAGACTAACCTGAAAGAGCCACTAAATCTTCCATTGAAAGGCCTCTTTGAGAGAAGCTTTGTTGTAATTGAGATATGTTGAATGTGGGAGCTGGCAATTGTCTAGTATCAGAGGCCTTTGAAACTCGTCCATCTTTTCTACCCTTTGGCACGTTCCAACTAGGTCCTCCCGACTAAGGCAAAAACAAAAGAAAAAATTTATATTTGGTCAAATGTGTATTGAAAAATTTAACAAAAATAATATAGTTACATCTAGGACGGATGGAGTAACACTTACGAGCGCAACGGCATCTTTAGCCGCCAAGGCTAGAATGTCAGCACAAGAGACCACTCCAGGGCACTGAGCCTCAAGTTCTTTCTTGACAAGGTCGATTACATAAAATGCATGCAATGAAATATTAGGAGGTCCATCTTTCTCAGCTTGATGTTTGGCCGTGGAGTGTAGTAGCACCGAACCATCACATCCCTAATACAAGAAATCGCGCATGCGTCAAAATCAGAGTTGCTTTTCTGATATTAAGGGTGCATTTAACGGGATTGACTTATTATTAAAATAGTGAAGACTAACTTATGTTTCTTCTCCAAAAATTGCTTTTGCTTTTAAAATAGACTCTCGTTTAGCAGTTTACTATACGATTAAAAGTGCTTATGTTATAAGCAGAGCAACCTATAAGGGATGTTAGGTGCAGCTGTGATTAGCAAAAAAAAGGTTCTATTTGTAAAGCAGGGGAGATCAGTTAATCCCGCTTCTTCCCCCAAATATGCCTTTTAACATAATCGGGAGTAGTTTTTTATGGATGTGCCAAACACCAAAAGTTTCTTAGTTTATAAGTAAAACAGTTTATAACCCTAACAAACATACTCATAAATCCTGTTCAAACACACTCTAAAACCAGTAATATTTCGAACAACCGCGCTTACCCTAACGAAGCAATTGTGGAAGTGCATCCGAAGCAATGCAGCCGGAACTGTTGGATCGTTCGCCATGGCTTTCTTGACGACTTTGGTGACAATCGAATCGACATGGGGGCAAGTATGGTCATAATAGTTTGTGCTAAGTGCAGCTGAAAAAGGTAAGAATGAAGAACAGAAAATGAAACAAGAAGCTAATGAAATTGCAAGCAATTTTGGTTCTGCCATATTAATGTTGTTGATTCAAAACTGATAATTTGCTGGTTTTGGTAATGAAAACTACAACCAGAATGCAGCTATTTGTAGGGGAATGATTGGAAGACATTGGAATAGACAATCAAGTATAAGTTAGTTAATTAACTACTGGGATTGATTTTATTAGGTGAACTAAAACCATTGAAGTTGGATAGGGTTGTTATCTTAAACAAACAAGAACGCATGCAAATGTTTTTCAAATACTCTGATCACGTTCTTCTAAAACCGTCACATTTTCTATTTTTTTCTGTTTTTTAAGATTATCTCACTTTATTTTATGGCAACAAAATTGAAAAATATTTTTCCCACACACTCATTGATCATTTCACTTTTTCCTCACATTTAAACTTACATTAAATATATACTTGATTCAAATATTAAGGTGCAGACTGTTGGTATTAAAAAAATTGAAAAAAATAAATTTGTACTCGAGCTAGGAGTTCTTAGGTGGTCAATTGTAATTTATCATATGGGTTAAGAGATTGTCCAAAATGATACTCACTTTTAATCAAAATCCACAATTTGGTACTTCAATTTTGAATTCGTTCTATGAAGTACACGTTTTTCATTTATTTCTCAAAAGGGTACCTTTTAGCTAAAAATTGGTACCAATTTGGATCGAAATTGTTCCACAATGATATCCAGATTTAACTAAGGAATATTTTTTTAGAACATTTATGAAAAATGAGTACCTTTTAAAAAACAATTTTGAAAATAGGATCTCAAATTGTAATTTCACTTTAAAACGGGTACCATTCGGACATTTTCTCCATGGGATAAACCTATATTTTCAGGGTTAAGTACCCCAAAGTGCATGTCCTAAACATGGTACTTTGTACTAGAAAAATCAAACATAAAACCACTAGTTACACCATCCTGCTGGTGGATTTGGTAGAACAAATAAAGGTGTCAATAGGATGGCATTATGTGAGTTTTATATTTACTTTAATTCAAAATTGCGAGAATGTTTTTGACTACTACCTCCTCGTAGTGTCTTTCATTTAGTTTACGAGATTTTTTAAATGTTTATGATCCAATATTTTGAATTAAGAATTTATTCAAAAACTATTTAATGTCAAACACAAAAAATATATTCAAACTAAACCATTACTATAACATCAAAAAATTGACGACAATGATACATTAAGAAAAATAAATAAATATTCACTGATTCAAATTCTAACTCCAACAAATAAAATACAAATCTAACTTCAAATGAAAAAACAAATATAATTCACAAACTTACGAATTATAATCATTCAAAATAAAACAAAATTGTGATTACACATTATTTCATGTTAATTAATGAATGAAAAGGGATATAAATAGGACTTTAAAAAAATTAGTGAACATATCACAATCACGAATTAATTTATGCGTACTTAAATTCAATTCAGGCCTAATTACAATCACTTTAACTGGAAATTTTAATTGAAACCAATATATACCTAATCATTGAATTGAATGACTTAATAGTAACTTGATTAAATAACTTAATTGAAAATATGTATCTAATTGAAAATTGAGATTGAGTCATTTTACAGAATTGAAATTGAGAAATAAGAAGCACAACTGGAAGTTTCACGACGCACGAGGTGAAACACAATCATCTTCTTCGACACACAACCATAGGGTAAAACACAATTAGGGAGTAGAAACCAAACGTGAAATGTGAAATGCGAGACGATGAAAGGAAGCTAGGAACTTGGTAGATCCAGAGCTTAGAGACAGTTGTAGTGAGCTTGCGAGCGATTGACAAGGTAGTGTTGGCAGTGCCGTGGTGATCAACGACTACACGACAGGAAGCTGGGCTAGGGATGTGACTAGGCACGATGGTAGCAACGCAATGCAAGGTGATGAACGTTTCTGATTAAGGAAATTCAATTTTATTTTTATTTTGCCTTCAGAACTCAAAATGATGCCATCACGCTAAAGCAAAACGAAATCATTTGAGCTCTAAAGGTAAAATCTTAGTTGTTCAAAGAAAAACACAGCGCACAAGTCATTTTTCCAAGAAACGGGGGCGGACAATAGGCTAAAATTGGTGGCAGAATCACAGATTATGGTGGCGCTAGGGCTAATATGTGCGCCACCCGATCTTAGGGGTGGTGTCGGCAGCCCTCACCACCCCTTAATTCAGTCCATGCTCGTTGTATTGAAGCGAATACAGAATGAGTCTCCGCCAAAATTCATCTCACTTTCGTGTTATGTGTAATAACCATATGTTTGGCCCATTTTGCCTTTTTATGGTCCAGTTGGATGCCATTTTGCCTCTTTGGAGTACTACTAATTGGAGAAGACTTTGATGGACTGGCCCAATTTTATTTGGACAAAAAGGAAGGAAACTTAGATGAGTAAAAATAGTGGATCACTATATCTCGCCCTGTATTTTACTATCCTCGCCCTAATACGTATACAGTATATATTTTTTATTTAATTTAAATAACTAAATTAAATTATATTTTAGTTTTAAAAATTTAATTTTTAAAAAAACAAAAATCTGGCGAAAAAAAAAAAATTGCGCCGCCGCCGGACCGCCGGGCGCCGCCGCCGGACCGCCGGGCGCCGCCGCCGGACCGCCGGGCGCCGCCGCCGGACCGCCGGGCGCCGCCGCCGGACCGCCGGGCGCCGCCGCCGGACCGCCGGGCGCCGCCGCCGGACCGCCGGGCGCCGCCGCCGGACCCGGTTCGCCACCGCCTGGGCGCGAGGCGCCACCGGTCGGCTCGCCACGGCTTGGGCGCGAGCCGTGGCGGAGAGCCACCGGCGGTCCGGTCGCCGCGGCATGGCCGCGTGCCGCCGGCCATCCGGTCGCCACCGCGGGACGGCGAGCCGCCGCCGGTCGGCTCGCCACGGGCAGGCCGCGTGCCGCCGGCGGACCGCTCGCCACGGTCCGGGCGCGAGCCGGACCGGCGCCGGTCGCCTGCGCCAGTGCGCGAGCCACGGCTCGCCGTTCGTTGGCCGCGAGCCGGACGCGGTCCGCTCGCCAGGCCGTGGGTGCGAGCCGGACGCGGCTCGGCTCGCCGTGGCTTGGGCGCGAGCCGAGCCAGGCAGTTTTTTTTTTTTTTTTTTTTTTTTCAAAAATCTGACCTCTATAAATGTGCTCGGATTCCATTCTTCCAATGGCACTTGAATTGTTTTGCAGTCCTAGTTTGGTGAAAAAAAACTCCAAAAAGGGTGTTGCAAATTCCATGTCTTCGGAGGTAATTTTACTAATTAGTTTTCTGTCCGTAAGTAGTTGTTGAATTTAATAATTTTTGCTGTAGAAATTTGTGCTCGTCTTTGTGTTTTAATTTGTTAACAGTTACGTAGAAATTATTGCACATTTATCTCCTTTGAATTTAGCTCCTATCAGTTGCAGTAACGTTAATTTTGTTGTTAATTTAGCTACATAATGCTGTTTTGAATTTATCTACAGTAATTCATGGCCTATTAATTATTGTAATGTTAATTTTGTTGTTCCGTTAAAATTCTTAAGCATTGCTGTAGAAATTTATGCCCGTCTTTGTGTTTTAATTTGTTAACTGTTACGTAGAAATTATTGCACATTTATCTCCTACGAGTTTATCTCTCATTAATTGCAGTACCGTTAATTTTGTTCTTAATTGAGCTACGTAATGGAGTTTTGAATTTATGTACAGTAATTTATGTCCTATTAATTATTGTAGCGTTGCTTTTGTTATTCTGTTAAAATTGTTAATTATTGCCGTAGAAATTTGTGCTACTCTTTGTGTTTTAATTTGTTAACTGTTATGTAGAAATTATTGCGCATTTATCTCCTATGAATTTATCTCCTACTAGTTGCAGTAACGTTAATTTTGTTGTTAATTTAGCTGCGTAATGCTGTTTTGAATTTATCTACAATAATTTATGCCCTATTAATTATTGTAACGTTAATTTTGGTTGTTCCGTTGTAATTCTGATTGGATGGAAAATACTATGTTAATTTAACTACGTAATGCTGTTTTGAATTTGTGTACAATAATTTATGTCCGATTAATTACTGTAGCGTTGATTTTGTTGTCCTACTAATTACCTGATGTTTATTGCTGTTTCAGGATGACAGTCAGTCATGTGAAGCTGCTGCAGGGCGGAATGGATACTCTCCATTTGCCACCTCAGCTGTGTTCCCAGATGTTGACGAGGCTTATTCGTACCTGCAGCGGATTGCTCTGCAGGTGGGATTTGAACTTGTGACGGGGTCCTACAAGCAGAACAGGAATGGTCCGCTGAGGTTATATTGCATTTGCAATCGGGGCCGGAAGGATAAGGATGTAGATACGAGCGAATCTGATGTAGTCCGACGGAGTAGCAGCTCGACCAGCAGTTGTGGCTGCCCGTTCGCGATTGTCTTGAAACAGAGCATCACGGGGAATGGTTGGAATGTAGTGCCGTGCAAGGATCCTAGACGAGGGATGCACAACCACCCTTTCTTAGTGTACCCCGAGGGTCATAGACAGAGCAGCAAGCTCCATGCGGACGCGAAGCAAATGATCAGAGACTTGACATATTCAGAAACAGCTCCAAGGCATATCAATGCCAGCCTCAGTAATTCGTTTCCGGACCTGCATCAGAACATTAGGCAGGTGTACAATGAGAGGTCGGCATATGCAACAGAAAGGCGAGGCGGGCGCAACACGGCGGAGAATTGTTTGCATCTGGCCACCGAGAAAGGGTATGTCACTAGTCACCGCTCAGCAGGTGATGGCACTCTGACTCATTTATTCATGGCCAATCCCGATGCTGTTGTGGCATTTCGCACGTTTCCATGGGTTGTGGCCATGGACTCAACATACAAGACCAATCGGTACGGCATGCCATTCATTGAGATGGTTGGGATGTCCCCTTGCAACACAAACTTCTTGATCGCCTACGCAATTGTTGTTGACGAAACGGCAGACACCTATGAGTGGGTGCTGAACGCTCTGAAGAACTTGCTTGTGGATGGACCGTTCCCTGAGGTTGTGGTCACCGATCGGGAGATGGGACTGATTAGGCCACTTCGGACTGTGTTTCCAGAATCGAAACATCTGCTCTGCACCTGGCATATCAACAAGGATGTGGAGGCACGTGTGACCGTGCTGACGGGGAGTAAGAGGAACGGGTCAGGGTTCAAGAACGGTGCATGGTTCCGGATTTGCAATGCGTCCACCGTTACAGAGTACGAAACCGCCGTGGTTGATATGAGGGCTGCATGGGCTTGGAGCCCATCTGTTATTAGCTACGCTGAGACGACGTGGCTCACACCCCATAAGGAGAAATTTGTGAGGGCATGGACGAACAGATTTCTGCATTTCGGGAACACAACTACGTGCAGGGTCGAGAGTGCACACTCGTCACTGAAAGGGTGGTTACACACGTCGACTGGTTCACTGGACACGGTATGGAGGCGTGTCGACCTGCAGATAGCCCAGCAGATTACTATGATCAAGACCGGCCTCGAGAAGTCAAGAACGCGTATCGGAAGATTGCACCGTATGGCCGTTTTCAGCAACTTGACCAACAATGTGTCCAAATTCTGCCTGGATAAATTGAGGGTCGAGTACCGCAGGATTGATGCACTGGGAGCACAGGTATATGCTTACTGCGGCTGTGTGCTGCGCTCGACATACGGAATACCGTGTGCATGCGTCATGGCCGCGGCAGTTGCTGAAGGAATCCCCTTGTACTTGGACGACATTCATCCGCTGTTTAAGAGCCTGGCATTGGGTGATCACTCGCAGAGCACGGAGAACAGCTCGAGGGCCGAACAGGATCAGTCGCGGTTCGACACTCTGTTGGAGGAGTTGGCACGCAGCGACCCTTCGGTCCGACGACGAGTTGCATCCTACGTAGATGCGCAGTTGCATCCGGAGGAGAGCGGCATTGGCGAGCCGGACATCTGTACCAGTGCACGTGGGAGACCAAGCGAGCAGGTCCCCCGATCAAGATCAACCCGACGTTCACCGAGCTACCACGAGCACGTGAACAGGCGATACGGGAGTAGTTCAAGGTCCCCGGGGCGTGCTTCAGGGAGCGGTCGCCGCCACGGTAAGTACAACATGTTTATCTTATTGTTTATCTAAATGTATATCGCCGCCTGCACAAGATATTTATGTTAATGTGTTGTCCTGTGTTGTCCTGCAGCGACATTCCCGTTCCTCGAAAGTGTCCCCCACATTGTCAGGCGTTACATCCAAGGCTGGAACGATGTCGTGAGTGATGGTAACTGTGGCTTCAGATGCGTTGCTGATGCGTTCCACGTAGACGGTGAAGGTGAATGGTCCACAGCGCGTCGGGCAGTATTTAACGAGATATCAACTCATTGGCCTGACTACGTTCCCATTTACGGTTCGCAAAATGACGTTGAACTCGCCAGAGCCCGTATACACCACACCAGCGGTCCATGTGGTCCAGAGCATTGGTTCACGGTCATTGCGGACATGTTTCCCGTCGCCACCTACTACAACACGATCGTGGTTTTATATTACATTTTAGAGAACGGGTCGGCGGACCATTGCTGTACAGTCCTTCCACTGAGGGCAGGTGGGGGCGAGGCTGGAACAAGTAGGGAGCTGCACATTGTATACGTTCGCAGTGCAAGCCATTTCGTCCGGGTAAACATGAAGGAAAACTGTCCCATGCCCCCCGTGGTTAATCTGTGGACCACGCTAAGGAAGCCTGATGTCGTAGGTTGGGAGTTACCCTTTCGTAGGAGGCTAAGCGCTTGGAGGAGAGCATACTCCCAGAGTAATTAACTGTTGTTATTAACTCGGCATGTACGCAACCGTTACAGTTATTGCCTACGCGTCGCGTAATTAATTTTGAGAGCGTTGTCGATGCAAAAATGAATGACGCATAAATGTGATATGCAAAAACATAGCTGATTACATAAATGAGCAGAATATGGCACAACTGTGAGCTCACACATAAACAAACATTCGACTAAGGAATGGGTCCATAACCGAGCCTCTGATACTCATCGCGAAGACCGAGCAGAGTCGTCATCAACTCCCTCACGCTGGGGTCGCCGAGTCCATCAACGGTCGCCGAGCCAAACGGATCCAGTGCGCTCATCACGTCACTCAGCATCTGTTACACAGGAAACGGAGTTTACAATAACGAGACAGTAAAATGTAATATAATTACTCGAAGCAAACAGTTAGTGAAAACTTACCGAGACCTGATGCTGTGTCCTGTCCGGGCCACTCGCGGCAGCATGTTCAGGATTTGCGATCACTGGGTGCGAATGAGTCTCGTACCAGTCCTCGTAATCCATGGTACACTCTGATTGGGGCGTGGCTACCGGGAACGCCGCAAGCCGTTCCTTGTGCCAAGTGTGTGCCATCTCCCATAGGGTCAACTGCAGCCTCCCTGGGTAGGTCACTGAATAGCCGGCTGGATCAGCCGGGCGGAAACAAGGCTCCGGCGCAATAGCAAGACCCCGCGGTATACCCTGTAGGAGACCGAACTGCCGCACAACGCGATCTGGCATGTACGCCTCCATTGCGTCGAGGTATCGGATCACGCCGCGGTAGTGAGTCCTCCCCCCCGCAGCCCTAACCACGTCCACTCCATATGGCAACCAATCCACCTGCAAAAAGTTTCACAGACATGTTACGTTTCTATGGAATCCGATCTATCTACTACTGTCAGAATAAGAGTAAAAGCATGGAATTCATACCTGGTCGGGCTGTAAGGCATCCAACTGTCGCCTGATGGCACCGAGCCTCCCCGTACCCCTCCCCGATCTAACCCCTGTGTGCCACCGACTGGCGCGACCCGGAAGAGCTGGCAACGTACTCGGTCCCGGCCGAAACATCGGAAAGTACTCGTATATCCATGCTTGGAGCAGCGTGCAACATCCGCATAGGCCGCGCGCCTTGGACCGGGACGCAATTCCCAACTGCAGATACAAACTGGCCAACGTCGCCGAGCCCCACGACAACTGCGACAACTGCGAATCAAGCAGGGGTAGAAGGTTGGCTCTAACCTTATTCCCAGTTTTATCCACAAAAAGCGTGGATGAAAACAGGGTCAGCATGTAGCACATGAATTGGAAGTTCTGGCTCTGCCCCCCCGCTACACACCTCGCCATCAAAGATTGGGCATCTATGTTACCCCCGTTCCAGTCTTCCGCGAGAAAGGACTCCACGTCTTTCCCAAACAGTTCGGCGCACGCTTCCTCAATAGTCTCCGCCGAAATGGTACTCGCAACAGCGCCACCATCGATGGGAATGCCAAGAATCATCTCAACGTCATGCATCAAGATGGTCATCTCCCCAAACGGCATGTGAAACGTGTTCGTGTCCGGCTGCCACCTCTCGACAAAAGCGGATATCAGTGCCATGTCAAGGAACTGGAACATAATCTCAGGCAGGTGGCCCAACCCGGTCGCATGTATCCGGGCCTGTGCAACATCGCTCAGTTCGGGGAGCGTGTCGACTAGCTGCTTGCATAGCGGCGACCGAGCATGGCATCTCAACACACCTCGCTCTATACCATTCCAAACGTCAAGCGCGACGTGTCCTCCGAAGCTTGGTATGACGAGGTCATCCTGCGGCCCACCAGCCACTGGTCCCCGCACTAGCCACGTCTCATCGGCGGCGGGTCGCTTCCTCCTATTCCTCCGTGCCATTCCGGTGCTAGGCTCACCGGCATTGCACGATCCACCAGAAGACTGTGCGAATTGACCAGCTCTGTTCCTCACGGTGTGCCTGGCTCCAGCTTCAGCATAACGTTCGATCCCGGCATCCAATGGAACACTCGAACCAGGTTGGCCCACCGGGGGGACATCTGCGGGCAGGTCATAATTCATCTGCCAATCACTTTCATGACGAATACCACCGGGCGGGAGGATGTTAATCTCCGGACCGTCCCATGTCGGCATGGGATCGAATGCACGAACGCTCGGTGGAGAAGGCTGCTCCGCTCCTACATCAAACTCCCGCGGGCGAGGCGACGGTTCATCCTCGACCACGCGGCCTCTAGCCTGTCTCGCCGAGGCACTAACACATCTTCGTCGTATGGAACGACCATGACCGTCACGTTGACCACCAGTGCTCATCTACGACACAAGATATGTAATTAGTATAACAACAAGTGAATCAAACTGATATGATAAGATAAATTAACATACATTTCAACAACGTGTGAACTGATTTTCCGAACAGTGCATCAACGAACTGGAACATTTTTTCTAGTTACAAATTGGAGATTACATAACTAAATAATCTTATTTTCTTACCACTATTATTAACATTCAAGGAAACAATAGTTAAAACATATCGTAACAGTTTACTACACAATTGTTTACATCGGATTACTAAAGTTTGTTTACATTGAACTATATTCTATTATGTCACATAACTAAATAATTTCCAAAAAACACAATTCCTAATCAATAATTTCGGAATAATTTCTATTACGTCACATAACTAAATAATTACTAAATTACCCAATTTCTAAAAAATACAATTTCTAAAACAATATGTCCAAATTTAAAGTAAGTAATTTCTACGAAACACAATTTCTTCGTTTTAATTCCAATTACGTCACATACCTAAATAATTTCTAAATTGGCCAATTTCTACAAAATACAATTTCTAAACCATTATGTCCACATTGAAACTAAGTAATTTCTACAAAACACAATTTCTTCGTTTCAATTCCAATTACGTCACATAACTAAATAATTTCTAAATAACCCAATATCTAAAAAATACAATTTCTGAAATATTATGTCCGAATTTAAACTAAGTAATTTCTACAAAACACAATTTCTTCGTTTTAATTCCGATTATGTCACATAACTAAATAATTTCTAAATAACCCAATATCTAAAAAATACAATTTCTGAAATATTATGTCCGAATTTAAACTAAGTAATTTCTACAAAACACAATTTCTTCGTTTTAATTCCGATTATGTCACATAACTAAATAATTTCTAAATAACCCAATATCTAAAAAATACAATTTCTAAATAAATTCTATTAGGTCACATAACTAAATAATTTCTAAATAACCCAATTCCTAAAATATTATGTCCAAATTTAAACTAAGTAATTTACACAGAACACAATTTCTTCGTTTTAATTCCAACTATGTCACATACCTAAATAATTTAGAACATCACAAATTCTAAACAAATAATTCCTAAGTAATTTCTATTATGTCACATAACTACATAATTTCTAAAAAATCAAACTTCTAAAAAATACAATTTCTAAAATATTATGGCCAAATTTAAACTAAATAATTACTAAAAAACACAATAAGCTTCCAATTATGTCATCATGTCCAATTATGTCATTAATTCCGACAAGCTCAACAAAATTCTAACAATTCCGACAAGTTCAACAAAATTCGAATAGATCGGGCAACGATTCCCACGAAAAGAAAAAAAAAATTTTCTCAAAAACTTACATTTTCCGGCGAGATTCCGGCGGGATTCCGGCGAAATTCCGGCGAGATTCCGGCGTCGGCGGGCGGCGGCGGGCGGCGGCGCCGGGCAGGGGCTGGCTGGAGGCGGAAATGGAAGGGAATGGGGAGAGGGAAGAGGGAGAGGGAAGGGGGAGAGGGAAGTGGGAGAGGGAAGGAATGGGAGAGGGAAGGAGGGGGGTAAGGGTTATTTATAGAATTTTTGGTGGGTTTTGTAATATTTTATATTTCTTTTTTCTATTTTCTTTAAATTAAAAATTATTTTATTTTAATTCAAAATACGTGTATTTATACGTATTAGGGCGAGAATAGTAAAATACAGGGCGAGATATAGTAATGCCCTAAAAATAACCCAATATCACATACCGATACACTACCAATTTCATCAAGATTCAAGCAGAAACCAAAACCACAATATTCAAGAAAGATGATTGTGTATATTTCAAAATGTCAAGAAATGTAAATATTACATTTGGCAGAGGAGAAGAAAATAAGACAAAATCAAGAAAATGCTATGAAGTTGTGGCTCCTTATTCCTCTCAAACTATCTCTATTATCAAAGTTGAAAACAACAAATGAAGACTACATACATACACAAATGGTAGAAATTAGAGAACCAATTTCGAAAATAGCCACCGGTCGAGCTCATGGGTTCTTCATCTCATCAGGTCGATCATCAAACCCGAAAAAATTTCAGTTTCCTCCTTAGCTCATGTTATAAACATCATAGTTACATGAATGCAGCTTTGGCGGGCTGCTCATTTCAAATAGTAAGCACGCCGCAGCCTGAAAAAGCCTCGAGAACCCAAGAACTCGAACCATATTTCTCGATTAGGAGAACTGTGTAGGACTCGAATAGGTTTTTCCATACTGCCAATTCGACGGGACAATATTTTTGAACTCCAGTTTCTGACCATCGGATGTTGTCACTAGGAACGAAACAACTTGTCCTGTAAGAGAGTTACTTGACTGCCAGTTCACTCCCCAATTCCGAGACATGGTAATATACTTATTGCTTTTTGATCCCTTGATTTGTACTGATGTTATTGATCCAGCCCCACCAACATTGGTTATCAGAACTAGGTTGAAGAAGGTCTTTCCGTTCATTGTGAATCTCACTCCACCATGTTTCTTACATGGAACTCTGCATCAAAAAGTGTTCACATTTAGTTTCGTGTTAAAAAGTACTACTCTAGTGAAAATTGCATTAAATTTTATAATCATATTATTACGAGAAAAGTGCATTAAATTTGTTACCACTATTCTATCGAAACATCTGAAAAATGCAAAAATCGTTTTAAACTCATTTTTGTGACTCTTTATATCCCTTTCTTTTGCGGTTAACTTATCACACCCACAAGAAAACTATACTCTTTCCGTCCCACTAGTAATGACATATTTATTTTTTCAAAGTCAAACTTGACAAACTTTGACCATAAATATAAATTAACACATACATAATAAAAATATCGTGTGATATATTGCTAGATTCACCTAAACATCTTTAAATATCATTTTTTTATGTGAAATTGTTATATGTAGCTAGAGATATCGACGGTCAAACATGATCATTGAAAACCGTTAAAAAGTAAATATGTCATTACTAATGGGACGGAGAGATTACTCTGTAATGTACTAAAATTACCAAACTGCCCTTTTCACAAAATTTGCATCTTATTCTTGGTGAAATGATCGAACCTCTGATAAAGGACAGGGACAATGCCGCCGCTGTAAATTCCGATCTTCTCCCACGCTGGCTGCGCCATGTCGAAATGCGGCCGTGGCGGGTTGCACCACCCGCCATTGTCGTTCGGAAGAGCGTAGTTTGGCGGGCAGAAATTGGTCGCAGTAATGGTGATCGAAACCCCTTTCCGACACCACTTTTTTCCGTAATCGTCCCTGTAATCACAGATGATCTTGTAGCATTGCCCACAAGATTGTCCATCGTTGAACAAAGCTGTACTCAGAGCTGCAGTTCTTGTGCCATAACCTGTATTGTACAAGTTTCCATATCCACAAGCACCCCCTGAGTCACAAAAAAAAGAGACATTTGTCAGGCATTCTCCCGAACTGAACTAAACTGAATTGAAACTGTTATAATGTATTAGTGACAAGTATACGCAATTGGATTGCATTGAAATGAACTGAAGATAGGAAACATATATGGCGGGGCTGATAGGTAAAATTTCCCCTATTTTTTCATATATTACAAGGGGAGCCCTCTAGCCCCGATGTAGTTCCGCCCATGAACTGAAGTAAACTTGTTATAGCTCATTCCTACAAGTAGTTGTAGTGGATTTGCAATGAAATGAGCTGAATTCGTTGCAACGTATTACTAACCAGTAACTGCAGGGGAACTGCCTTGAAATGAACCGACAGAGCCAAACGATAAAAAAAAAAACTTTCCATCAGCCATTATTGGCTACAAGATTCAAATGTTGCCACTCTAGCCCTGGTTTTCAACTAAAAATAATTTAATAGAACTCGTTATAACATTTACTAATAAGTAACCGCAGTTAAACAACATTGAACTGGACTCGTTATAACTTATTGCTAACAGCTAACAACAGTTACGCGGCACTGAACTGGATAAACTGTAGATAAGTTGAAAAAAACATGATCTTACCCATCGTGCCGGAGGCATCGCTGCCTCCATAGAAGGTGGCATGAGCACTCATCCATCCAGAGGGCTTGAAGGTGGCATTGGCAAGAGTGGCCAAGAGGGCTATGGAGAGAAGCAAGAAAAGGATTGTTGGAGTGGGATTGTGTGCCATTTTTGGAGAAATTAAGGAGAATTGGGGGGAGAAGATTGGTAAGATGAGGAACTGAATTCAAGAAAGTGGGAGTATTTAATGGGGTGGAGTTATGTTAAGAAGAGGAAGATTTAAATAATCAGGAAAAGAATTCTGTAACGTAACCAACCTCACATGGGATTACTGCAAAATTGCAAATTGAGGGGAGGAAATTATAATATTCAAATAGAAGAATATGGGGTTTACTGTTTCTACATATCAGCTGAATTTGAACTTATTGATAATTGCTCACTAGTCCCTAAAAAAATCAGAATTTGAGTCGATAATACGGACTACTCCCTCCGTCTCACTCTAAATTGCTTATTTACTTTTTAAGAGTCAAACTTTGTTAACTTTGACTCTAAATAATAAAAATATCATGTGATGTATTGTTAGAGTTATCATAACACCTACTTTCTAAATATCAATTTTTTATGCAGTATTATTATAGATAACTAGAGATATTTGTGGTCAAACATGCTTATTGAAAACATATAAGGTTATATTTGCATATTACCCTAATTTAAATCACTCGTTGAGATGAGTGGGGAAATACATCAGTTTCCCTAATCGATCGAACCCAAATAATAATACATCGTGGTTTTGTTCATCCAAGTTTTTCATGGACCTATCACAATCCTCCGTCCCTTGTGTGGAATCGAGTGTAGCCAAACTGACATTGTACTCTTAGTCCATACTCAGTATGCTTTCTATGTTTTATTAAGTTTGACACATTTACCATAATTATATATTGTTATCATGTTTGACAAAGAACGGTTAGTTATTGAATATTGAATATTTTATTCTGGGGAGAATTGTGCAGCCATAATCAATTATTTCCACGTTCGTCGGTCACAAATCACAAGTTCCATAAACCACATGGAAGTCCCAACAGAAGAGCCGTGATTGTACAACAAATCTGTACCAATTTGCTTAGAAAATTATTGTTTCTGAATCATGGGTCATTGCCAGTTGAAGTTGAACATTGGCATATTCAATGTCTTTGTGTGAAGGGAATAAAAAAAGTTGCATGTATTTTATGTTGACTATATTGTTTTTTGTCCCTAAATAGCATCTTATATATTTTTTGGTCTCTAATATCAATATCGCATTTGTTCAGCAACCAGCAAATATAAAATATTTTTTTTGGTCCTTGGGGATGGCTTTCAGGTAAAGTCAATGGTAAAATTGGTCAAACCCTGTGAAATGATCATTATACCCTGAATTAAAAAAGTAAAGAAAACAACCTTCTGCGTATGGGTCACGCGCAAAGGGAAAAGTGTTCCCAAATTGAGTGCGTGAATATCACACACTCATCTTCCTCCTCAGCACCGGTCATCTTCAATCGCCGTTGGTCTAAACTCCGCCACCTGCGTCTCCGCTCGTGGACTCGATCTGCAAACCCTAACTCCAACTCTGGAAACCCAACTCGACCTCAGTCTAAACTCCAACTCAAACTCCATCTCTGCCCCTAGATCGAGTTGCGCTGGAGATCCAGCAGAGCAAAGCCAGCCGGAGATGACGCCCTCGTTTTTGCCAGAAACGAGACCCTTTGTTCGAGTTCGAAGAAGAAGAAGAAGGCGCTGGAAAGTGAAGGCGCGCTTAGAAAATGGTGGAAAGTGTCAGCGGCAGCGGTGGTCGGCGTAATAGGGTTTCAAAGGAAAAGGGTTAAAAGAAAAAATTAAATGAAAATTAAAAGGAAAGGAAATTAAAATGTTTTTAATTGGTAAAATTATGAAAATACCCACTGGCTATACTGAAAAACAACTCTGATTTACCTGAAAATCACCTTTGGGACCAAACAAATCATTTTATATTTGTTAGTTGCTGAACAAACACAGTATTGACCTTGAGAACCAAATGATGATATTACATTGTATTTATGAGATTAAAAAAATAATCTAGTCCTTAATATTTGTTAATAGATATCATGTGATGTAACTTCACATGGGCATTCCTTTGACCTTACATGTCTGAAGCCACATGAATTTGACACTGAGCCTTCAGATCAGGATAATGATTTCATTATTTTCTCAGATCGGATGCTTGCTTTGATGTTATATGGACTTTTCTGTTCCATTGCATTATTTTAAAATAAAGTTTAACAAATTTGTACAATGGTGGATGAGACTCTAAAACAAAAATAAAATCTATGATTTTAATGATTTTAAAAAAAGAAAAATAGAGGAATTTGGTAACTTTTACTTTATAAAGTGTCATTACATATAGCTTAAGATGTATTTGATGAAGATTTCTTTATAAATTATATTATATTAAATTATTTTGATAATAGTGGAAAATAATTTTTTTATTTTCATCCAAAGAAATACTTTCTACTTTTTAACAGTTTATCATACGTAAAAATTTGATCAACTTATAAATATAATAATTGTTGAATAATAAGTTCAGTCAAACAAAGCCTTAATCGCTCACATGTACAATTATGAATTCTCTATCATATTATCAAGGAGAGATTGTCCAAAATGGTACCCACTTTAAATCGAAATTCATAGTTTGATACCCAAAATTTGAATTTGTCCTTTAAAGGTGCCCATTTTTTCATTGATGCCAAAAAGTCATTTTGGCTCTTTTAAAATATTCGAAGTTCTTTCAATTTTTTTGAAAAAATTATAAGATTATTTCTCAAAAAGAAAAGAGTAATGATAAAGACAGTGAAAAATTATAGTGAAATTACACTGTGAATGATGTGACATTAATGAAAAACAAACATATCCTTGGTCTTTCACCACCTTCCACATCATTTACTATAACTTTCATTATGAATTTTCGGTCTCTCCATCATCATTCAAAAGAAAATATATGCATAAAAGAAAATAAAAAATAGAGAATGAACATTAATCAGGTGCATGTGAAATGAGAATACTACCTCTGGCACTCTATTTATGTCTCCTTTTTACCTAAATTTTTTTCAAGGTATGTTAGACCATCAATAACTTTGGTTACATACGATATCAAATCATAAATTTTACTTTTTAAATATTACATGTTACAGAAAATCCAAAACATCTCGCATAATGTCCACTATTGTATACAACAAAAGTTATCGATGGTCAAACATTTCCCGAAAAAATATCTGATCAAAGAGAGTCATAAATAGAAGATCGGGTGAATATAACATCATGCAAAGCCCCATACCATATGACGCAATTAATGAGTCTGCCATGGCATGAGATTCATCATAAATATAGAGTGGCGGTGGCGGTGGCCATAATATTGTGGGCTGCTCCAATTTTTGATGCGTCGGCTCCGTCGTGCGCGGCGTGGAAAAGCGAACTGTCGTATCATGATAGATCCTCGATCCGTTTCTCTATTATTGACACGTCATTTTTTTAGTTTTATAATTTAGGAGATGTAAAATATATTGTTGAAATTGAATTGAAACAAGGAAAAGTAAAATGAGTGAATGCATTAACCATAAATTTGCCAGAACCAAAACATGTTAATGTGAAAAAACACATCTCAGATTAGAAAATATGTCAATATTATAGAAATTTGGGGAGTGCAACAAGACTATTTAAAGAATGAATAGTAAAAATGGCATTGAGTTTCGCGATAAATATCGTAATAATCATAGATTTATTGAAAGTGCCAAAATGACTTCTGGATCTTGAAAGCTGCTAAAACAACTCCAAGTTTTTTAACATCGTTCTTGCGGTGTTTGATCAGTTGAACATAATGATAAGATTAGAAGAATATTGAAGACTTTTTCAGCATTTAAAGAATTCAAATGTCGAAAACACACTTTTAAACCCAGCCTAACTAACAACTAGAAGTCTAAGATGAGACCTTTGAAGAAATTATAGGAATGTCAATCATTGAAGTAATATTTGAATGATCAAAAAAATATATTTGAGAAAGAGTAGAATGCTTGAAAAACCCGCCTATATTTGACTGGCCTTATTAATTCCCAAGCTTTTATTTGATTGAGAAAAAGAAAGGGTAATTATCAAGGAATCTAAAGTTATAATTAACAGCTAATGATTAAATGATCAAGTACTAAAACGTACAACACCGTCAAGTACGTTCCGTTCAATGTGAATTCACTAAGCATTTGCTAATTGCAAGTTGTACGGTTGACTTTTGCTTTGTTTTTGCCCTTTGAGTTTAATTCAGCGAACCCTACATAATTCACGAAAAATCACGTATAAATCTGGGATAATTAAAAGTGCAAATATAATTTTGCTCTAGATAGTTAGTTTATGAGCAAATATAACATATTTCGACAGTTTGAGGTTGGATTATATTCAAAAGACAAATTTATTCCTCTGTAAAATTAAAAATACAAAAAAACATCGAAATTACCTTTATAACCCAGAGTCCAAATCTCCTTCATCTTCATTTTCATTATTCTCGTCTTCCACTGCAGCTTAGTTAATTTCAGCCTCGTTCTCGATTCAAACTGGAAACCCTTGCTTCTGTTGACAACGTCGCAGTCAAGAACCCTGCGCACAGCCACCCGCAGCCACCCCCAGAGTCCTAATCTCCTTCATCTTCATTATTCTCGTCTTCCACTGCAGCTTAGTTAATTTCAGCCTCGTTCTCGATTCAAACTGGAAACCCTTGCTTCTGTTGACGACGTCGCAGTCAAGAACCCTGCGCACAGCCACCCGCACCGGAGAGCTCACGACCATCCCTTCAGAACCCGTCGGCAAGATCTTGTTGGAGTGATGAAAGCGTTGGGGATGGAGACGACGGTAGAGGAGATCGTGCAGACGATGGCGGAGGTGGACACTGTGACAGGACCACGACGGCTCCATCACTATAACCGAGCTCCACTAGATCTTGACTCGCTTCGGCGTGCGCTGCTCTGTCGAGGAAAGCTGACGACGCTTTGAGTTGGGTAGGGAAAATTCGATTCGGCATCGACGTTTTGGAGTTGAGCTAGGCTTATTCGAGTCGGCGTCGGAAAAGTTGGGCAGGGCTTCAGAGTCAACGCCAGCGTCGAGGAAGGTTGGCAGCGTTTTGAGTCGGGCAGGGCAGATTCGAGTTGGAGGGGTTGGATTTTTGGGGAGAGGGGGCCGATTGGTGGCGGGGTTGGCTGGTGGTGGTGGTGGGGGGTGGAAGGTGGTGTCAGGGTGGCTGGGCAGTGGTGGCGGGGGTTGAAAGGTGGAGGGTTGGCTAGGCAGTGGTGACGGGATGGCTGCTAGTGGCTACTAGTGGTGGTGGCGAGGGTGGAAAGTGGTGGAGGGGCTGCGGGGCAGGGCTGGCTGGCTGGGTGGGTGGTGGCAGTGGAGGTGGTAGAGGTATAGGGCATTTTTGTCTTTTAAATTTTAGTATTAGGCTGAAAGGGCATTTTGGTCATTTCTTGTTGGTCAATGGCTAGAAATTGTCAGTCAATGCCTGAATACAGTCTTTAAGGTTATATTTACACTTATGTAAATTAGTTAGGGTTATTTTTGTACTAAAAATTATCTCATGGTTATATCTGCATTTTCTCAAGTATATAGAGTTATATTTGTATGTTTCCCATTTTAATTTCTCAAGTATATAGGAGTATAAGACTATCTTAGATAATTAATTAACTCTGAATTGAAATGAATTGAAGTGAAATTAAAAAACGCTCCGAAGAAGATTGCCTCAGTGGCTGACCTTTTTGTATTTTCAAAGGGGGGTGAAAAGGTAATGACAAGTTCTCGGCTTGGTTTGGTTTACTTAATTTAATTTAACATATTATTTTTTAAAATTATGTTTAATTTAATTCATTTTATATTATTTTTAGACGAATAAAATATGGACTTTAAGTTGTTACATTCAGTTTCAAAATTTGAGCAAACTTCTTTTTTTTTTTGAAAATAACCATTCATAGTGGTTGAGAACACCTATCAGCTATTACAATAAATTGAATTGACATCCAACTCAAGTAGACTCAAGTAATAACTAATCACCAGATCAGATCAAATCAAATTCATATCAGAATGAATTCGGATTGGACCAGCAGATTGCACAATCTTAATCATCACAGAATCAGTTTTTTCTTGTTACACGTCAAAATGCATTGTCATGCATCAAGTTTTCCACAATCATACTCAGACATTTTCATCATAGTAGAACCAGTAAACCTAGACAACCATTTCTCCCTCAAAAAACTAACACATTGTCACTCTCTTGAATCATACCAACTATACGAGAAGTGGTAATTAGACTAAAACCCCTCCATTTCCTACAATTTGCATATTTCTCCACCCCTTTTTCAATTGCCAACTTTTCATATTCAATTTCACCATTTGATACCTCCTTAAAAGCTTCCCCAATGCATCTAGCAAGAATGACACCATCTTCTAGTGAAGAACATCCCCCTTGACCGAGATCCGGGGTCATGGGGTGCAGGGCGTCCCCTGCTACGCAAACGTTTCCTTTGGCAATGGGCTTGAACAAGAGATCTAGAGGCCATCTCATCTTCAACACTGCGCATGAGATTGATTGAAGGGTGGTTTTTTCTACTATTTCTAGTACCTCTTTTGGTGCCTTGATGATCTTGTTTAGCACAAATTCTTTCATTTGAGATGGATTTCTGCCCATTTCTTCATGCCCTGCATTTATGGTTACATGTTAAGAATCTATGGAAAAATCATCCAAGAAACTGCAATCTTTTTTATGTGTGATTTTTACATGGTCATATAAATGGCATTTCCATTTGTTTGATTGGTTGAATGGTTGATTTGGCTTGACTTGTTCAAGTGCAAAGGTTTGGAGCTCGACGATTACACTTGTGGGACGTGTTAAAATATACTTATATCACACATTGACAAGTGAGAGACTAGTTTTATAGGTTACTCATTCTGTTATCAATTGGTTCTGGAATGAAAAACTATTGTATGTATGTGTTTGCCTTTTATGCACACACCTCTTTACCTAATGGGATCATGTCTCATTTCTACATTGTTTCAGGGGAAGGAACTTTCTTAATCGGTTGGTTGGTACTATGTGGGTGTGACCCCTAGTTTTATACATTAAGTCTACCATCAATGTGGAACTCTTAACACACCCCTCACGTACAACAGTATTATTGTTTGCACAAACGTGAACAGAAAGGGGCTACATGTCAATCAACCGAAATCTACATCTACTGGGCCGATCAATCTAACCTGGGGCTATTGAAGCCATAGACTTCTTTCATAATATCAATTGACGCTATCTGAATGTGACCGGTGATCTTATATATTAAAACTACAACTTTATCTATCATCTACGTGGGAATATGAACATACACAACAAAAACTAAAAATGACTTACAATTTGAAGTGTCCGGATTGAGAGTGCAGAACCAGAACACACTCTTGTGATCACAAGGAGCAAACCCAAACTTCACTCCACCCCCAAAATGTGAGTGAAAAAGAGGCTCAAACTTATGAACATCAGTGTAATCAGCAAATCCCCTGAAAGCTAATCTCCCGACACCGACAGGCTTCGGAATGCCTAGCCATTTTCCGACAACCGAGTTGACGCCGTCGGCGCCGATCAAAACCTTTGCCTGAACAACACATCCATCTGCCAAATGCACCAGTTTGTAGTGGCCGGAATTTTCTATGGAAACAACCTTTGATGAGTATCTGATTGTTCCTTTTGGTAGCTCATTTGCCATGGTTTCTAGTAGTTGGCTCCTTTTGATGCAACGAGATTCATGCTTTTTACTACATGGATTAGGTTAAATTTGATCAGGTGAAATGATATTTGCTATGATTCAATATTTTATACATGATTAAAACATTTTTCCTCATGAAATAGATTGGTGAGTATGTTGCATTTAATTATGAATGCAATAATCTTGGTTTTAATCATAGCTAAATCAGGGTCATATTATTCCATTCAATTTACATCAGTTTAATTCAGTAGTACATGCATCAGGGGCGAAGGCAGAAAACATGTATGGCAGGAGCGGAAAATATTTTTTCAAAAATTTTACACTTGTATTTCCCATAAATTTCATTCCGGCAGGGGCTGAGGCCCCGCCTACATCCGCCCCTGATATGCATCGAGTATAACTCTTTTATAAACACTATAATCTTTTTATAGTATAAGTCGAAAGTGAAACAGATATAATAAAAATAACTTACGTATCCGGTGATTCTATTGGAACCCCAGATAAGGGAAGCCCTGTCTTCAGGGAACCAAGCTGAAACCTGCACCATAAGGGCATCACAATTAATTTGATTTCTTGAAACTTAATCAATAGAATGATGTGCCTCACCCTTGAAGGAGTAGGGAGCCCTCCCTAAGGGCATCCCCAACTTCTAAGGCATCTAGTGCCCTCCAAGCGTTGTTCCAGACCGTGAGAGCAAATCCAGTGACTCTTAGACTCTCATATGATTCCAACACCAAGCTCCGGAGTCCCAACCTAGGTCACCATGTCAATAAAATGTTAAATGTCACATATTTTTTTAAACTATCATTTGCATGGTCAATTAGTTAAGAAACACCAAATGTTAAACATCTTGTACAAGTCTAGAGTTTGTGATGGAAAAAAAAAGGATAAGTGCCAATATAACTCTATCTAGTTGATTAAGTGTCAATATAACCCTATGATAAATTTTAGTGTAAATTCAACCCTAACTAGTTAATGAAAGTGCCAGTATAACCCCCAGACCCCCCATTTCCAGCATTGACCCCAATATTCCGGCGTTCTCTATGTAAATTGACCAAAATACCCTTTGGGGCTAACTCTAGAATTAGGTGTACCCTCACAGTTAGGACCACCGTCGAACCGCCGTCAGAACAGGTAGGGTTATATCAGCACATTATGAAATCTTATTGGTTTATATCAGCACATTCTTAATGTTTGTATAGTTATATCAGCACATTTCTAATGTTTATAGGGTTATATCAGCACATTCTTAAAACTTATATGGTTATATTGGCGGCCCGACGGCCGCCCAGCGGCAGTCCGGCAGTAATAACGTCATTTCCTTTTTTTTAATTTAATTTTTTTCCAGAAGTGAAAATATGTAATTTTATAAAATTCCGGCTAAAAGTGACTGGCACTTAACTAACTAGATGGGGTTATATTGGCATAATATTGGCACTTATGTCAACTATGTATGATTATAAAAACACTTTTTTTCAAAAAAAAAAACATAAAAAATATCCTAATACTACTACGTGCACATCAGAGAAAACTCAAAAGTACAATTACTGCCAGAATTCGAACCTAAAACGTTACGCAAAAATGATATTTCACCTTTTTCGCAATAGTGTGGGGATGAGAGTATTTCACCATTGCCAACAATTTCTACTATTCACTTACCCAGGGTAAACTAGCAATACACTTACTGTCAGAATTCGAACCTTAAACGTTACGACAAGACTTACCTGTGAAATCCTAAGGCCATGGGCAGTGGTAGAGACCGCTACCGATCTTTTACCAATTAAATATATTATTTTTCTTCCTCTCTCTTTCACCTCAGCTTAAGAGACCACTTAAGAGACAATCCATTTTTTTCTCCACAATGGTTAAGAGACCACTGTATACTATTCATGGAACCCACTTGATTTTCTATATCCTACTCATTAATTTGACCATTAAATATTATTTTAAATAAATTTATCCACAAAAAATAAGCTGAATATAAAATTTAATATAATTATTAAAATGAAATTAAAAATAAATAATAAGATAATTCTATGTTTTTAAAATTATATAAAAATTATTAAAATTGCAAAAATCAATTATAACAACTATAAAAATTACAGAAAACACTAAATAAAATATTGATCTAGTCCGACCAATTATTACAATTTGAAAATCAAAATTATATTAAAATTGGAATTCTAAAAAAAAAAATTAAAAAATGGGAAAAAAATTAGAAAAATTATGATTGGGACACGTGTCACTACCAGAATGGGACACGTGTCCCATTCAAAAAAAATTCAGCGTCCATATAAGAAAAAACATTGCGGACACGTGGCCCAATCCCTGGGTGACACGTGTCCGCAACAAAAATTCAAGAGTCCATTGTTGCGGCTGAGTGGGACACGTGGCCCAATCCCTGGGTGACACGTGTCTGCAACAAAAATTCAAGAGTCCATTGTTGCGGCTGAGTGGGACACGTGGCCCACTCAGAGGGCGACACGTGTCCCACTCGTTGAAAAACAAAAAACGCGCAGCAAGCCATGTGCGTGAACAGGGCCGCTCGGTCTCTTACGCGGGCTCTTGCTAAGAGACTCTTGAGTGGTCTCTTAACAAGAGACCACTCAAGAGTCCACCACTGTGGTGGTTTTCGGTCTTTTAAGTGGTCTTTTAATTTTAAGAGACCACCACTGCCCATGCCCTAAGGAGGCAGAAAGGCCAGCAATTCCAGCACCGACAATAACAATGTCTTCTTGATTTATCTCCATTATTGGTTCTTAAAGGATCACTTCTAAGTAGGGCTTAAATACAAACATAGTGCAAGGTTAAGACAAGTTATCCGATGCAAGCGATGACGATTTATTCTTTGTTCTTGTGTTGTTTCCATCCCATCTTTACTTCTTTTGATCAGAACCCAGAAACATCGGCTGGTGAAATCTTATTTTGCTTCTTCACCTTTTTTTATTTTTAATTCTTCTTACAAGCATGCGCCGGCGGCTTTACTGTAGAACCGAGAATCGCCTGGTTAAGAGTCTCGCACTGACTGTTGACAAAATAATTGCTTAGTTTATAAGATCATGGGTCATATCTGCATAGTACGAGTAGTTTTATGATAGAAACACATGATTCATATATGATATAAGAGCCCAAAATTGGCATGATCAATTCGATGGACATATATAAGTGTTCATATGACCCTATGTTTTGATCGAAAGTGTCAATATGATCTGTAAAATCTGAAAGTACGATTATAATCCTATTATTTGTTCGAAAGTGCCAATCTAACCCCCTGAAATTGAATGATTTTTGTGAATTGACTATTATACCCTTGATTAAAAAATTGAAAAATAGAAAAGACTATATTGCCCTTGTCTAATCAGAAAACCTAATGTTTCCACAATTCTCTCCCCATCATTTGAAGCCGCCGCTCCTTCCTTCACCACATTTTGAATAAAATCCGAGTTGATAAGGATGCTGGCGGAGGGCGGAGAGAAAATAAAATTCGAGTTGATAAGGATGCAAGCGGAGGCGGAGGGCGGAGGTGGTTAGGCGGGGCGGAGGTGGTGAAGCCAGATTTCACCGCCGCTCCGCCACCACATCCACCATAGCTCCGTGGGCAGGCCCGACCCTATGGTTGAGGCACATGAAGCATTCGCTTCAGGCCCCAATTCAGCAACTATTTAGAGGACTATTTTTTAAAAAAAAAATTAAGTGTACATAAAGAAAAAAAAATAGTAAATATCACATATTTTAATAAGTCGACTCAACAATTTTCTTTTTTACTTTCACGTGAGGCCCTATTTTACAAATATTAGACACATTAAAGAGCATGTCTCTTGAAATGCGATCTTTCCATAAGTCATTGAAAGACCAAAGTTCAAAGTGCAAATTAGAATAAATTAACATAAAATTTTTGGATTGCATGAATCGGGTTATAAACTTTATAGCTACTGCATGTTGCATAATAAAATTTTAATATTGCAACTAACATCTTTTATCCTTTATTATTCTAACTAAACCTCCTCTTTTTATAATCCTATGAAAAGACGATATTTCCCAAAACTTTATCCACCTTAAATATTAGATATGGGTCCTACATATCTAATTTACTTTCGGCCCCAAAATAGTTAGGGCCGACCCCGTCCATGGGCATGGAAGAGTACGTGCCCCGCGTCATCCACCAAGGAGCTCTAGTACCGCTACGTCGTCGACGGCCAGATCTACTCCGGTGCTGCAACCTTAAACGCCCTTTTCACCCTTGCTCAATACTACCGCCTCCGCCTTGCTTCCGTCACGGTAATTGAATTGTGGTGCTGTTTGGACTGGTAAAGTTTCAATCTTTGAGCTAATAGGCATGTTAGTTTATTTTATTTTATTTTTTAAATCATTCATTCCAGAATACTGGAAAAATTGTCTAGCGGCGATTACAATAAGTGGAATTGACATCCAAGCCAACTAGCATCTGGCAATAACAAATCTAGTGCAAGGATATTCAAATTACATATCAATAAGATTGATCGTCTGTAATATTACAGATTAGAGGTTCAACAAAAAACTGTAACATCACCATCGGGATATTAACTGACTTCCCGCGAAAATCATGACCACTTGGCAGAGAGGAGCGTATCACGCATTAATATCACCGCGCCAAATGGGAATCTTCTACAACTGTAACACCATTTGATCCAGCCACGATCTCTATTGTCCAAACTGTAAACGCCTTAAAAAACACAGATCTAACAAACCCAAATTGATGAAATCCCAAAAATAAAACTACAAACAAAATTACAGACATACTATCTGAACAAGCAGATCGAGAACAATACATGAACTAATATGTTTATTACCCCATTTCTGCTCACGTTTGTGCGAAGAATCATACTGTTGCACGTGAGGGGTGTGTTAAGAGTCTCACATTGATGGTTGACAAAGCAATTGCTTGATCACCTAATATATATAGTTACAATTGATTTTATTATAGAAACCCATTATTCTTAAGCAAGTATTGATTATTTTTCCTCTGACATTCTTTGTAAAATATCACTTAAAATGATATACCTGACAAAACTTATAAGTATAAACTTTCGATAGTATGTTGCAATAAAAAACAAAACAAAAGGCTCAATATATTATTATTGCTCCCAGAAATTGCACTAGCTAGTACAAATGTTGTACATTACAGATTATCACCAGTTCTAACTCAGCAAACATCAAAATGCATCAAGTTTTCCACAATCATAATCAGACATTCTCAACATAGTATCAATAGTATACTTTGACAAGAACCTATCCCTCAAGAAACGCACCAAAACATTCTCACTTTCCTGAACCAAACCAACCACACGGGCAGCAGAAATGAGGCCAAAACTCCTCCATTTCCTGCAATTCGCGTATTTCTCGACGCCTCTGTAAATAGCTGACATTTCCTCATCTCCTTCTGAAATCTTCTTGAACGCTTCCCCAATGCACCGGGCGAGGATAACACCATCTTCAAGCGATGAACACCCGCCTTGGCCAATATCCGGGGCCATGGGATGGAGGGCGTCCCCAGCTACACAGACGTTTCTTTTTGCAGTATCCCTCAACAGGATGTCCCATGGCATTCTCATCTTCAACTCGGCGCATGAGATTGAATCGAGGTTGGTTTTTTCCACTATTTCTGATACCTCATTTGCAACATTACTGATCTTGCTCAGAACAAATTCCTTCATTCTTGATGGACTCTCTGCAATATCCTCATGCCCTACAATTAAACATAATCTTAACACATCATGCCTTGCACAAAATTTTCATGATTTTGTCAAAAATGCAAGAATGCTTCGGTGACAATGTCTGACACGACAATATATCTTCATGCCCTACAGTTGTATATGATCTTAACACATCAGGCATTTCATAAAAGATGATAGGATTTTCTCGAAAAAACAAGAATGCTTCAGTGGCAATATCTGACACGACAATATATTTGCATGCCCAACAGTTGTATATGATCTTAACATATCAGGCATTGCACAAAAGATCATAGGATTTTCGCGAAAAATGCAAGAATGCTCACAGTCTGAGGTGGATGGATTGAGTGTGCAAAACCAGTACACACTTTTGGGATCAGGAGGCATGAAACCAAACCGAACTCCACCACCAAAATGCGCGTGGAATTGAGGCTTGAAATCGTGAGGATCCGAGTAATGCACGAGTCCCCTGACGGCTGATCGCGATACACTAACAGGCTTCGGAAGGCCTAACCATTTTCCAACGACAGAGTTGACCCCATCGCATCCCATCAAGACCTTAGCCTGAATCACACATCCATCTGCCAAGTGCACCAGTTTAAAGTGCCCCGATTCTTCAATGGAAACAACCTTTGATGAGTACCTGATTGTCCCTTTCGGAAGCTCATTTGCCATAGCTTCAAGAAGATCCCTCCTTTTGATGCAACGCGATTCATACTTCCCACTGCCCCAACGTCAAGCCATGAGGGAAGAATAACAATAATTCTAGACAAAATGGCTACAATTTCTGACACGACAACCTGACTGAGATATAACTTTTCTAGCATTTACAGTATCAGGAATCACCCATGGGCCTAGTTCAATCTATAACAATGCGCACCAAAAACTCGAACAAACGGATCCATTGCCAACATAGCAAGGCTAACACTTAACAGTCCAGTGACAATATCTGACACGACAATATAGCTAACACGACACGACTGTCATTTTTAGAGCATCAACCATACACTAGTAGAACATATGCACGACACAACCCGATTTTGACACAAATTGCCACCCAAACTAAAAGCCATGATCAGCTAAATTTCTTGAGAATGAAAACAGAAACTCACAACTTTGGTTGCTCAAGGGAAAGCTGTTTAGGTGGCAGCTCTGTATTATCCAGAGAAGAAAGCTGAAACCTGCACCATCATCATATAGGTCTCAATAGTTAAGCTAAGCAGTTTCTAGTATCTGATAAACTGCGATAAAGCGAGAGCGTATTTTCGGAAAAGCGGGAACTGGTTTTCCCCCGCTTTCAAAATCAGTCAGTTTTGCTTATAAACCTGGGAGGAAAGCGGGAACTGGTTTTCTCGTACTTTTAAAATTAGTCAGTTTTGCTTATAAACTTGGGAAGAAAGCGGGAACTGGTTTTCTCGTTATTTCAAAATTAGTCAGTTTTGCTTATAAACTCAGGTTACATGACCTACCCTTTAAGTTGCAGGGAGCCCTCCCTAAGGGCATCCCCAACGCCCAAGGCATCAAGTGCCCTCCAAGCGTTGCTCCAGACAGTGATAGCAAAGCCAGTCACTCTTAGACTGTCAGATGATTCCAAGATCAAGCTCTTCAATCCCAACCTGTAAAACCAACGAGAAGATCAAACAAATGGAAGAAAGAAACAAAAAACTCAACTTTGAAAACAAAGAAAGTGGGATTAAAGAAAGAACCTGTGAAGTCCTAAGGAAGTGGAAAGGCCGGCAAGTCCAGCACCGACAATGACAATATCTTGCATTACTGTCCCCATTAAAATGGTTGGTGTTTGATCATTTGATGGCAAATATTCCAGAAATTGTGGGCTTTTAAAAACAAGGGTCGGAGTCAAAATCAGCGTCTTTGACTATTGTCAAGTCATATTTTGCTGCTTCTTTCTGGAAACAGAAATGGCTGCTACTCCCATCACTAATATCTTTGACTATATATATTTAAAACGATGAAAAAATAGTATTATAAAAATATATGTTAACAAGAATCTAATGATATCACACACTCTCTTTAATCCTCTATTTATGATATTTTTTTCTGATATTTTTTCAAGGCATGTTTGACCATCGATAACTTTTGTTACGTTCAGTAATAGATTATAAAATTTTACTTTTCAAAACTACACAATACAGAGAATCCAAAGACATCTTATAATATCCATTACTATATACAAAGAGGTCCATAAACAGAGGATCGGAGGGAATATGATAATATATTATTTTATGCATTAATTTAATTATACTTCTCTAAGTAACAAAGCTTGATTAAATAAATAGTGATAAGTTAAAAAATAGCTGGACGGATGAAGTATCTATGGCGGCTGGTCAAGATGGTTTTTCCTTCCATATAGTTTATGTATAGTGATGGGCTGAAAGCGCCCCCATGCTTCCCGGGTCCGCTTACCGAGGATAAGAATCAGCAAACAATTTGTATTTTGGTATCGTTGTCGGTAAAATAGATCGTTGTACTTATAATGATATCTCAATTTGATTGTTAGTGTTAATGTGTTATTACTGATCTATTTGTACTGATCATGTGTTTGTATTTATATTTATTTTGTTTGTGGTTTATCTTCAAGTTTTCACTAATTTTGATGTCACGTGTGTTTCAACGTATTCACAGTGTATTCGTAATTTTATTTATTTTGTTTGTGATTTATCTTTAAGTTTCCACTAATTTGAATATGTCACATATGTATTTTGATGTATTTACAGTTTGGATAATATAGATTGTGATTGAATCAAGTAGTGTGATTTCTGTTGAGCTTAATAATATTTATATGTGATACGCTAATCTCTGTCAAATGATCATTTGCATGAAGCAAAATCGAATGTACAAATTAAACCCAATGAGTTTGTTTGACATATAAATTAGATATTTATGCAATATGTAAGTTATTGCTAAAGACTAATTGTTTTAAATGTCAATTCCACTTAGAGTCCGTCTCTTGAAAGACGGTCTTTCCATAAGTTATGGAAAGACCAAGGTTTAAAGTGTAAATTAGAAGAAATTAAGATAAAATTTTTGGGTTGTATGAACCGGGTTATAAATTTTATAACTACTATATGTTTCATACTAAAACTTTAATATTGCAACTAAGACCTTTTACCTTTTATTATTCTAATCAAACCCCATCTTTCCATAATCCTATGAAAAGACCGTCTTTCCCAAGACTTTGCCTTCCACTTATGGTAATCGTTACTGTTATTTTTCAAAAAGTTTGGAAGTCTCTAAATGATTTGGATATGATTTGAATACCCATGTCCCTAAATGATTTTCAAAAAGTAAAAGTGGAGGAGCTTCTAGAGCAGTAGAGCTATTACCCAAAAAACTTTAATACCATGTCATTACTGAAAATAAAGAGACTACTTCCTCAAGTAATCGCATCAAAGAAAGAAAAAATGAAAAACTCTTTTTTTAAAAGGTGATAAATAAAATAAAAGAATGTGCTGCTCACTAATCAAAATAAGTTTCGATGACGCACCTAATCTGGCTACAAAGGGGTGGAAAGAAAACAAAAAGGCTTACCACTTCATGGCAGTCATAATAAACTTCTAAATTAGACTAGAGATTACATATCCAATCCTAACGTCAACACTAGAATATTGAATTGCAAACACCAAACATGCAGATGGAGCAGGCATCCATTCATGAAGACAAACGTAATCTCCAAGGCTCACACAACTTTGACCTTTTAAGCGCCTCCGGCATTGGCGTAAACCTGGCCGGTGTTTGATCTGAATCCACGGCCCCTGCCACGCCCTCCTCCCCTGCCACGTCCACGGCCTGCCAAACATGAAGATTCATGAGTCTCCAGCATGATAGCTCACTAATCAAATGGGTTGCAGAAACAGCGTTTCAAAGAATCATTAATCGTGCAACCGTTTGCGCAAATGAAAAACTGGTACTAATAAAGCTAATTTCCATTAACAATCGTCGTAGAAACAAACAGCACAAGCTATAACATTACGTGAGAGGCTACGGAAATAACTTCAACGTGGAATAACCCTCACTATCAGTTCAAGCAGCAAGGCAAAGACAATAAAGGCAATCCACTTACTAATCAAACTTGTAACAATATCACATGTTAAAACAATGGGTGAGCATAACAAAGGCTACTAATTTCATAGGAAAAAAAATCAATGCCCAGATATCGAGAAACAAATATAAACGAGGCAGTACCTCGTGCTGGCTCCTGATTGTAACCTCCATCATCCATGTTATCAACCTGAGGGCCATAATAACCTCCATTGTAGCCTCCCCTTCCACGGCCACGAGGGTTGCGCCCTCTGCCACGACCCCTTCCCCTACCATAACCCCCGCGGTTATTCTCCCAGCCACCATCTTCATATTCAGCAGGCTGCGCATAGCCGTTACCTGAAATAATCCGCAGCTAATGAGTCACGAGAATACAGCTATGCTTTTACTTGTGATTGGCGTTCAACTTATAGAGTCGAACAGTTAATCCATGCAAACTTGATCAGACAAAATGACACAAAAACACTTTAAATTTGCCAACCGTATTCACCTCTGAATCTTCCCCTTCCTCTACCACCACGGCCCCTTCCTCGGCCACGAGGTGAGCCCTCAGCTGTAAAAGCATAAAAACAAAATCTCAGATACAAACTCGAAAGCATTAAGCAAGTAAAATGAAAAGTTGAGCAATCCAACAACATACCTCCATCATACTCCATCTCTATAGCTACCTTTACTTGATCAGCTGGTATTGGTGGTTGATAACTACAGGCAAACATACAACAGTCAGATATTAGCATCAACGAAATTTAAGGAAAAAACTACATCATTCAGCACCTTATGTAACCCAGAGTCTTTTTAGGGTCTCAGCAATCCCACCCAATCAATGAAAAAATAATGCTGAACACCATAAGCAAAGTTCTAAAACGAGAAAATAATATTACCCAACAGCTGAAGTATCAAGCTCGTTCTTAGAGAGAGTAATCGTAATCATGGACACATGCCTTGTTGTCTGCAAACTGCAAAAGACAGGGACCAAATGCTCATGAGCACATCTTATCTCATATCAACCTAACAAAAAACTAGCTGCCACAATTGAAGCATCAATGCCAGTCAATTAAAAGTCGAACTTACGGAAGAAGGCCTTCCTCCAAGGGCTCCCAGGTATCATTAATGTCAGTGGACGTAATTGCAGTAACCTGGTGAAGACCAACAATCCTCCTCTGCACGAAAAAAACACCATCAGAAACCAGAACAGCGCAAAAAAAAATTCAAAACGTCATCATCTCCCAACAAATTATAATAACCTTGATCAACTCCACAATTGTCACAGTCTTGTTGATGGCTCTTCCCATGGCCTTGAACACAACTTCCTCAGATCCTTTCTCCTACATAATAACATCACACACAAAACGCATCAACAACACATACACCATTCCGACACAACAGCATACATCTATGGGACCCGGACAAGGAAACATAACCACCACTCCAACAGCAAATTAATGAGTAGGAAATGAGCAGCACAGCACAAGCATAAAACCTAGAACAGAGTCCGTAATATAACATCTACATAGCAGAACAAAACACATCACATAAAATACAAGAAAAAATTGCACATAACGCGAACAGATTTACAGTGAATTCACGCTCACAGAAACAGTAAAAAACGAAAAACAACGAGTTACTAATAGAGCCTATAACAGAGTCCGTAATTACTAATATTACATCTAGTCATATAGCTGAACAAGACGCATCAAATAAAATAGCAGAAAATTACGCAAACACGAACAGATTCACAGTGAATTCATCCTAACAGAAGCAGCACAAAAATTAAAAATCAGAATGAACCTGAAGGAGGCTCATGGCGTAGGTGATGTAGCTGCGCATCCTCCCCTGGCTAGTAATCCGAATCTCGTTCTCATCGATTGGAGTCTCCGCCTTGGGCTTCTCAACCTTCCTGTACCGATCCATACTCTAAAACACAAACACAGAGTTAGGGTTTGCAGAAAATCGCGAATCTAAACGGTAAATCGCCACAAAAAATTGGGGGAAAATCACCTTTCGCGGTGGATTAGGCTGGTGAAATCGGAGTGTGTGAAGATGAGTGTGTGTTTGTGGTGAGAGTGTGATTGAACGAAGAGCCCTCTTCTCCGGCTTCGTTTCTGCGTTGAGCCCTGACCGCTTCACAGTGGATTTGCCGTATTTATAGTCCCGGGTTTCTCCCGCTGCCCTAATTTTTTGTGGCTCAAATGAACCGGTCCGACCGGATAAGCGGTTATTTATTTCTTAATAATTGTTACGATTGGTCAACTCATGGATAGATTGCTTTTTCCTGCACATTAATAATTTTAAAGGTAACAAGTCCATTAATCATTTAATACCAGTCCACCAAATCTGTCATTAATAAACAATTTATTATTTTTATAAAAATTAAAACTTGTCTCCATGATATAGGTTTTTGAAACGCTGTTTAATCCATAATCGGATTGATAAAAAATTAAAATATACCAATCAGAAAATTTATTTCAATATGAGATGAGATACCCCCTCCGTCCAACACTAAACTTCATAGAATTTTTTTCACGGTATTCAAGAAACATGTTTGACCGTTAATATGTTTAACTACGCATCAAAATGACAAATGAACAATTGATATTAAGAAACTACTTACTACGACGAATCCAACAATATCACAGACGATAGTATTATTGTTTATAAATTCATTCAATTATGTAGTCAAAGTCAGTATTGACAGTCAAATAATAAATGTGCAGGTTAATATGAGACAGACGGAGTACATCTACTTCATGTGTATACGGTTAAACCTCATATGGCTAAATAAGAGCTCTAAACAAGAGATTGCAATAAGCAGAGAGGAGAAGGAAACAATTCTACATACCTGGAAACAATTCTACATACCTGTATAATTGTTGCTTGCTCCAAACTCGATCTACTCGACCTCAACCGGATCATCCGGCCTAGATCAATCTGATTCAAATGAATCTTACCCGACCCGACTGCCTTACCTAAGTCGAATTAAATGGCCTGCTCCACTTAGAATTTTGAAGCACCAGCAACTGAAAATGAGAGTGAAACTCTCCGGCGAGCACATGCTTCCTCTGTGTTTGTCATGACAAACATGAATCATGATAATAGTTTGCTCCAAACTTGATCTAATTGACCTGAATCGGACCATTCGACCCGAAACATTATGATACAAACCAAATCAAATAAAACTTACCCAAATTCAAACATCTTGCCTAAATTGAACTGAATGGCGTGATCCGACTTAGAAAATTGAACCATAAGCACCTCGAAATAAGAGCAAAACTCGACGGTGAGAGCATGTTTGCTCTGCCGCTCATCATAAACAACATAAATTGTGATAATAGTTTGCTCCAATCTCGATCTACTTGACATGAACCGGACCATCCGATCTAGATCGATGTGCTACGAACTAGATCAAATGAATCTCACCTTAGCCCGACCACCTAACCTAAATAAAATTGAATGGCCCAATCCGTTTTGAAAATCTGAACCATCGAGAACTATAAATAAGAGCGAAACTCTACAGCGAGCAAATATTTTATCTATCGCACGATAGTAGTTAAGTTGTGTTGGTATTTAAATTTGTGAATCTATTCATTCATATTGTGGATCTTGTAATAGAAAATTAAATAGTCATTAAACTTTGTGTGTTACGTCGTTGTTTACAGTGGACATTTGGCACGAATGAAGTCATGCAATAAATTAGATTTTCTAAGATTCAGCATTACATTTTTTTTAAAATGGGTAATAACATAAATATTACTCCGTCCCAGCCGAATGTGCACACTTTTTGGTCAACTTTCTCAGGTCATATTTGACCAACAATAACTTTAGTTACGTATATTAACGGTGTGTTAAAATTTGATATTTAGAAGCATGCAGAGAATCCAACAATATCTCACATGATGATATTGGTATCTATATACTAGTTGAAATTTATGGTCAAACGTGTCTTGAGAAAGTTGACCAAAAAGTGTGCAGATTCGGCTGGGACGGAGGTAGTTAAGTGCTCATATAACCCTATGTTTTGATGGTTTGTGTTAATATGACTCTATGAAGTTGGAAAGTGCTATTGTAACTCTGTGTTTTGCTTGAATGTGCTAATATAACCCTGGAGACCTGAATTTGGCTGAAAAAATATGAAATGACTATTATACCCCTATTTTTAAAAAATAAAAACCTGTACAAGTGAAAAGACAATTATATCCTCATTCTTTACGCAATAGTATAATTAATCTTTTTTCTGGAATTTCTTTTCACTCTCCTCTTCCTCGTCCTCATTTATGGATTCCAAGTCGGTGCGAACAAATATGGGTTACCGAGATCCGGGTCGGGTCGCGCTGATCTCCATTCTCCTCCTCCTTGTCTCCTCCGCCACGCCTTCTATCTTCCCAGTGTTGCTCCCCGCAATTTCCAGACGGTAAACTCCATTCTCTCTCACACACATCACACACACAAACACTGTACTGAAATGATTCCGTCCAAGTTCCTCATTTTTTCCGCTCTGCTGCCGCTGCCACCATAGTTCGAATCGCCATAATGACCACCGCCGCAATGAGGAGTATGCCATCACTATCTAAATTGATTCGGTGCATTTTACTTTCAGATCTGAATTGTTTGGGCGGAGTAAGCCACCACCACCATCACCTCAATCTGAATTGATTACGCCGAACTGATTTACCTTATCAATCTCGCGTGCGCCAGGGAGAGGTGGTGTTTGCGGCGGGGAAGGACTAATTTACCCTATCAATCTCGCGTGCGCCAGGGAGAGGTGGCGTTTGTGGTGGGGAGGGATTAATTTACCCTATTAATCTCGCGTGCGCCAGGGAGAGGTGGCACTTGCGCCCGGGAGGGACTGATTTACCCTATCAATCTCGCGTGCGCCAGGGAGAGGTGGCGTTTGCGCCCGGGAGGGACTGATTTACCCTATCAATCTCGCGTGCGCCGGGGAGAGGTGGCGTTCTAGCAGCATTAGCTAGTTCGAGAGGGGTGGCGTCGAGCTTCAGTGGGAGTATAAACCGTTGCTAGGGTAGCGGAGGTAGTGAAGTGGCGAAGTGAGGCAGCGGTGGTGGTGGCGGGACGAGGTGCTGGTGGACTCCATTTTGCTCTCCAGATCTAGTATACTTCTCATTATTGTCTGGTGATGGTTCGTTCTCATCGGCGACGGCGACGGTGGCGGAGCAGCGACGGTGGAGCAGTGGCTGTGTTGTGGAAAAGAAGAATATCTATGGGTAATTTTGTCTTTACATTTTTAGTTTTAAGACTAGGGTTATTTTAGTCATTTTAGTTATGGTTAATGCCAACAAATTCCAAGTCAATGTCGAAATAGTGCCAAAAGATTATATCAGCACTTCTAATGCAAAACACAGGGCTATAATAGCACTTTTCAACTTCACAGGGTCATATTAGCACAAACCTCTAAAACATAGGGTCATATCAGTATTTTGCCCTAACATAAATGAGCCCCCAATAATAGCTATATACGTGGCCTTATTTTAGACCTCATAATAGTTAAACACAGTCATTTTATAATGGGCAAATGACTTCAAGGCCCCTCAAACTCTTCCAATCTTACCTTTTTGGCCCCTCATTTTTTTCGATCACTTTTGTCCCTGAACTAACAAAAGTGTTGAATCGTAACCCCTCCATCCGGTCAAAGCGTTAAGTGTTGGTCAAAACGTTAATTCTAAGGATAAAATAGTAATTTCTCATTTTCTACTTTTCTTTCCTTCCTTATTTTCTTTCCTTATTTTCTTTACTCCTCTCATTTTCTCCTTCTCCAGAACCGCCACCTGTGGCTTTGATCTCCATAACCGTCGGGCAACACATGCCCATGCATGTGGCTCTAATCTCGGCCGCCTGAACCGTCTTTGCATCGCTCGTGTCCACGGGCTTCTCAGATGGTGATTTGACCACCATCGAGCGCCGGAGATGGAGACCTCTCCTTCTCCTTTTCCTTCCCCTGCCCCTGATCTTGATTTCTCTCCTCCTGCACCTGCCTCTTCCCCTTCCCTCGATTTCTTGCTGATCGCTGATGGCTTCGGCGATGACATGGCAATTTTTGCGGCGGCGTCTCTCAAGAAATTTTCTGGGAGGCAAGCTCACCGGAGATGTTGAAAATGTCGCCGTATTTGATCGCCGAATCATCCTGGGTCCCCTGAGGCCTTCTGGGCTGATATTTGATGGTGAATAAATATTGATTTTTGAGAGATTTATTTTTGAGTATGTGAGTTTGTATTTTTGAGAGATTCCTTCCTTTGTTAGTCTTAGAGAGGTGGTGGATGGAGGGTGTGCAGGTGGCGGTGAGATGGCGGCGGCCAATGGAGTAATGGGCAGAGGAGGAGAAATTCAGCGGGGAATGGGAAAATGTTTGAGAAAAGGAAAATAGAAATAAAATGAAAAATAAATAAAGAAAAATGAAATTAGAAAAAGAGAAAGGAAAATGAAAAGAAAAAGGAGAAAAGATATATGAGAAAAGAAAAAAAGGAAGGCGTGAAATTACTAAATTGCCCTCAAAATTAACGCTTTTGACTGAGGGTAACAGTTTGACCGGACGGAAGGGTTACAATTTAACACTTTTGATAGTTCGGAGACGAAAGTGATCCGGAAAAAGGGGCCAAAAGAGAAAGACTGGAAGAGTTTGACAGTCCATGAAGTCATTTGCCCTTTTATAATCAATGTAACTATTGACTTAATATTGTGTTTGTTCTTATTCATTGCAACGATATTTTCATAACATTGAAGTCTTTCAAAGTACATCTCAAAATATAATAGATTATAATTTAACGAGATTTTTCTTTATTGTCTAAACTTTCTCGGCAAAGTCTTGGGAAAGACGGTCTTTACATATACTTATGGAAAGACGGGGTTTCATTTTAATAATAAATGGTAAAGGTTCTTAATTGCGATATTAAAATTTTATTATGCAACATGTAGTAGTTATAAAGTTTATGACCCGATTCATGCAACCCAAAAATTTCATCTTCATTTCTTCTAATTTGCACTTAAAACTTTGTTTTTCCATAGCATATAGAAAGACTATTTTTTAAGAGACGAACTCAATTTTCGATTATAATTATATTTAAGGATAAATACATTTATATCCCTGACTTTAAGTTGAAAGTGACAAAATATTATTGTAGTCTCAGAAAGTGTCAATCTAACCCTAACTTTTGAAAAAATTGTGTCGATATAACCAAACTCCCTAATTTTGGCACTGACCAAATGAGTCTGGGCATGACCACAAAATGAATGACAAAAATACCCTTTATGACAAACCTATCGTTCTTCAAAACATAGTGCCATCGCTGCCATGTTCCGCAGCTGCCGTCGCCGAGTTGATGTTACTCTCATCGCTTCCTCCGCTCCAGTCCCCCAACACCACACAACCACCCCCCCCCCCCCGCCTCCTTCCGCCCAAGCCCCGCCTCACCCTCAGTTTCCCCTAACCCTAGCCCCACCTCACCCTGCCTTAGCAGTCTCTGTCTCATGTCCTCAAAATTGGGTTAGGGGTAACCAGGTAGGGAGAATCCAAATCTGGAGAGGAAAGAATTGGGCGACTAGAAAGGGAGCGGGGAGAGGTTCCAGGAGGAGAAAAAAGGAGCGGCATTGGAAATCGAAAGCGCCAGATAGAAGAGGTGACACTTTTGCGAAGGAGACGTCATTGCGCCAGAGACATAGGTTGGACCTTCACCTCCGATGCCATTGCTCTGCTGCGACGGAAGGAAGAGAAATGGTGGCGCGGAGGGAAGAAGAAACATGGAAGGAGAAATAAGTGAGCGGCGGCGAAGGGAAATAAGGGAGCCGCACGTCAAAATCGTTTTCATCAGAATCCGGCAGAGGGAAATACATTTACTCTTTTCCATTTTTTTGGTTCTTTTAAAGTAAGAAAAAATATTTTTTCATCAGAATTCGGCCAAACGAACGTTGACTTAAAAGGCCCGTGGAGTCAAAGGTTATTTTGGCATTTTCTGAGATTGTATGATTATATTGGTACTTTTCAACCTAAATTCAAGGTTATTTTAGCACTTAAATCTTATATTTATCTACTTCATTTGTCCCACCTTAACCTGCACACTTACGATTGGCAGTCAACACTCTGAAACTCTGACCACGTATTTAAATAGATATATAAACAATAATATTATCGTATGTGATATCGTTGGATTTGTAGTAATAAGTAGTTTCTAATTATCAACTTTTTATTTATCAATATTATACTTAATTAGACATATTAACAATCAAATATATTTCTTGAAGATTATAAAAAATATTTTGTACAATTGAAACTGGGTTGATGGAAGTATATTAGTATTTAGTCGGGTATGTGGGTAAGATAACCGCTCCACCAATAATTGTTCCGAAATAGTAAACTCGGAACTGGATAATCCTGATTGAGTTAGACCGGATATATGGGCGGCCTATAATTTTTGGACAAAACCGTAATCCCATAAAATAAACCCAGTACAGCCGGTCCTTTTTCGCTCATCTTTTAGCTTTGTTTTATTTCATCCATTTATTTTCTTTTATATTGACCAACACAAAGCTACTTTCTTTGTAAGAAAAAAATCAATGATCACTTGGATATACGATTTGTGCTGCTGTCCTAGTTGGATCCACATCATGCAAAATGTCAATTTGTATGAAATCCCACGTTGACAAGAAAATCATCTTTGTCTGTAGGGAAAGTATCGGGAAAGATCACATTTCCATAATCTTATAAGAAAATGAGATTTAATTAAAATAATAAGAGGTAAACGATTTTAGTTGCAATATTAAAAATTTATGTTCAACGTGTAGTAGTTATAAAATTTATAACGCGATTCATGCAGCTCAAAAATTTTATCTTCATTTCTTCTATTTTGCACTTTAAACATTGGTCTTTTCATGACTTAAGGAAATATCGTCTTTCAAGAGACGAGCTCTTGTCTATCATACTAAATCTCATAATTATGAAAGAGAAAAGTGCTTCTATAACCCTACCTAGTTGACATGAGTGTCAATATAACCTTCCCGTGTTCGAACGTGCCAATATAACCTTAGATTGTCAGTGTAAGTGTCAATATAGCCCTCTTCGGAACTTTTAGCTGGAATTTTATAAAAAATACATTTTTGCCCTTCTGAAAAGAAATTGAAATACTAAAAAAAATATGAAATAATGCTATTGCCCTTAGAGCCATACTCCAATACAGCCGGACCGCCACCGTATCACCACCGGAACACCACTGGACCACCTCCAGACCACTGCTACACCGTCGCCGAAATATGTATGATTATTCAGCACATTGTGAAAATTGATAGGATTAAATCAACGCATTCTAAAAACTTATAGGGCTACATTAGCCATGTCTTATGATAAGCTGAACAAAAGTGAAATTCAGATAAGTTTCGGAGAACCGGGCTATTCTTAGCCATATCTTATCAAAACATCATTCTACATAGTTCCCCTCCTCACATTACACTAGTAACACAAATACCACACAAAAGCTGAATCAAAAGAAATATCAAAGTCCGTCACAATCCATGCTCCTTTGTGGCGGAGTGCCCAATCAAGGGGTCAAGAATGTCCTTCCACCCCTTAAACACAAGAGGAGATCCAGCATCCGACAAAGGAAACCCGTTCACGAAAAAAAACGGCGTGCCATAAACCCCCCTCAAGCATCCATACTGCATAAAATACAATTGAGACGTGGGGAGAGAATTGAGTGAAAAGAGTAAAAAGTTGGATAAATGGTTGGAAATAATTTACGTTCTGCTATAGAAAGAAATGTGTCAAACTTTAAAAAACAAAGGAAAATAGAAGTGAGCCAAACATAGTGAAGCAGAGAGAGTATATAATTTTATTTTTTTTGTTTAGAGAAAAAAAAACTCTTTACCCCAACCCAAGCCTTTTCGTTATATGATTTTGACTCGACCTGATCCGAAATTATTTGAACGAGACTTATATTTTAGGATTTATACACTTATGAATTTAAGTTCTGAAAATGCTAATATAACCATGTAAAAGGAGAAAATGTTAAAATAACCTTAACCTTATGGTAAATGTGTAGTTACAACCTTTTTGTCACTATTCCAGCATTGACTCGTTCATTTAGATGTTGGTCGGACTTGAAAAGACAAAAATACCCATGTCCCCATAAGCTTAAAATACTGTTTTTCTCTCTTTTCTTTTTTTCTTTTTTTAAATTCAGAGGTAAACTTGTCATTTCCTTAAATTCTGAAAAAATCTCTCATCTACAATTGAAGTCACTGGTGCCCAAAATTAAATTACCATATACGTACATCATAAATTTAGGTTATTTTATCACATTACTCGTATTTTAAACAAGAAATCAAAATTTCACCAACACACAAGCTTGTTATTATATGTTAATTAACTTCTCCTTACCTTGAATGCAATTCGCGCCGCGTGATCGGTTCCGGTGTCATTGAACCCCTGTTTCAATGCGGAGAGGTACGATTTCCCGATCGTCTCTGCCGCAAACGCAACAATGTTGTCTGTAACCGCCGTTCTAGTCAAATTCGTCGTTGCTTGTCCGTAGAACTTCTCCTGCTGAGCAAAGAACGCCTCCAGCAGAGGATACGTTGCCGAAGAATTCAATTTGTCCGCAATGTGGATCGCCCGCGAGCACAAGAACGCGTTAGCGTGATATCTGCACACATTTTGATCTACATTTTTAACTTTTTAAAACATCAAAAAATTTTACACTATATGTTATCAAATGTCGTGGGTGTAGGACGAATAAGATTCTGTCACTTATTGCACAAATTCTATACTACCTATGATGAGAGATTTAGGCGTGGGGCGAATCAGATTATACCACCTGTTACACAAATTATATACTTATTATGGTGCAAGAATTTTCATTTTTTTTAATGTAATGAGGAATTTGTGGAACAATGCCGGAATCTAATTTTTCAGCTGTAGAACAGTGAAATAATGACACATCATTCATTTTGGTGTTTCATTGTGAACTTTCACTAGAATACCATTACTTTTTTTTATTAAAAATTAAAACCCATATTAATGGGGAGGTAAGTTAGGTCCCCATGTTAAAGGTTTGAAAAGTTTTACAAGTGACTTGTTCAAGTTGAAACTTGTAACTGTACCCTCAAAAACTGAAAACAACAGCAAACATGACTTTTCAAACATAAGGTTTACAAAGAGATTTTTTTGGAAGTGTTTTCAATTACCACACCTTCACCCCATGTGTTATCGTAAAGTAATCTGTCGGACTTCCAACAAATACCAAAGTAAACGTGTAAAATTTTCCGTTCTACACATGTTACGACAATTCTAACAACAACTGCAAAGTCTGCAATAACAAAGAAAAGTGTTTTGAAAACATACGGCAAGGAGAAGGTGTGCACCACCAGCGACACGCGATCACCGTAGTGGTGGACGGCGTGCTTGAGCGGCTTCCACGCGTCTCGGCTGTCGGGACAAACCGGGTCGACAAACGCCTCGATCAGAACCGATCCCGCATTCGCGGGAAGGCGGGATCGGTTCTGGTACCAGAATCCGTCGTGTTTGGCGGGGATCGGAACCTGAGCATTGATAACAAGCAAGGGAGAGACGAACAAGAAGCTGGTGAAGAAAAACAGAGGTTTGAGGTTTGAACTCAGCATTGTGAACTCTTGCTCTGCCTTTTTTTTGTGCTTTGTTTGGTGGGACAAATAAGGAATGAAGATATTGGGAGTGGATGGGTATTTTGGGAAGAAATTGAAAAATGTTTGTGATTTTGTACTTTTTTGCTATAGTGGACTAGTGGCTGTGTTATAATGTCGTTATTTGGTGAATTTGATGGTAATTGATTTTGGATTTAGTATTTAGTATTAATGGCAGATGTTATAGTCAATAATGTCGTTATTTGGGGGATTTCGTCGAAATTATGCTGTGTTTCGGTACCAGGTTCATTTTGTTATCTGGTCGGGATAAGAATTGAGTTATTTAATTAAAATGATACTCTCGTAAAACCGAATATTTTATGTGAATTGAGATTTGGCTCTATTAGGCAGGTCTTTTAATCCGTGTTTATAAGCGAAATATTTTTTAATGTTTGATAAAGTGATAAAAAGTAACTTAATTTTTAAAGCATAAAATATTTTTGGGAAAAAGTAGAAACTGATCTCCCTCTGCTTTCAAAATAAGCTAGTTATGCTTACTCCCTCCGTCCCAATTCAAGATTCACCTTTTGACTTTTAATAGTTGACTTGAAAAATGTTTGATCATTAATTTTTCATTAAGGATAATCAAAAGTTGTGAAATTCTGATATTCTGAAAATATATGTTGTAACAAATCTAACGATGTATCACACACTAGTATTTATACTTATATATCAATTTAATTTAGGGTCAAAGTAATAAAGTTTTAACTAAATAAATAGTTAAATTACAACTTAAATTGGGATAGATGGAGTATAAGAACAGTTATGCCAAACATAACCTTGGTTAAGTTGATCTCTTAAATTTAATAAAATGGACCTGGCACTAAAATAAGTACAATATTAGTGAAATGTCTTTTTTTTATGAGGGGTCATTTTGATTATATTACTCGTTTTTATTCTGGTTAAGCAACAAACTGAACTTCGCAATTAAAATACTTCGTTAAACAATTATGTACTCCCCCTGATCACAACATATTGGCACTATTCTAAGTGACACAATTTTTTTTTAAAAGGTGAAATGAGTGGTATATAATGAATTGGAAAAATAAAAAGTATATTGTTTAAATGAAAACAATCAAGGATTTATTAAAAGGGGAAAATATCAATATAAAAAAATTATCCCAAAAAGAAAATAGTGTCAATATAAAAAGACCCCGGAAGTATTAGATGATAGGTAGGTTTAAGATACACCGTGTATGACATGTTCGCGCACACGTGGCGCGATAAATTTGCAGGCATGGAGCTATTTTTATGTGTGAAAGGTACTCCTTCTGTCTCATCTTAAATTACTCAATTATTTTATGACATTATTCTCTATCAAAGTTTGACCGCATATTTGAATAGATATATGAGACATAATATTATTGTACGTGATATTGTTGAATTCGTCGTAACAAGTAGTTTCTAGAAAGTAACTATTTTGTTTGCCGTTATTATACGTAACTACACATATTAATGGTCAAATATGTCTCTCAAATGATGTACAATGGTTATGTTGTAATTTAAGTTGATGCGGAGGGAGTATAGAGTTTTTTTTAATATATATAAATGGTGTTATGGGTGGAGAATGACTCTAAAGCGGAATGAGTGCGGATTAATGTCTTTCATATCCATTTTGATTATACGTCCACACATCATCGCTCATGATGAGTATAATATTAAAATTCTGTAAGAAAATCAATTACTATATAGCAGTGGAGTATCTATATATATATATATATATATATATATATATATATATATATAAAACTTAAATTAATTTCATGCCAAGAACACATTGTAATCATGGAATAATACATATATGATTAATGAACAGTAAGTTTGTATTACCTCGATAGAGACTCAACTTGGTAATCACAATTTGAGGTGAATTAACCACAAGCCGCACACGGTCCAGCCTCTATCGATATCCTGTCAGACTGACTCCTCGAAATCCTCTAAGGATTAACCGGTTACTAGATCAAAGACTAGATCTAAAGAGTTCTTTTGCTTCTTCTTCTCTTCTAATATCAACAACCAAAACTATAGATAAGGTTAGTATTGGGCAATTTAATCATATTCATTAACCTTTCGTATTTCACTCCTTGTCTTATAAGAAATCTCTCAACTTTCAACATTGAATAATTATCTAACTAAGATCACACTTTCAACTCCATAACAATTTACAACTACGAGTTTAAACGGCTATATCATCGTATACTCTGTGTTTCCTCTAAACACTCTATATTGTCCACCTTAGTTAGATTGAGAAAATTTAGTCATAATCTTTGGATGAGAACCATTCTCAAATTTTCAAGAAAATTTTAGGGCCAACTAATTACTGAATTGTACATTCTACTTACTCATATTCTATAGTACAAAAATAATAGAAAGTAAAATTTATGCAATTTAACAAAACCAAATCGTGTGGATATGGAAATAATCAAATTTTGGTTTTACTCCCACCATTTTATTCATATCAATAACCCTTAAAATATTGATTCGAAATTATCTTATAATTTCAAGTGAGCTAGGATCCTTGCTAGTTATCTTGACCTTGAGGTTCCCAACAATCAAAATAATTTTGCAAGGTAGATACGTTTTATCACTTACGACACTTTGTAACTCTTAGATTTTTAGGTTACCAACTATTCGTATGCAGGCTATACATGCCACCTAACTCTTTGCCTCGAAACATGCGATCTTGAGGAAACCCAACAAATCATGTGTCTCGTTAAGTTGAACCCCCTATTCAGAGATCGTATCTCATAGCATCAAACACATCATAGATTGAATGACCTTGAGAAATTCCCAACAAATCAATTCACACAATGATGGTTGTGATGCTATAACAAAGGAAGGCAACTATATAACTTAATATTTTGCCTCAAATCATAGAATTTTGAGTAAACTCATTAATTTCTATGTTTGTTAAACGACCCATTATTCAAACACCATATCTCATATGACTAGCAAAAAATTTCCATTCGGCATAATACACCTTTGGGATTCCCAACAAGTGAAATTTGCACGAAAATTCTATCTCTACTAAATAATGGGAAGACATATAAGGGATTTTATTTAACCATTGAAATAATTACACAATCATAATTAGTCACTAAGTATGATATGTGTAGCAATGAATCTATAATCAAATTAGAGATGAATTATTAAAATATTTAGGATCTCTTCATAAATATTTGTCATAATCCAAAATTTATCATCTATAAATCATAAAATTTTAATCATACTTTTCAACTTTTTGACATAGTTCAAACTATGCCTTTTATCATATTTGAAACACATTTACACACTAATGTCCTTTTGTAGTTTTAAATCCAATTTAAAACTTGAACACATAGCGTTACAATGTCCAATTTCAAACTATTTGAAGATGAATGTATTTAAAGTTTAAATAAAATTTAAAACTTTAAAGTTCACAATTGTCAAATTTTAAGCCATTCAATTAAGACAGATGTGTCGATTACAACAATATTAAATCACATTTAATAGTTATCAAATATAACTTTGATAATTTAATAGTTATCAAATATAACTTTGATAAACAACTAAATATTAATTGGACTGATACTTTAAATTATAAATACATTATAACTTAAATATTAGTCCATCTATATGAACTTATACTTTTGATTCACAATCACATCAAGAATTATTTAAGATTAAAACTATTTTCAAACATAAATTATTTATGTCACAATTTGAATGTTAATTTACAATTAAGTTGACAATTGTTTGACATATAAATCACATGTATAAACAAATGTTGAAACGAGTAATTTATGATGTTTAAGACTTATAATATTCGTAACCGCTCAATGGTTAAACACAATTAATCATAATAATTGTGGTCAAACTTAATTCGACATATAAATCACACTTATACATGAATGGTGAATGTGAATCATTTATAATATTAAAAACTTGTAATATTCAGCAGTTAAACACAATTAATCATAATAATTGTATTTAAAATTAAATTGACCTATAAATCATATTTATAAACGAATGTTGAATACAAGTTCTTTATGATACTAAAGACTCATGACATTGATAACCGTTTAATGGTTAATTGCAATTAATCTCATTAATTTAATTTTATATCAATCGGTAAAAGTTTAAATCGAAATTAAAAACTTTTAACCAATTGTGACAATTATATTTGATAATGTTATAGTTACAAATATAATTGATTTAACCCTTCTAGAATATCCTCAAAAAATTTCAGGAAAGAGTTGTGGAGAGGTCACAAACGGTCCACTTAAAATCGCCAGTCTCCTTAGACAGAATATTATCAGTCATTACTAAGAATTTCTTGGTCATTGATATAATACTTCTATAATTTTCTCAAAAATTCCCAGGAAAAACTTGTAGAGGGGCCACAAACGGTTGACTTCTAGAATTTCCACATAAAATTTAAAGAAAAGACATGTGGAGGGGTCACAGAGGTCCCACTTTAATCTCCAGCCCTCTTATACAAAAGTTCTTGGTCTAGTTGTAAGTCATCATTTGATTCCTTGATTCAAAATAATAATAATTCATATATTATGACAGTAGTAAGAAGTGATTTTAAATCTTGTTTATATACGCCTTAATCACATTAAATTTAATTAAATCATATTTCATCGAATTTAATCATATTAATAAATTAAAATTATTAATCACATTTAACCATTTTAAATGGTATTAATCGTATTAATCACATTTAATTTGATTAAATCATATTAATCAATTAAGTTACATTAATCACATTTAATCGTATTAACTTATCTTGATAGTATCAAATCACATTATCACCATAATGTATAAAATTTAATTAATCATATTGAATCTTATTAACATTTGATATCAATCACATTTTAATGTGATTAAATCATATAAATAAATTTAATTACATTTAATTTTATTAATAAATCATAACATATTAATCATATTTAATTTACATTAAATCATATTAATCATGTTAAGTGACATTAATCTCAATAATGCCCAAATTTCAATTAATTATATTAATTGCCTAAAGTAACCACCCCAAGACAACTCATGTCTTCACTTATCATTTTAAATACACAATTAAATTAATTATAAAGCTATTTTATAACTAATTAAGTTTTAGGTTAATTTAAAATTAATCAAAACTTTAGTAGTTGGTATGTAATTTTTGAAATTTAAGTTTTCTAAGGAAAACAAATTATACAGAAAGTACAAGGGCTATTTCATAAATATTAAATCATTTGATGACGCAAGTCCTACTAATGATGTGTCATGCCGGAGACCCTTTTTAAAAAATATTTTGAATAAGTCTCATTGGGTCGTCGTCGGAATTCATCGCGACCAATGTCACAATGATCCATCGCCAATTTTAGTGGCGAGGACGCCGAGAGTTTCAAGTTTCAACCCATGACCTGAATCTTTTAGGTTCATCCCTTTTAAAGGAATCACAGAGCAATCACATGCTCATAAAACAATATTATGAGTTTGTATCCGGTTAACTATGAATCGAACATGTTAATTGATTTTTGACAAAATCATATTTTACTCCAAGATTTGAACACTTTCAAACCAAAATTTAACATTTCGTGATCAAACATAGTAAACTATAATTATTCAATATTATAAGCCAATAATTTAGCACATATATAATTTCAATCATGATAATCAAATTATCAATAAACTAAACACGGGTGAAAAAAAGGTCAGACCCATATTTTACTATTTTTTAAAAATAAAAATAATAAAATAAAATTCTAGCAGTAGCTAATCATATTAACGTATTGCCCATATTTATTTATTTTCTTTTTTTCTTTCATTAAAAAAACTTAAATAGCATTCAATAATGAACGCTAAAAGAATATAAAGTTTCATATATCATATGATTTCATCAAGAAAAAATATAAACCCTTTATTCATAACGATGATATAATTTTTCTTGCATTTTCCATGAATCATATTCACATATTCAAGCATATATTGAACATATTAAAATATGATTGACAATGATGGTTCTAATACCACTGTAAGTAAATCAATTATTATATAGCAGTGAAATATATATATATATAATTGATTTCATGGCAAGAACACATTGTAATAATATAATAATATATATATGATTAATGAACAGTAAGTTTGTAATACCTCGATAGAGAATCAACTTGGAAATCACAATCTGAGGTGAATCGACCACAAGTCGCACACATGTCGGCCTTTATCGGTATCCTCACAGACTGCCTTCTCGGGATCATCTAAGGATTGATCGATTACTAGATCGACGACTAGGTCTGAAGAGTTCTTTTGTTTCTTCTTCTCTTTTAATCTCAACAACCAAACTATAAATAAGGTTGGGCCAAATACATATATAAATAAGGTTGGCCAACATATCTATGTAAAGTTTGAAAGTGCGATTATAGCCCTATCTTTTGCATCAAAAGTGCCGATATAACCTTTTTGGCACTATTCCAACATTGACTTGGTATTTTCCGGCATTGACCATAACTAAAATTACTAAAATAATCCTAGTCTTAATACTAAAAATGTAAAGACAAAAATACCCCTTGTTCTTCTTCTTCTACATAACATAGCCACTGCTACTCCGCCGCTCTGCCACCACTTTCGCTGCCGCTCCGCCACTGCTCTGACTTCGAAGGCTGGGAATCCAGTTTGCATATTTCCTCTGTTCCATTGCTATCCATCCCTTGTCCTAACTCTGACGAACAGAAAGATGATGCACATGACGTTGTACTGGGGCAAAGAACTGACTCTCATGTTCGACTCATGGAAGACAGATTCATGGATTACATACTCATTCACTCTCCACTTCTGCTTCTTCCTCTCCCTCTTTTACTAGCACCTCGAAGCTCGCCGCCTCTACTTCAAGCTCAGATCCTCCTCCATCGACGCCCACCACTACTTTCTGGCGAGAGGAAGATCTTATCCCCGCACCTACCCCACGCCACCTGCTCCAAGCTATTGCCCCGCCATTTTCCAACGCCGCTCGGCCAAATACCAGAAAGTGGAGACCATTTTCCGACACCACCCACCTGCCGAGAGAAGAAGGAATCGAGAGAAGAAGAAAGTGGAATCGAGAATGAGGAATCAAGAGAAGAAATAAGAAAATGGAATCGAGAAGGAGGAATCGAGAGAAGAAATAAGAAAATTGAATTGAGATGAGAGCATAACTATCCGGACAAGGGATCTTATCCTAATTAACCGGCCGGAGGAAATACATCAAGTCGCTGATCCACTCGAGGTGCGTGACAGCTCATTTTCGACTGCGCTGCCACCATTCACTGCGAGTCGCTGGAGAAGCTTGTGCTCCAGTCCATAGTGGGAATCAGCCAATGGATGAGGGATAAGAGTTGCTTCCAAGTGAGGCCGTGAGGTATTTATTATAGAAAAATGCCTAGAATTCTCTTGGATCTGGCCTTTGTGAGGTGAGGCCGTTGGATCTGGTCTATGTGAACTCAGAGTTATTTTCGCACATCTTTCTCCAGGTGAGGCCGTGAGATTATTTATCATAGAAAAATGTATAAATTATCTTGGATCTGGCCTTTGTGAGGTGAGGCCGATTGGTGCTGGCGGAGATTGCCTAGAGGACGATCGAATTGTGGGCAGAATTATCCTTCCACATTTTCTATTTTTTATTTTTTAAAATTCAAATAATTTTGGCCAAATTGAAGCTTCCAGGGTTATATTAGCACTTCCAAGCAAATATTAGGGTTATAATAGTACTTTCTAACCTTACAGGATCATATTGACACTTTCGACCAAAACATATGGTTAACTCAATAAGGTTAGTATTGAGCGTTGGCCCAATCATAACCAAAACCCTAACACCTTATTTATCATTAAGTCCCTAGGATTCATACATCTTATATATTAATCCTTCAAGTTATTTTAACTCAATAAGTAATCCTATGTGTGTGACCATTTAGATTCCTAATCACGTTGACAGTAAATATGAATTGGTTTTAGGATATAAACCAACAAATTCACCGCAGTCCCATCGAATCCCATATAAATGCGGGTACCCCATTCCATTACTGACTTTGATCTCGATATCGATTTCAAAATGACCGCACTCACCAACCTAGACCTCTGTACATAACTAAAGTACGCCTCATCATATTGCTCTTGGTATTTAAATTCAACAAGTACCTATATGAATATTGGTTGTCAATGATTCATTTTTTTAACATTAATTTAGTGGGTATATGACAAGTTTAGTATGATAGATCTAAAATGGAACGAACGTGAATTAATATTCACGTACGACCAACTACCCATCACCAGTAACACTTTCATTCTCATCTCCATTCCGTTCATATCAAAACTATCTTCACTCTCGTTCATTTTCATGAATGTGGAATGGAGTTCTACCAAAATCCATCACACTAACGTCCATAATACCGAAGTATATCACTCAAAGGTAAAAGCCCAAAACACATTATCATATGCTGTCTAGACTCAAATGTCAGGAATCATGATATCAATGTGAAAGTTGGGCTCTTTACATCCACAATTGGTGCAATTTAAGCAACAGGCCATGTGCGGTGGGTCCAACCTTCAAAGTCCAAAGGCTCCTGTACCAGGCCCAGATGAAAATGAAATTTATTTTATTTTAAAATACCATGCTTAATTTAAATTTATTCAGAATTACTTTTTAAAATTATTTTCTTAAGGCAAAGTGGTGGAAAAGACCACCTTTCCATGGAATAATGAAAATAAGTGATTTAATTAGAACAATAAAAGGTAAAACATCTTAGTTGCAATATTAAAAATTTATTGTGCAAGAAAATTTTATCTTAATTTATTCTAATTTGGACTTTAAACCTTGGTATTTCCATGGTTTATGAAAAGACCGTCTTTCAAGAGACGATTGCTTTTCTTAAAAAACTGAATTGAAATAAAACATAATAAACATTAGTTAATTTGATAAGAATGAGGCTTTACTGAAAAATAATCACACAGTACTTCTAAACAATAAACATCCAAGTAGAAAAACCCTAACCAGCCGCACCTTGCTTCTTCTTTGAACTTTTCTTCCCTGGTATTCTTTCTTTTGATATTTATGTTATTGAATAAGTGTGGATTTGTTTTCATTCATTAGTATTGCTCTTCGATTTGATGGATTAGATTGATGTGTTATGGTGATCAATCAATTTAATTGTTCATGTCGATGTGTTTTGTTCGATCTAGTTTTACAAATTGTGTATTCGTAATTTCGTTTACGTTTCTCTATTAGGAGTTCCGTTCTCGATCTGTGTTTTTCAAGGTGTTTACAGTTTGGACAATATAGATCGAGTTTTGGATCATGGTCAAGTGGTGTTACAGCTGTTGTAGATCTCTGTTTGGCGTAGTGATACTGATGCTGATACGCTCTTCTTCATCAAGTGGTCATGATTTTTGTGGAAAGCAAGTTAATATCCTCGAGGGCGATGTTACAGTTCTTTTATTGGATCTCTGATCTGTAATAGTACAGACTATCAGTCAGGTTGACATGTAATTTGAACATCCTTGCAATATATTGGTTATTGCTACATGCTAGTTAGGTTTGATGTCAAATCCACTGATTGTATTTGTCATTGGTCATTTTTTCTAACATTTTGGAATGATTGATTTTTTAAAAAAAAAAAGAAAAAACAACCAAATAGACACACACCAAAGTTTAACCGTCAAACAAAAACAAGTAAAAAATTCTTCATATAACGAGTTATGAACAAAGCTTCAATCTTGAAATAGCAACACTCTAATTTAATAGCGCTAAGCCAACGATTATTTTGAAGAACAAAAATCCGTTAGTACTAGGAAGAAATGAAAACATCCTAAAAAAAAGTAAGATCTTAATATTTCAAAATTATATATATAATTTAAATTAATTTCACGTCAATTTAATTTACTCTGTTTAGTGAAGTGTATGTACTAAGTTTAGATTAGTTTTACTTTATCATCACTATTGTTCGTTTGACTTCAGTTCAATTTAATTCATTTAAGTTCAAATTTTAAGTAAAGAACACTTATGAAAACGCCTTGCAATGACTTTTTCTCCCCTATCCTTTTGTAACTTGCAAGTTCCATCAACAGACAGTACTCTTTCCGTTTCTCTATTAATGACACACTTACCTTAATGAGATGTTTTTTTTATATTGCACTCTTTTTATTTTTGACAAAATTCTTTCACTCTCATCTACTTATTTTACCTTTTACTTTCTACATTCAATTTCATCTAATTATTTTCTCTGCCTAAATCCGAACATCTAAACCCGTGGTGCCAATATTAATGAAACAGAGCGAGCGTGATTGTTGGAGAACAGTTAATCCAATAGGCTAAATCGGAAGTGTGGTTGTTCCTATCTTCACTTGAATCCCGGATATGGTTGTTTAACTTGTTGCACCTGTACACCTCAAAAAGCTGATTATTGTTCAAGACCCACTCACAATAAAGGCCGATAACCTCTGAGCAAGACAAATCAAACCCTTTTATTATTGAGTCGGTCTCTTGAAGAAGACGTTTTTTTTCCATAAGTCATGAAAAGACTAAAGTTTAAAGTGTAAATAGGAAGAAATTTAAAATAAAATTTTAAATTGCATAAATCGGGTTATAAACTTTAATACTACTGAATGTTGCATAATAAATTTTTAATATTGCAACTTACACCTGATACTTTTTATTATTTTAATTAAACTTCATCTTCCCACGTGATTATAGAAATACCTTCTTTCCCAAGACTTTGTCTTCATTTATTTTCTCTAAATACTCCTTGTTTCGATTTATTATAATAAAAAACACATTTAAATTTCAAAAAAAAATCTATTGTAAGTTTTATTTACATGTAAAATAGAAGTATAATAGTTTCATACCAAGTCTTTGAATTCGGGCAAATTATTGGAAAAGACGGTTTTTCCATAACCCTATGGAAAGACAGTTTAATTAGAATAATAACAGGTAAAATGTCTTAGTTGCAATATTTAAAATTTATTATGCAACGTGTATTGGTTATAAAGTTTATAACCTGATTCATGCAACCCGAAAATTTTATCTACATTTCTTCTAATTTGTACTTTAAACTCTGGTCTCTCCCTAACTTATGAAAAGACCGACGGAATTCTTTCTTTAAAAGTATAAATTTTACTATTTACGCCTCACAAATGTGTTTTTCAAATTAAAAATAGGTACCGTTTTAGTGTCGTTTTGATTAAAAATGGGTATTTTTGCCTTCTAGGTGATAAAGCAAGAATGTTTATTCTCTCTACCTCCCGTCTGTGAGAAGGAAGCAGAGTTGGTAAGCGAAAGTGAATATTAACCAAGTAGGAGTCGAAGGCGCAGCGTTGACATGGGAGTTCTGATTCATCTTTTATTTATTCTAGAAACTTCTTTCATAAGAAGCTATCCTAAAACTGTAGTAGAAAAGACGTCCTTTATTATTAAGCGGGATACCCCGCCATAAATGATTGAACGTGTATTGAAAAAGTTGATCGAAGAATGTGCAGTTTAATTAAAAGAGCAAAGTGCATATATAATTATATATAATTGATAAGAGTGAAGATATGACCCTGCAATAATTGAAAGTGCAAATATAGCCCTAGATATTGTGGTTATGTGTAAATATAACCCCCTCCGACAGATTTAGACCGGAGTTGGGGAAAAGACTATTACCCCCTGTAAAAAGAGAAGAAGTATTTAAAATGTTTTGCTCCTGCCCATTTTCTTCTTCGTTTATCTTTGTTTTCTGTACCATTTTCTTCTTCGTTTATCTTCGTCTTCTTCATTTATCAGAAAAATTGAATCGGTTTTGCAATTTTTTGGCGCTTGGCGAAGCGGCGCCGGAAATGGTGGCGGAGGCAGCGTGGGGCTAGAGTTTTGGTGGAGGGTTGGTGGCGAACACTAATCGGTGGTGGCGAATCCCACGTCCTCGTCAGAGCGAGCCACTGCGCGTGGTGGTTGGAAAAGAACACGAATCGACAGTGGAGAAGAATGACAGCGGTGAGGGGAGGGTTGGGGAAGGCCGATTCGTGTGGCTAGGGTTTCGGGTGGCGGTGGTGGAGAAGAATGGCACGGTGATCGGAGAAGAACACGAATCGGCGGTGGAGAAGAATGGCAAGGTGAGGAGAAGAACCGATTAGTGTGACTAGGGTTTCAGGCGGCGGCGGTTTTAGGAGGCGGCGGAGGAGATTTGGCTAGGGTTGTAGGCGGAAGGAGAAAAGAAAATGGAGTGGTGGTTTTATAAGATTGGGAGCAGAGGAGGAGGCGGTAGTGACATTTTCCGATGGCAGCGGTGGCGTTTTCTGCCGGGGGTGGTTTTAGAGGGCAAAGGCGGCGGTGGTTTCAAAGGGCTATAAGTGCCTTTTTATCCTTTAAAATTGTGTATCATGTTAGAAGGGTATTTTGGTCATTTTTGATTGGTCAATGTCAGAAAATGGTCCGCCAATGCCGGAATAATGACTTTAGGGTTATATTTGCACCTGTGTATAATGGGTAGAGTTATATTTTAAATAAATTAGGATTATATTTGTACTTTCTCCAACATACATAATTATATCTGCATATTCCCCGAATCAAAAAAGTTAACCCAAAACATAAAAATAATATTTCTATCACGGGTGTAATCTCCCTATCTTGTCCCAATGGAGCTGAACATATCTTCAAACAAAAAATAATGTCCCTTTATTTGTTAGCAAAAGATTCGATCAAAGAATTACTAAGAAGGTTGGATTTGGAATTGAGTTGAGGATGAGGCCAAGTTACTATAGCTCCACAACTAGAATTTAAAAAATATGAAAGGGGCTTCTCATTGGGCCCATTTTTGGCTAAGTTAGAGACTGGATAATTTCGTACTGCTTTTTTGATGAGTGAAATCACCCCACTTTGGTTTTTCTTTTCCTCTAATAATTTTATGTGGATGGTTAGTGCACTTAGTAATTTCTTTGTCACCTCTTATTTATACTCTTTTTCGTCCGATTGATAATTAATTATTTTTTCTTCCGTGACACGAGAAAATGTATTTTGAAAATTAAAATAGTGTATTTAACATTTTGTATATAAATAAAATTATAAATTTACACGCAAAAGTGTGTTAAATAACTCGAGTAATTTGAGTCCAATTTTACATCCAAGAAATGGGTTGTTGATTTGTTACTCTTTCTGTCCCAACCCTTTCTACACAGAAAGAAACGTGTATTCAGTACGTAGAATGCGTCACTGTACAAGAGTATGCCACAACAATTAATAATGTCATTTTTCAAACGTCTAGTATTGTCCAAAATATATTAAACCCTAATGCATTCACCCTTCTCACCCATGACCATTTAAAATAAACTTCTCCAAAACATGTTGGATTTGCACGTATCATCGAAAACTCTTTTCATTTGACATTTTATATGGAAATAATAGAATTATAAATTATGAAAGAACAAAAATATGTTAAATATTCAATTTAATTTATGATAAATAATTTTTTAATTAAAGATCTTGTTATATTTAATAGACGTGGCCACTTTTTTTTTAAGTAGTAGAGAATACATGTTTGATTAGTTGAAGAAATGTGCGAAAATAGTAATTCTTATCTTGAGTAACGTAGCATTTTAAAAAGTTAACCTCAGTTGTCTTTACTATTTTGAAGAGTGGGCAAATTGACATTGGAAACTATATGTGAAATACATGGAATCTTTAATGTGATAAGAAGACAGTTCTCTATAAAACAAAGAGCTATCTATTGAATTTTGTAAAGCAAAAAAAAACAAAGAAAGTGGTATTAAGACATTGAAAATTGACTGATATCCCGTAATGATTCTAATTAATGAAAAACTGTATAAATGGAATACAAGGTATACTAGTCTAAATATAAGTCTAGCCTAGTCATAAAGAATAAAATCTCATCTAACCATCAACTTGCTTTATTCTAACACCCCCCCTCAAGCAAAGCGTCGGGTGCTCGTCGATGCACAACTTGGACCTGAATAACTCAAACAACGGACGAGAGAGCCCCTTGGTGAAGATACCCGCAATCTGAAGAGAAACCAGGACATAAGCAACGCACAGGTTGCCAGATGTCACAAACTCACAAACAAAATGATAGTTAATGTCGATATGTTTCGCCCGCTTGTGCGTCACCGGATTATGAGCCAAGAAGATATCATTGTTGTCGTCGCATAACAGTAGTGGAGCACCAGAAAGCGGAACCCTAAGATCCCGAAGCAAATGAGTGAGCCAAACCACCTATGAAGCAGTATTGGCGAGAGCACGATATTCGGACTCAGTGCTGGAGCGAGAAACAGTGGGTTGTTTCTTGGTACTCCAAGAAACCAGATTTCCACTAAAATAAACCACATAACCATAATTGGACTGTCGAGTCTACATGCAGCAGGCCCAGTCAGCATCAGAGTACCCTAACACCTCAGGAGTACTAGCAAAACGAAAACTAAGACCAAAATGAAGGGTGCCATGAATATACCGCAAAATCCGTGTCACTGCAACGAAATGGTCATCTCTGGGATCCTGAAGATACTGGCTCACCGTGTTGGCCGAGAAAGCCAAATCTGGATGAGTGATGGTGAGATACTGTAGGGCACCAACAAGGGGACGATAAAGTGTATGATCCTAGAACGGAGGACTGGTGGAGCTGTGAAGCTGAGAACCAGCAACAAATGGCGTAGAAACAGGTGTCGCGTCAAACATACCAGCTCGAGTCAAAATATCTCGTGCATACTATGCTTGGCCAAGAAGTAACCCTGATGAGGTAGGCAAAACTTCAAGACCAAGAAAGTAATGTAGAGCACCAAGATCCTTGTTCGCAAACTCTTTGTGTGTCTGAGCAATGAACTAACGAAGAAGAGTCGAGTAGTTTCCTGTAAGAATGATATCATCCACATACACAAGTAGATAGAATAACGACAACCCTCTCGAGAGAAATAATAAAGAAGTATCGACTGAGCTGCACTGAAAACCAAGATGTGCCAGATAACTGCTGAAGAGTTGGAACCAAGCCTGTGGAGCCTGCTTAAGACCATAAATGACCTTTCGCAAGCGACAAACATAGTATGGATGAGAAGAATCCTGATAATCAATGGGTTGCTTTATATAGACCAGAGCATCAAGAACACCATCGAGGAAAGCGTTCTTGACGTCCAACTGATGAAGTGGCTATGAACGCATGGTTGCTATGGCAAGGATTGTCTGAACAGTGGTGTCTTTGACCACTGGAATGAAAGTGTAGTCAAAGTCAAAACCTAGAATCTCTAAGAAACCATGTGCCGCAAGCCTAGATTTACGACGTTCAATAGTGCCATCTGGTCGACACTTCAGTTTGTAAACCCATTTGGAGCAAACAATTTTGACTTCCGATGGGCAAGGCACCAAATCCCAAGTGCACTGTCCACAAAGAGCTTCCATCTCGTCATCCATGGCAGAAACCCAAGCCGGATCCTGAAAAGTAGTGCCATGATTTGGGGCTCTGACTAAGAAAGCAAGGTGACACTAAGACCGTGAGCAACGATATCAGAATAATCTTTGTGCTGAATAGCTCCAGTCCCCGATCGAGTAGCCATACGATGAGTGTGGGGCCAAGGTGGAGAGATCGGAGAAGAAGTCGCAACAAGCAAAGGGAGCCGGTGAGGTGGCCAGAGAATCAGATGGGCTGGTCGGTGTAGCAGGTGAGCTGGTCGATGGTAGGATGAGCGGAGCACGATGAGTCTGAGCGGCCACTGAATGATCTGAATCTTCAAAGCAGACAGAACGTGGTGTCGTAGTTGGTGAGGCCGACCGCATCAATGAGACAGGAAGGCTGGAAACCGAAGTGACAAGCCGTGTAGGAGGAGATGCCAACGTCGAAGATGTAGGAATATCGGCTGATGTATCAATGAGATCCAAAAAAGTAAAAACATACAAAGAGAATGGAGATACCGAAGTATAACCATCGACATAAAGGAAGAAAGTATCATCAAACAGAGCATGTCTGGTGACATATATCTTTCCAGATGTAGGATCCAAACATTGATCGATAATCCTTGTACTGGGAGTCGTACCCAATAAAGATACATGGCTAACTGCGAGGAACTAGTTTGTGAGCTGCATATGGACAAAGATAGGGGGTACACGCGACAACCAAATACATGAAAGTGCGTGTATATGGGAACCCAACCATTAACAACTTCAAATGGTGATCGTCCGCCAAGAATCAGAGTGGGCAACTGATTTATAGTACAAGCGACTGTAGCAAAGGCATGTGGCCAGCGGGAGAGAGGAACATGGGAGTGGTACAACATAGACAAACCCATCTCAGTAATGTGGTGGTGCTTGCGCTCAGCCTGACCGTTCTGCTCAGGAGTATACATACAAAAAATCTGATAATAAATGCCCTATTTCTGAAAGTGAGAGCATAAGCGGCCATTTACGAACTCAGTCCCCCCATTACTCTGAAACACTTTAATGGTGGAAGAAAATGGGTTCTCCACAAAAGCCTCAAACTGGCAACAGACATCCCAAAAAATCATATTTACGACGAAGTGAGTAAAACTACGAGAGTCGAGAATGATCATTAAGGAAAATGGCATAGTAGGAGAAACCATCAGCAGATATAATAGGAGAGGACCCCCATAAATCACAGTGAACTAGATCAAGTACCCTAGTATCACGTTTATCATTTGACTGAAAAGACAAACGTTTTCCTTTGACCTTTTCACATGCATCACAAAGGGTAGGTTTGGGCAAAACTGACGAGACAGATAAAGATCCAGAAGCACGCAAACTAGAAATAACAAAATGCGGAACATGACCAAGTCTAGCATGCCAAATTTCAAAAGACGCATGCGACTTATTGGATTCCACGGTACACAACAAAACAGATGCACCATAATCCAAAACATAAAGTCCATTTTCACTATGACTGTGACCTAATTTTTCACTAGTGATTTTATACCGAATAATAACTGAGCGATCATCAAAGCAGACAACATCATTTAAATCCCGAGTTAATTTGCTAATCGAAAGCAAATTTTTGGTGATATCAGACACAATAAGCACATCATAAAGAGACAAGGATTTAGAAATCCGAGAATCACCAACATGAGTAATAGAGAGTTGAGAACCATTACCAACATATACACTAGAAGAACCAGGATAAGGTGTGACATGTCAATAGCACTGGGAGATGTGACATGTCAATAGCACTGGGAGATGATGCCATGTGCTATGTAGCGCCAGAATCCAAAACCCACTTGGAGCCATGGTGTTTAAACCCCGAGAGACCACCACCATAAGCCATAGTGCACAAAAGGACAAAATGGCAACAAATACACGCACAACGCTGAGCGCGTGTTGTGACGTGTGAAAGAACCTGTATGCGCGTGTATAAAATGCGCAGGGAACTTGTGGGCGCGTGTAAGCACGCGCGAGACAACCCGAGGGCGCGTGAATCTGTGCTTTAAGGCTCGATTGGCGCAGAGAAGATGACTGTCCGAGAGATGACGCCACTGTGGAAGTCGCCGGGCCGCTGTGGTGGGATACGACGTCACTGGTTCTGGAACGTGCTGGAGGAAGGCCTGGCGCTGGAGGCACCATAGACGATGCGCGTATTTGGAGGCATCGAAAACAAGATTTGATGACACAGGAAATTGAATCAGACGCTGCAGAGAAGGCATCGCTGGATTGAACGACTGCGGTAGAGAGAACGACGTGGACCGGGGATGATAGGAGATGACACCGAGATGCTGAGAAATCATCGGAATTTGTCGCCGGAGAAGAAGACCTGGCTGCCGGGAACTGACTAGAACTTGGCCGAAAATTGATTGGAACTTGATCGGAATTGCTGAACTTGATTGGAGAAGGTTGGGGCAATAATGAGAGGAAAAAATAAAGCGAAAAAGAGGGGTGGGGAGGGAAAAATATTAGGTCTAAAGATCAGATTTGCTCTGATACCATGACAAAATTATTTTGCGTAATAATTCTGATTAATGAAGAAGAGCATAAATGGAGTACAAAGTAGACTTGTCTAAATATAACTCTAACCTAGTAATAAAGAATAAAATCTTATCTAATAATCAACTCGCTTTATTCTAACAAAAATAATACTAAAATACTAGAAAACAAAGAGGTGCCACTTTTGATTGAAATTTGATCATAAGAAATAAGATTTTATTTATCCCAAAAAAAGGTCTAAGTCTTTTTTTTTTTTTTAAAAGTCGGGATAGTTATATCCTACAAAAAGTATTATCATTTTAACTGAAAATATTCAGGATGTCTATATATATATTTTATGCTGCAAACATGTTTAGAAATTTAAAAGAGCAAGTTAGTGAGCATGTCGTGTAAAATGAGTTTGCAATATTAATTAATTCTATATTATTTTATCCATGTAATACATTTATAACACATAGGAAACATAAAAACATTAAAAATTATATTTGGCTAATGATCATTTTAAAATGCAAGGGATATTACTGTTGCAAATATTACAATAAATGAAATTAACATCCAATCTAAATAGTCTATAGTAAATTAGCAATAATTAATCTATTACAAGAATTTTAAATTACACGACAATCACACTGATCTTCTATACTATCATAGATTAAAGAATCAATAAACATCGTAACATCATCCATATTAACTGCTTCACTCAAAAACCATAATCATTTGACCAAAAAAACTGTATCACGAATCAAGACAAAGAAACATAACAGTGTTAGATTAACAAGAATGACAATGTTGAAATATTACTACTCCCTCTGATTCTCTATTATTGACACATTTTTCTTTTCAGGTTGTTTCTTTTAGAGTTAAGTGCTCACATAACCCTATTTTTGGTGGTTTGTGCTAATATGATAATGTGAAGTTGAAAAATGCTATTGTAACCTTGTGTTTTACTTGAATGTGATAATATAAACCCGGAGGCCTGAATTTGGCCAGAAATATATGAAATAACTATTATACCACTGTTTAAAAAAATAAAAATTCTGAACAAGTGAAAGGACAATTATTCCCTCATTCATTTAACATTAAATATTTCCGTCGTTACCTTCTGAAAGCCATTTTATTTTGCTTATGTTTCTCCGCCGTTCCGCCAGGTTCGGCCATTCCTTATGTTTCTCCGCCGCCGCCACCTCTGCTCCGCCACTGGTTCTGATTCCTTCTCAAACTCACCGTACTTCCCATCACCACCACCGCCGCCGTCCGCAATCAGTTCCCACCCCCGCCGTCATTGCCTTCTTTTCAAGTATGCAATCAGATCCCTTTTCTCGATTTTCTTGCTTTTCTAGTTCGGCTCTTGAGTTTGGATTTATTTGTTTCTGGGTGACGAAGCGGATTTGAGCTGGATTTGGTTTGGTTTTTCTAGATCGGGGATAGGAATGAGTGGTGGCGGTGGTTGGGATGAGTGGTGACGAGGCTAGGGTTGAGCGTTGGTGGTGGTGGTTGGGATGAGGGATGGCGGGGCTAGGGTTGAGCGGTGGTGGTGGTGGTTGGGACGAGTGGTGGTGGAGGTGGTTGGGATAAGTGGCGGCGGGGATAGGGATGAGCGGTGGTGGTGGTGGTGGTTGGGACCAGTGGTGGCGGGGCTAGGGTCGAGTGGTGGTGGTGGTGGTGGAGCAGCAGTGGTAGTAGTGGAGCGGCTGTGGTCTTGGTGGTGGTGGAGTGGCGGTGGTGTAGTGAAGCGGTGTGGTTTTGGTGGTGGTGGAGGGGCGGCAGCGTGGTGGTGGTGGAGCGGCGGCAGCGTGGTGATGGTGGAGCGGCGGCAGCGTGGTGGTGGTGGAGCGGCGGCAGCGTGGTGATGGTGGAGCGGCGGCAGCGTGGTGGTGGCGGCTGATGAATGCTAGGGTATTTTAGTCTATACATTTGTAATTTGAATGCTAAGGGTAGTTTAGTCTTTTAAATTTTGGTCAACGCTGAGAATTGCTAAGTCAATGCCAGAATAGTGGCAAAAGGTTATATCGGCACTTCTGGTGCAAACCACAGGGCTACAATAGCACTTTTCAACTTCACATGGTTATATTAGCACAAACCTCCAAAACATAGAGTCATATCAGTATTTTGCCCTTTCTTTTATATTGACATACTTTCAATTTTTGGTAAGATTCCTTCAATTTCATCAACACGTTTACTTCGTATATTCAATTTCATCCACTCATTTTTTCCCCCACCTAAAATATAAGCACTTAAATCTATATTAGAGAAGCGGAGGGAGTAGTACTATCTTTTTTTGACAAACCAGATTCACTATTTCTATTTTTCCTTTTAATAAAAGAGAAAGTTTCAGGAAATGCGATCATTCCATAGGCATATGGACAGTCCACAATGACTTTACCTTAAATGTTATAATTTTTTTAAAATTTAAATATTGTATTTTAAAAGTTAAAACAAGTAATAATATGTATATAAATGTAAAAAATATAATATAAAAAATATTTTCAAAAGTTTCATATTAATATATAATTTAATAAATACGTAAAAATAAATTACATATTCATAAAATTGTGGACAAACCATCAATCACTGGATTCTCTGTTTGTTGTCACCCTCCTACCTACAACCTTGTTATCTAATATCTAGTGCTTAACTACTTACTCCTTTTGTTTCATCCAAATGTCAATATTTTTTTATCAATACTTTAATTACGTATATTAATGATGTGTTAAAATTTAATATTTAAAAAATATATTATGGAGAGAATTCAATAATATCTCATATAATAATATTGTTGTTTATATATTAGTTAAAATTTATATTTAAATATATCTTAAGAAAATTAATAAAAAAATGTGCAGATTCGTGTGGGACGGATGAATTATTATACTCGGTATATAGTTCAGAGTTTTCGTGGACGAAAATACTTGTGAGCTGAGGCCATATTTTAGTTTGGATTTCATTCCCGAACATTCTAGAATTCAGTCGAAAATACATGTTTCAGTCTAATAAATTCAGTTTATTTTAATTTATTAAAATACATGTTTCAACCTGACAAATTCAGTTTATTTTAATTTAATTTATTTTAATTCAATACCGTCTAATTCAATTATGTTTAAATATTCAATCCCACTTAATTTAGTTTAAATTATTCAATTATATATTCAACTAAATTGATTTTGGTTCAGTCCATTAATCGAATTCAAGCTATTTGTTTCAAGCCACTTCATGTTGTATCAATTATTAAAGGCAAAGTCTAAGACTAAGACCGTCTTTCCATAGAGTTACGGAAAGATTGAATTTAATTAAAATAATAAAAGTTAAAATATTTTAGTTACAATATTAAAATTTTATTATTCAACATGTAGTAGTTATAAAGTTTATGAGTCTATCTCTTGAAAGACGATCTTTCCATAAGTTATGGAAAGACCGATGTTTAAAGTGTAAAGGCAAAGTCTTGGGAAAGACGGTCTTTCCATAAACTTATGGAAAGACGAGATTTAATTTGAATAATTAAAGGTAAAAGGTCTTAGTTGCAACATTAAAAATTTAGTATGCAACATGTAGTAGTTATAAAATTTATAACCCGGTTCATGCAACCCAAAAATTTTATCTTCATTTTTTCTAATTTACACTTGAAACCTTGGTCTTTCCATGACTTATGGAAAGACCGTCTTTCAAGAGACGCACTCAAGTGTAAATTAGAAAAAAATGAAGATAAAATTTTTGGGTTGAATGAATTGGGTTATAAACTTTATAACTACTACATGTTGCATAGTAAATTATTAATATTGCAACTAAAACCTTTTACCTCTTATTATTATGATTAAATCCGTCGACGGTCTTTCCATAAGCCTATGAAAAGACGGTCTTTCCCAAAACTTTGCCAAAGTGTATAACCCGATTCATGCAACCCAAAAATTTTATCTTCATTTCTTTTAATTTGCACTTTAAACCTTGGTCTTTCCATGGTTATGAAAAGACGGTCTTTGAAGAGACGAACTCATTATTAAAATGCTAATTTTCGTACATTTTAATAAAATAAGTCGATGTAGTTGGGAACTGTAGGATATGTAAGGGTAAATCTGAGAAATAAATAGTGCTTGCAAGTGCGGAACCTTAAATAAGTTTTGAAATTCACCATGAAATAAAAATAATGATCAAGTATTATTGAATGAAACGTAATAGAGAAAAGTGCATATATAACACTATATAATTGATGAAAGTGCAGATATAATCCTGCAATAATGAAAGTGCAGATATAATCCTGCGATAATTGAAAGTGCAAATATAACCCTGGTCAGTCAATGCCGGAAATAATGGCTTTAGGGTTATATTTGCACATATGTATAATAGTTAGGGTTATATTTGCACATATGTATAATAGTTAGGGTTATATTTGCACTAAAAAACAACTCAGGGTTATATTTGCACTTTCTCCAACATATAGGATTATATTTGCATATTACCCAACATAATAATGTATTCGGCCTTTAATAAATCAACACTACAGTAAAATCTTACATCGAAAATAAAGAAATTTCAAAACAAACATAGAAACGAAACATATTAAAAGGCTACTTTGAAGCTTGACACAATTCTGATTGATCTAAAAAACTTATTTCCTTTTTCTGAAATAGAACCAAAATAGTAATCCAAACACAGGACTCCAATTCACGTCGTAACTGCCTAATCTCCACGACGACCAATTTCTTCCCTGACACGAAAAAATGTATTTTGAAAATCAAAATAGTGTATTTAATGACAAAAAACTGGAGCAATTTGAGTCCAATTTTACATCCCATAAATGGGTTGTTATTGTACTAATAGTATGAATGTACCAATATACTAGACTATGCCATAACAATTAATAATGTCGTTTTTCAAACGTATAGTAACCGTGCACTGCCTCTAAATGTGTTGCACGCAGGAATATCCTAAATCCGATGCATTCACATACTCTCTCTGTCCTGAATTAAATTGTAAAAAAAAAAGTCACGATTATAAAAAATTATATTTGACCGTTAATATGTTTAATTGGATATAATATCAATGAATAAAAAGTTACTTTTTTAAAAACTATTTGTTATGACAAATCCAATTATGTGATATTATTATTACTCATATATCTATTTAAATTTACTGTCAAAGTTTGACAGTAAATAGTATCAAATAGTAAAGTGTGCAGTTTAATTTAGTACGGAGAGAATATTACTATTAACAACGCTAATAAATGATACCACCAAACCCTGAACTGTGTTGGATGTTGACTGCTGACCAAAATACCATCCATTCCACACATCTCCGCCGTTCATCCCTCCCTGAACTAATAATCATGAACAATGATATCTTTGTAATTGAAACTATCATTGTTATAGTACTCAATTTAAAAAATTTAAATAGTCGTGAAAATGACTCTTTTCACCTTATTTTAAATTTTAGTGAATTTTTCGGTGCGATTTTAAAAATATTATGTTTGACAGCTAATATATTAAAAACTTACAATTAAAATATATGTTATTGTGAGTTCAACAATATCACAATATATGTTAAATTAAATGTACAATTAAAGTTCACCAAATTTGATAATAATCACTAATTAAAGATTCATTGGGCTTTGAAGTGAGATAGAGAGAGTGTAACTGTTCAAATTAATATTGATACCCATCTTCAAAATTTTCAAAGAATCATTTATATAACGTAAATGAAAAAGTGGGTACTTTCACGCAAGTTACTCCTTTTGTTCTTTTAGACCAACACACTTTTAATTTTCATATATATATATATATATATATATATATATATATATATATATATGTATTTTAAAGAGAGTCATTATCAACCACACATTAAACTTTTTACTCGTTTACCGTCGGTTCTCCTCGCATAATTCAGCTTGTAAAATAGAGAGTATTAAATTGTGACTTCTGATGTACAATTTGGCTATTTGCTTACTGCTCCTCAGTCTCTTCTTATAAAACCCTTCCTCCCCACCTCCACTCTCCCCATTCCAAATTCACACAAACAAACCACCCCAAACAGCCCCTAAAAAGCCTCTCCCATAAATGCCACTCCTCCCATTCCAGAAACTAATTTCCTCTGTTTCTCCTTTTTAGGAGATTTCCCCCACCATATTGCTCAACAACTAAGCACAAGCTGTGTTTTAGAGAACCAACCAAAAAAAACACAAAAAACCAGAAACTTTTTACGTTTTCTTACCTTTCCATTCGAGAAAAACGTGTCCTTCTCTGCCGTTTTCTTCCATTAACGCTTCCCAATGCGGCCGTTTCTAACCTGATCCCAGTCCCAGTAGTATTTATAACACCCTGTTTGGTTGGGTCTCATTCTCATTCTCTCTCTCACTCCTCTCTTTGAAGAAGAAGATTCGTTAAAGATTCCACCGTCTTCTTCGTATTTATAATCGGGAAAAAAACAGAGGAACCGTATTTTTCTCTCGCCGGAATATGGTTTGTGTTTTCATCCACCATTTTACATACCAGCCGCCGCCGTAAGAGTCGGTTGCGCGATATCGAATTACTGTGGTGTTTTTTTCAGGAGTTGATAATGTTGGTCGGAGTTTTTCTGGCGCTCTTTCTACCGTGCGCCGGAATGAGCGCCGTTTTCTTGGTTTACATGTGTTTGCTATGGTACGCCGCCACCACCGGCACGGTGGAGGGTTCGGACGAGATGAAGGTGGCGAAGGGGAAGGGGCTGTCGCCGGCGGAGCTGGAGAAGCTGCCGAAGATCGCCGGGAAGGATCTGGTGATGGGCGGCGGCGAATGCGCGGTGTGTCTGGACGAGATCGGCGCCGACGAGGCGGCGAGGATGATTCCGGGATGTAACCACGGGTTTCACGTCCAGTGCGCGGACACGTGGCTCGCGAAGCATTCGGTTTGCCCGGTTTGCCGGGCGAAGCTCCCGCCGGAGCTGTTCGACCCGCCGGAAAACAGTCCTTGTTGAATGGGAAACAGCCAAACGCGGCCTTAATTATGAGATGTTTTGTTTGTTGTGGATGTGCATATCTGGATGTGTTGTTTTGCTTGTGTCGTGTTTGGTTCGTCTTTAGTTTGGATTCTGTTCAATGAGTTTGTTCTAGTGATTTCAGTAGATTAGAGTTTTTTTTACTGCGGTTAGAATTGATCATCCAAACGTCCCCTCCGGAAAAGGAAAAAAAGTCATGAGTTATTGTTCAAACAGTCACGATAGTTCCAATGTTGTGGCTAGCTGGTCAATGGAAAAAATCTTGAATCTTTCTTTTCCTAAAATTCATTCAGTCCTCACTTTTATTTAATATTAATATATTTATTTATCAACGACGTCGTTTGAGAGCTCTGCTCAAATAAGCACACCAAGGCTGGCTTTGTTTAAACATTTTTTTTACTGTTTGAGTGCTAAAAGTTAGGTTATTTTGAAATCAAAAGTTATTTTTGGGCAAAAACATAATTTGATATCCCTCTACTTTCAAAATAAGATATCTTACCAATTTTAATTATAATCACATCTCTTTCAAACATACCATAAGCCTTGTCTTTCTGTTCAATTCACAAAACTATATTGATATAGAATTTTTAATGAAAGAATCATAGTATTAATTTAGAGTCCGTCTCTTGAAAGACGGTATTTCCATAAGTCATAGAAAAACCAAGGTTGAAAGTACAAATTAGAAGAAATGAACACAAAATTGTTGGGTTAAATGAATTGGGTTATAAACTTTATAATTACTACATGTTGCATAATAAAATTTTAATATTGCAACTAAAATTTTTTACCTTTTATTATTTTTTACCTCTTAGTTGCAATATTAAAAATTTAGTATGCAACATGTAGTAGTTATAAAATTTATAACCCGGTTCATGCAACCCGAAAATTTTGTCTTAATTTCTTCTAATTTACACTTTAAACCTTGGTCTTTCCATGACTTATGGAAAGACCGTCTTTCAATAGACGCACTCTTTTAATTAAACATCACCTTTGCATAAGCATATGAAAAATGAAAAGACCATATTTCCCAAGTATTTGCCATTAATTTATGTTCTCGCTAGATTCATTAAATTATATATTTTTAAAATATAAGTTTAATGGTGAATTTTTTATTATTATTATGTGTATTACACTAGAATAATGAGACAAGTTACTGCCAGCTAGTTGAATTGCATAGGACACATAATTTAAAAGTGGGTAGAAATAGACAAAGGTTGTTTAAAAGGTCGTAAAAAACAATTATTTGGTCATAAATAAAGTTGTGTGTTTTCGTTTGTGTATGAAATAAAGCTTTCTTCATTTGGTGAAAGTCTTGTACAATAATGTACAATATAAGACAAAAAAGAATTAATCAATTCTGTAATATTAATTGCAAGTGCATATAAGGCTTCGAAATCCTTGGACCTTTAGTGCTCAATTTTACTGAAGCTTACATACCGGCCCTACTGTTTTTTAATTTAGCTGCATTAATATTTAGTTAATTTAATATATATTTATATTTATATTTTATTAATTTAAATTTGGCAAATTCTTGGGAAAGATGAGATTTAATTAAAATAATAAAATGTAAAAAGTCTTAATTATAACATTAAAATTTTATTATGCAATATAAAGTTTGTAACTCATGTAACCCGAAAATTTTATTTTCAGTTTTTAAAATTTGCATTTTAAACCATACTTTTTCCATGACTTATTGAAAAACCATTTTTTTAAGAAACAGACTCTTTAAATTTAGTTTGGGTTACTTAATTTCAAATCAGCTGAAAAAACACAAAATCCTATTATCATAATTTGTCAATGGAAATGCTGCCACGTATCATTTTTCTCTCTCTTAGATTCTTTTATCAGACACTCTTGTTTTCGATCGACTAACTGTTAGATGAGATAAATTTATAGCTAATATAACTAGGGCGATTTTGTGTTTATATTTATTTATTCCATCGAAATTCCTATAACTTTATAGAAACATTTAAAATGTATCGTAACGTATAAATAATTATAATTTGGCCATAAAAACTATTAAAACGAGGTTTATCATGAATGATCTGACCGTTAGTCGACTGAACACGACACTTTCTCTTCTCTCATATGTAAAAAAATGAAAGAATAAAAAGGGTCAAATGTATTTTGCTTTGAAATGGTAAGGGTCTTGGTTGGTGATGATTAAAGCGAGTTTAGTGACGAAGAAGATGAAGAACGGTGGCTAATGAGCCCCAGCACATAGCCGTAGAAAATGGCACAAAACAATGGGTTGTTGTTGGCCCTTTCCCCCAGCTTTCATCACAAGATAATATTTGCTAACCATTTTATTTTTAGTGGAATCGATATCATTTGAAAAGATTCATTGCAATTTTTCAAACCCATTGTTTCCTTTTAAGACAAAGTGCTACAATGATCTACATTCTGGTTGAAAAGGCTAATATAATTAATCGTGCAATATGAGAAAAAGTCAATCTAACCATGGACTTGATTGATTTTTCAGTCTACGGTTGTTTGGATGGAATCTGGTGAAATAACAATTTTGCCCTTGATTAAAAAAAATAAAACATGAAAAAAATGTATTTGCCCTCCAATTTTTCTTTATTAATCATTTCCACATCTTCGTTTCCTTCTTCCTTTTTTCCAACGCACCTTCTTCCTTATTTCATTCTTCCTCATCGATTGGTCTTCTTCCTCCTCGGTGACGGTGGTCTTCTTCCTCTTCAATCGGTTCAGGGTTTAGGAGTTGTCGCAGTTGGAATAATCAAGAGACCCGCAAACACGAATCTTAAAGAACAATCAAGGGCTGCAAGCACAAACCCTAGGGTTTAGTTCCGAAATCCACCAGAGAGAAAATAATTATAAAAAATATTACTATGAAAGATAAAATCCCCAAAAAATACAAAAGGCCCTAAAATATAATGAAATGAAACTCTAGAATGATAAAAAAAATTCAGAATTAAATCCGAAATAAAACAAAAATAGGAAAACATAGAAAATAGTGATTTGCCGTTTTAAGGCCCTAAACGAGCTCAACTAGCCAAAAGCCACCCTACATCGGCCTCGTCGAAATGGTTCTCCTTGTCGAACGGTTCCAATGGCACCGACCTTGCTTGATTCTGACACTGAACGCAAAACTCACCATATCACACGTTTAGGCGATCCATCGCTTCTTCAATCTTCGCGCCATCCACCATGCATCAGGAGTTCACGACGACGGTGGTCTTTCGAGTCGAATGAGTTCCACGTCTGGTTTCACTGCCATAAACTCTACTTCTCAGTGAGCGGTGATCTTCCTCAAGCAGGCGGTGGTCGTCCTCAATGGCCGTAGGGGCAGAGCGATAGGGATTGGGTGGCAGAGGCGGGGAGAAGGAGGATGGCGACGGCGAGAGGGTGGGAAAGGCGGGGATGGGGAGGGGTGGGGCAAGGGTTTCCGACGGTGGCGGAAGCAGAGGAGGAAGAGGGCGGCGGCGAGGGGGAGTGGAGAGGATCGATCATGTTAAACCGTTTAACGTTAGATCAATCATGAAAAAACTCGTTCTAATAATTTTTAAGATCAACTTCTATTTATTTATATTCCAAATATATATTAAAAGATTTTTAAGACTACAGAAAACTCATTACAATAAATGAAAAACAAGTATATAATCACACCTGTAGTTAGATTACTTGTACTAATACGACATCATCTAACCATTGAACATGATACAATAAAACTCATTTACACTCATTTTAGTTCAATTCATTTCGGTTAAAAAGAAAAAAAACGACTTTTTCTTATATAATCATGGATGCTTAAACTTGTCTCACACGCACATCCTAAATAATTAATTGGGTGATTGTCAGGAGATTTAAGTGGCGCTTTTGCATAATGACCAAACTAATCAATTGACCACTCCATAAACAGTATGCGAGTAAAATGGGAACAAAAGGTATTAATCTATTGGGATCCAATCGGAAGGTTACTGCTAAAAGGTAGCATGGAGTTTGAAAATATTTAGGAATCTAACAAAAACTTTACGTTCTAAAACATCTTTATAAGTTTAATATTTTATAATAATATAATAGTTGCATAGATATTTTATGGAAAGACGGTATTTTTCAAAACTTTATTATAATATAATACTCGCATAGATATTCGCTAAAGTTGTCTTAACATACCCCCAAGCAAGAAGCATTATGCGTTGTATATCATTGATATTAAAAAAATTAGGGTAAATTACACTTATAATTCTAACTTTTGGTTGAAAGTGTCAATACAACCCAACAATTTGAGAAAGTGCCAATCTAACACTAACTTACTATCAATTGTGTCAATCTAACCCTAATTATCGATCAAATTGTGTCAATATAACCAAACTCCCAAATTCCGGCATTGACCCAAAGAATTCAATGATTGACTAGAAACAAAATGACCAAAATACCCTTTAAACCAAAACTTAAAATTTAATATCCATTTACCATTTTCTCCTTCACCCTTGAACCCGCTGCTGCCACTCTAACCCACTCAAACACCGCCGCCTCCTTTCACCTCCACCACTTTGACCCAACCGCCTCCTCCCACCCTAGCCCCGTTGCCGCTGCCTCATCCATGGACGGAACCAGCAGTATGAGAGGTATGGCTCCAGACATACCTGAGTCGCCGGTCAAAGGTAGTAGGGGTGGAAGGATTAGGTTTCCAGCGAGCTTGCGCGTCGTCCGGCTAGCCTACTCAGAGAAGAAGGCCGCGAATGAAGTACTAAACGACGTCGTTTTTGCGTAAGAGAAAACGACGTCGTTTCACTAGTACTGAGGGCGAAAAAAAAGAAATCGGGTTTTAAGGCTTGTTAAAACTTGGGCTATTTTCCCCAATCAAATTTAAGATTCAGAAAAGGGGGAAGAGAAAGGGCGCTGCCCAGTGGCCAATCTAGGCTCCATGCCTCCGCTTGCCAAACGCCATCGCCGTCCCACCACCGCAGCCAACGCCTACCACCATTCACCCTCACCTAACAAAAAATTTTGCTTCCGCCACTAGCCTCATCCAACCACCCCCTACGTCTAGCCCCACTCTAACCCCGCGCTGTGCCTCATCCACCACCACCTCCCCTATTGGCACTTTCAACTACAAGATAGTATAGTTTAGCACATTTTTTTCAAAATTTTATACTATTACGTTCTTTTCCAATGAACTAACTGAACTTGAAGATATTTTTTTCCATATGACAAAAACCGATACATTTTCATATTTCTTGCACTTCTTTTGTCCCATTTCAACTTGCAATTTAACTATTCATTCAATAAAAACTTATTACTCCTCATAGTCTATAAACATTGTCCCACTTCTAAATTGCAAAACTTTAAAAAAAATGTGAAATGAGTAGTACATGTTGAATTGGGAAAAGAAAAGGTAAATTTAGTGGATGAAAGTAATCTAGAATTTGACAAAAGAGAAAGATGACAACATAAAAAGACCATTCAAAAATAAAAGAGTGTCAACATAAAAAATCGGAGGAAGTAACATTGATCATAGAATTGAGATGTAGTATACTCTCTCCGTCCCATAATTAGGTACACATTTGTACGGTTTAGATGTAAGTATGCACACGAGTCTAATAAGTTTGAGTGAGTGAGTGAGTGCCCAATATGTTATAATTGTCATGTTAATTTAATATAATTGCACGCTCTTCTTTAGAGAGGCAAGTGGCCACAACAATTTTATGGCATATTTGTGGCCTCTTTTTTTGATAGAAAAAATGCCCGCTCTTGGCTATTCTTCCTGCCTTTCTGCCATTTTTAATACACAGATTCTTTGCATTTGCTGCAAATTAATTAACCTAAACATCAATGCCATAGATATTCATTAGGGTAGAAGACCATATTTTTCACAGCTAGGATTCCTTTTGTTCGGCCTCACTGTTAATGAGAAGGTAAATTATGGGATTTAAATGTCAGTTTTTAGTGGTCGCTTCCTAATTCTCGCAAGAAACCCTTCACTAAAAAAAAAAATTTAGGGTAGGTGACCATATTTTTCACAATTAGGATTTCTTTAGTTCGGTCTCACAGTTAATGAGAAGGTAAATCATGAGATTTAAATGTCAGTTGTTAGTGGTCACTTCCCGATTCTCACAAGAAACCCTTCACTAATTTTTTTTAGAGGCCACCTTGTGGTCCTTTCATGTTGGCCGGAGAAAATTTTCATATTGTAACTACTAAAGTTTGAACTCACGGTCAATGGAGTAATTAGTCGGACACTCAATCATTTGACCGATCACATGTTTGCAATATGATTGATAGAAATTCATCACTGTACACTGCGATCCCGTGAGACGCTCAATCATTTGACCGATCACATATTGCAACATGGTTGATAGAAGTTCATCATCTTACCCTACGATCCCGTAAAATAAGATATTGGATCTTCTGTTCAGGATCCAAAGATGTTCATTTCTCAAAAAATCAAACTAATGTCGCTTTAACCCTGTTAAACAAAACGAAGTCGTTTTATCCTGAACAAAATCAACGCGGTGTCTCTTGAACAGAAGTGTTGTAACTCACAAACCATGTATCTATTCTGTTGGTGCCAGTCTGCCGTTTTAAAGTTTAGAAAAGGGACACAAGAAAAGGGCTAAAGACCTTTGTTCGTTTATTTGTAGCGAAGGGTATAAAGTGCTTTTGACATTTATAATGTAAACTTTAATGGAGATAAAAGTTGGATTCTTTCTCCACTGTTAATCGTTTCTTCCTCTTTGGAGTGCAAACTCCGCAACCCGTAGCTTACACTGCCATCTGCATTGGTGAAAATGAGGGCTGGGGAAAAATTATCACAGGGTGTTATTCAGAATTTATTTCTTAATCACATGAATTGAATTCTATAAAAATCGAATACCGTAGAAAAAGATATCAAAATTAAGATAAATTAGTATCAATTTAAAATTTAATTTAATTGAACTAAAAAACTTTCGTACATATTTTCATAAATTTAATAGTATAAAATCATCAAATGAAACAGCAACTCATACATGTATTATCGTACTATCTCAACCACAGCAACAATGATTTGATTGACTTTAGAGTCTGAACCATTTTCTTCTAATATCAATGTTGTTAAATTTACCATATGTTATGAGTAATTATATTTTTATATTGGGATCGTTGATAAAATATGATTATTAATAGCAACGATAGAATTATTTTTTCATAAAATAACTACTTTGTCCGTCCCACCTCTCTTTGCACTGGTCAATATTCATTTAGTCAAACTTTATAAATTAGAAAAGAAAATTTCAAGTAATACTATATAAGATAATATATTATCATGGGCGCTATCATTAGAATCGTGTTAACACTTATTTCTATTATATTGTTTTTCCAGTTTATAAATATGCCCAATTAAAGATATTAATGGTCAAAAATAATTATAGCCAGTCTGAAAAACGTCAATTTTTGCAAAAGAGCTGGACATGGTGAGATGGAGTATTCCCCTCCGTTTCTTTATTAGTGGCACCATAGGTTTAGATTTTCGGATTTAAGTGAAGAAAATAAGTGTATGAAATTAAATGTAGAAAGTAAAAAGTAGAATGAGTGAATGTAGTTGAAGGAATCTTGCCAAAAATGAAAATGGTGCCGAATAAAAGAAAACATCTATTGATAATAAGTGTGTCATAAATAACAAAACAAAGGTAGTAATAATAAAAATAGGGCAAATATGTGTTTTAAAATGTTAAATTTTACTTAAAGAGGAAAATGTGTAGATTTGTCTGGAACACCAAAAAAAAGAAAGTGTCCAGATTTTCTTGAGACATGGGAGTATATAAGACAATATATTATCATGGGTGATATCATTAGAATCATGTTAACATTTATTTCTATAATATTATTTTTAAAATTTATAAATATGCTCAATTAAAGATATTAATGGTCGAAAATAATTCTGGTCAATCTGAAAAAATTAATTTTTACAAATAGAGCTGGACAAAGGGAGATGGAGTACTCCCTCCGTTTCATTATTAGTGTCACCGTATGTTTAAGTGTATGGATTTAGGTTGAGAAAATAACTGGATGCAATTGAATGTAGAAAATAAAGGTAGAATGAGCGATGAAGTTGAAGGAATCTTACAAAAAATGGAAAGATTACCAATATAAAATAAACAATTCAAAAAGAAAAGTGTGCTAATAATAGAGAAACAAATTACTCCCTTTGTCCAAACTATTTTTGCGGAGAGAGAAATTGAAAGATTTTTTAAGGAACCATTATTATATGCTTTTTTTTTCATGCTCTGGTGGAATATCTTTATTTTATTTTCATTTTCCATTTGATTTCATTATTTTTAACATAAAAAATGAATAAAAGGTAGTAAAAAAAAAAGTAAAAAGTGTAAAAAGTACGTCCCAAAACAAAACAGTGTAAAAATAACTGGGAAACTAAAATAAAATAATTAACCAGCTCCTCCTGATGAAAAGGGTTCGTTGCCATGATTGAATGATATTCCAGTCTGAAAAGTACCATGGGCCCTTATTGTCTCTTTAAATATGACTGGACTCCATGGATTCGGGGCCTATAATTGGGCCAGATATATGACTTTTCTTAAGGGGCTCTAATGAATCATTTTCATTGTTTTAAGAAGAAGCATAGTGGAGTTTAAAACTCATCCTTTAATAAGGAGTTGTTCATCAGTTAAGGAGTTTCTATTTATTTATTTGTGAAATACCAACCAATCAATGAATAACACATCTCCCGTGACTTGTTTTGTATTATTAAGTAATTTTATTTAAAATGAAAGAGAAATGTTTAAGAAGTGTCTATTTAAGGAGGTTGATTGTTGGTAGTTGATTCTTACATAGTTTTTATCAAAATTTATGATGTGACACTCAAGGAGTATTTTATAATTCCACTATCTTTGTGGATGCTCTTATGATTCTAAGACTAACTTACTTTTATTTTCCAAAAATAAAATAAAATGATTAAACTTGCCTTAATGATTCTCACTCTCTGATTTCAGCATTTCTCAAATTATATTACCACCTCTGTTTTCTTAACTTTAGCACATTTACCATATTTGTATGTTTTTCTAAGTTTATCAAATTTCCTAGTTTTATGGTAAAAAGTACATCATTCTCAATTTCCTCCACATATTTTTACTTATAAAAAAATAACACATAAACCTATGGTGTCAAACATAATGAACCGGAGTAGGGAGTACAACGTTTGGAGTAGTGTCCCAAGTAAAGAAATCCATGCTAACTTACAATACTACAATATTTGATTGTCGTGGAATCCATTATACTAGCGAATTGTTTAGTTTCGCAGTAAGAAGCTATATTTGCTTTTATTAATACAAAGTATAATCCATTCTACCTATTATTTTGTACGACAGAAATCAATGATTGAACATCGTCATTTGATAGTATTGGAGAGAGTTGATATTCACGAGTCACTGCATCTGCATGTAGATAGGGTATGTCCTACCGTCACGATTTTTATGCAATACTAGGGGTCTCCGGTCCGCGCGTCGATAACGGGTTATGAAATTGGTTAGTCATTCATTAATTAAAAATTAAAATTAAATTTAAAAATAAGTAGTATTGAGGCGTAATAGGAGTTCGAGTGGAGATGTTCGAATAGGGGGTTAGAGTGGAGAGGGTTTGAGTAGAGTGGGTCCGAGTGATGTTGGGTTCGAGGGGAGAAGTTCGAGTGGAGAGGTTCTAGTGATGAGTAATCGGGTGGAGAGGTTCGAGTAAAGAGGTTTGAGTGGAGAGGGTTCTAGTGGAGAGGTTTTGAGTAGAAAGGTTCGGGTGGAGAGGGTTCTGGTGGAGAGGTTCGAGTAGAGAGAGTTTGAGTGGTGAAGTTCGAGTGATAATATGTTCGAGTGGTACAAGGTTCGAGTGGTGAGGAGTTGAGTGGTGAGGATTTGAGTGGTGAGGATTTGAGTGGTGAGAGTTTGAGTGGTGATGATGGCATGGAGAGAGTTTGAATGATGAGGGGTCGAGTGGTGAGCGTTTGAGCGGTGAGAGTTTGAGTGGTGAGGGTCAAGTGGAGAGAGTTCAATGGAACCTTCACCTCTCGAATCAGTTTCGAGAGGTACTGATTCGAGAGGTGAAGGTTCAGGTGGAGAGGTTTAAGTGGAGGGGTTCGAGATGTACTGATTCGAGAAGTGAAGGTTCAGGTGTAGAGGGTTCAAGTGGAGGGGTTCGAGAGGTACCGATTCTAGAGGTACCAATTCGAGAGGTGAATGTTCAGGTTTAGAAGCTTCAAGTGGAAGGGTTCCAGTGGAGAGATTCGAGTGGTGAAAGTTCAGGTGGTGAAGGTTCAAGTGGAGGGGTTCGGAAGGTAGTGACTCTAGAAGTGAAGGTTCAGGTGCTGAGGTTCAAGTGGAGGGGTTCACTCGAATGCTGGAAAATCAATATCGGCCAATGCTCGAGGGGTACCCACCCCTCTGAGGTGTAGGCATGCACTTGAACCTCTGCAGTTGAACCTTCACCTCTCGAATCGGTACCTCTCGAATTCCTCCAATGGGATCCGTCCACTTGAACCTTTGCACCCGAACCTTTACCAATCGAGGAATGATGCCTCGAATAAACACCCCTCGAGGCAGATGGTTGATGTTGAAGGGGTGGATATTTCGAGTGGTAGGAAGCGCTTGAAGCGGAGGGTTGATGATTCGAAAGGTGGATGATTCGAGTTGTGGCGTGGTGGATGTTAGGGAACTGATGGTTCGAGAGGTGATAGTTCCAGGAGTGGATAGTTGATGTTTGAGATGTTGATGGTTTGAGGGGTATATGTCTCGAATGGGTAATGGTTCGGGAGCTAATGTGGATGGTTCAACGCTCTCAGTGGTATACTCTCTCTCGAGGGGTGGTATACCCTCAAAGGGTAGTTTACTCTAGAGAGGTAGATGTGTAATCTCTCAAGGGATGGTATACCCTCGAGGGCTGAGGGGTCGAGTTATGATCATTTGAGTGGTGAGGGTTAAGAGAAGAGAGTTCGAGTGGTGATGTGTTCGAGAGGTGGTGTGTTTGAGTGGTACTGGTTCGAGATGTACAGATTTGAGAGGTGAAGGTTTCAGTGGAGGTTCACTTGAACCAGAACCTCTCGAACCCCTGCACTGATGAGAGTTCGACTGGATGTTCGAAATGTATGGATTCGAGAGGTGAAGGTTCCATTGGACAGTTCGAAAGGTGAATGTTCCATTGCCATTGCCGGTTTGAGGGGTGAAGGTTCAAGTGGAGGTTCGAGAGGTGAAGGTTCGAGAGGTACTGGTTCGAGAGGTACAGATTCGAGAGGTGAAGGTTCCATTGGCCAGTTTCGAGTGGAGGATTCCTCTCCAGTAGAGAGTTCGAGAGGTAGTGGATTCGAGAGGTAACATTCGAGTGGAGAGGATTCTAATGAGGGGTTCGAGAGGTACTGATTTGATAAGTGAAGGTTTAGGTGGAGAGGGTTCAAGTGAAACTAAACCTTCACCTCTTGAATCGGTACCTCTCGAATCTTCACCTGAACCTCTCCACCTGAACTTTCACTGCTTGAATCTGTACCTCTCGAACCCTTCCACTTGAAGCCTCTCCACCTGAACCTTCACCTCTCGAATCGGTACCTCTCGAACCCTTCCACTTGAACCTCTGCACCTGAACTTTCACATCTCAAACCAGTACTTCTCGACCCCACAGCCGAACTATCACCTCTCGAATCCAGTACCTCTCGAACCTCCACTTGAACCTTCACCTCTCGAACCTTCAAATGGAACCTTCACCTCTCAAACAGGCCAATGGAACCTTCACCTCTCGAACCGTCTAATGGAACCTTCACCTCTCTAATCCGTACCTTTCGAACCTGCAGTCGAACTCTCATCAGTGGAGGGGTTCGAGAGGTATTGGTTCGAGAGGTACTGGTGCAAGTGAACTTCCACTGGAACCTTCACCTCTCGAATCTGTACATCTCGAACCAGTGCAATTGAACACACCACCTCTCGAACACACCACCTCTCGAACACATCACCACTCGTACTCTCTTCTCTTGATCCTCACCACTCAAACTCTTACCACTCGAACGATCACAACTCTACCCCTCAGCCCTCGAGGGTATACCATTCCTCGACAGGTCACACATGCACCTCTCTAGAGTAAACCACCCGTCGAGAGAGAGTATACCACTGAGAGCGTTGAACCATCCACATTAGCTCTCGAACCATTACCCATTCGAGACATATACCCCTCGAACCATCAACACCTCGAACATCAACTATCCATTCTGGGAACTATTACCCCTCGAACCATCAGTTCCTGAACATCCACCCCGCCACAACTCGAACCATCCACCTTCCAAGTCATCAACCCTCCGTTTTAAGGGCTCCCTACCACTCGAAACATCCACCCCTTCAACATCAACCATCTACCTCGAGGGGTGTTTATTCGAGGCATCATTCCTCGATTGGTGAAGGTTCAAGTGCAGAGGTTCAAGTGGACAGGTCCCAGTGGAGGAATTCGAGGGGTACCGATTCTAGAGATGAAGGTTCAGGTGCAGAGGTTCAAATAGAGGTTTTCAAGAGGTACTGATTCGAGAGGTGAAGGTTCAGGTGCAGAGGTTCAAGCGGAGAGGGTTCAAGTGAAGGGGTTCAAGAGGTATTGATTCTAGTGGAAATGATTCGAGAGGTGAAGGTTTAAGTGAAGAGGTTCAAGTGCTGAACCTTCACCTCTCGAATCGGCACCTCTTGAACCCCTCCACTTGAACCCTTTTCGCTTGAACCTCTCCACCCGTACCTTTCACCTTTCGAATAAGTACCTCTCGAAACTGATTTGAGTGGTGAAGGATCTCTTGAACTCTCTCAACTTAACCTTTACCACTCGAACTCTCACCACTCGAGCATCACCACTCGAACCCTTACTACTCGAATCCTTTCCACTCCGACCTCTATTCGAACCTCTCCACTAAACCCTCAGCATGTAAACTATCGCCACTCCAACTTTGACCACTCGAACCATCACCTCTCGAACCTCACCACTCGAACCTTCTCCGGTCGAACCCTGCACTCGGAGCCTCTCCACTCGAATCCTCTTCTCGAACCTTCGAATCCCCTCTACTCGAATCTTTCTACTCAAATCCTCACCACATGAACCCAGAACCACTCGAACCCAGTACGACTCCAGCCCTTTCAACTCGAACCTCTCTACTCGTACCTCTCTACCTAAACCCTCTACTCGAACCAGTACCACTCGAACCTCTGTACACGAACCCTCAACTCGAGTGGAACCCCTCCACTTGAACCTCTTCACCTGAACTTTCACCTCTCAAATTTGTTCCACTCGAATCAGTACCTCTCGAACCCCTCCACTGGGACCCATCCACTTGAACCTCTGCACCTGAACCTTCACCTCTCGAATCCCTCTACTAGAACCCCTCCACTTGAACCCTCTCCACCTGAACTTTCACCGCTCGAAATGGTACCTCTCGAACCCCTCTACTGGAACCCTTCTACTTGAAGCCTCTACACCTGAACCTTCACCTCTCGAATAGGTACATATCGAACCCCTCCACTTGAACCTTAGCACCTGAACCTTCGCCTCTCGAATCAGTACCTCTCAAATCCCTCTATTGGAACCCCTCCACTTGAACCTTCACCACATGAACTTTCATCGCTCGAATCGCTCTACTGGAACCCTTCCTCTTGAAATCTCTAAACCTGAACTTTCACTTCTCGAATCGGTACCTCTCAAACCCTCTCCACTTGAACCTCTGCACTTGAACCTTCACCTCTCGAATCAGTACCTCTTGAACCCCTCCACCGGAACCCCTCCACTTGAACCTATGCACCCGAACCTTCACCTCTCGAATCAGTACCTCTCGAAAATGATTCGAGAGGTGAAGGTTCCATTGGATGGTTCAAGAGGTGAAGGTTCCATTGGAGGCTTCGAGAGGTGAGGGTTCGAGTGGCAACATTCCTACAATATTTCTTCAATTTATTATCAAGCTCACCACTCGATCCCTCTCCCGTCGAACCCAGTACAACTCGAACCTCCCTATTCGAACCCTCTACTCGAACACAGGACTACTCGAACCCAGTACCACTCGATCCTCTCCATTCGAACCCTCTCCGCTCAAACCCTCACCACTCGAACCCTTTCGACTCGGACCTCTATTCGAACCTCTCCACTCGACCCTCAGCACTCGAACTCTCACCATTCCAACCCTCACCACTCGAACCATCACCTCTCGAACCTCACCACTCGAACCTTCTCCACTCGATCCCTGCGCTCGGAGCCTCTCCACTCGAATCCTCTTCTCGAACCTTCAAATCCCCTATGCTCGAATCTCTCCACTCGTATCCTGACCACATGCACCCAGAATCACTCGAATCCAGTACGACTCCAACCCTCTCAACTCGAACCATCTCCACTCAAACTTTCACCACTCGAACCAGTACCACCCGAACCAGTACGACTCGAGGCAAGACCACTCGAACCTCTCTACCCGAACCCTCTACTCGAACCCTCTCCATTTGAACCAATACCACTCGAACCTCTATACCTGAACCCTCTACTTGAACCCTCCCCACTCTAACCCATTACCACTCTAACCTCTACTTGAATGTTGATCTTCCTTTACTTGTACAAATGGAACCACCGGAGACCACCAGCTCTATTCCCACCGGAGACCACCAGCTCTATTCTCACCGGAGACCACCAGCTCTATTCCCACCGAAGACCACCAACACTATTCCCACCGGAGACCACCAGCTATATTCCCACCAGAGACCACCAGCTCTATTCCCACCGGAGACCACCAGCTCTATTCCCACTGGAGACCACCAGCTCTATTCCCACTGGAGACCACCAGCTCTATTCCCACTGGAGACCACCAGCTCTATTCCCACTCTTCCACTCATCTCTGCCTACCACCACCATCTCCCAACCTTCCCGCTACCTCTACAGCCTAAGCCGACATCCTCCTCTGCCTCACCATTGGTGGAGACGACAAAGGCCCAACATGAATGAACTATTTGAGAGGTGGCGCTTCTAAGAAAACCATCTATCCCCTTCTTCCACCGCTAAGAACGATAAAGGCCCAGAGAACTCTACCCCAGCCCCGCCAGAGAGCCCTGTTCGCAAAGACCGCTGCTACAATGCTGACGGAGATGGCCAGAGTAACTCGCTGGCGGTCCCGAGCTCATCCTAATTCGGTGGAGCCATTCCCTCAAGCAGAGATGTTGCCGAAACAGATCTCACCAGCTACAGAACAGATGAGTAGGAAAAATTGAAAGCATATCAGAAACATTACGAAAACAGAGGACCTTGAGAATTCCATGAGAAGAGAAAATGTTAGGCAAGTAGTTTGGGGAACTACAAAGATGATAATGGAATTTTCTGGAAAGTGTGATGGAATTTTCTAGAAAGGATGAATGATAATGGATGCTTTACTGACCACATGAACAAAAAACTGGAGGACGTGTGTACGACGGAGGGAAAAGAGAAAAGGCAGGCAGAAGGACATCATGACACGTATTAGTGGGGATGGAGAGGAGAAAAAAAATGAAAAAGCCGCCGAATTTGCGACGACGAAAAAGTTATTGTTCATCGAATAAATTCGCACTTTTAAGATATAGAGATGTGATGGGTTACGTTGATGGATACGTAATAACACACAATGAAAAAGACGTGATAGTATTAAAGTTACCCCTTAACTAAACTTCCGTGAAGTAGGCATCAGAGCTTCCATTTTAAAATCAATTGGTACTAAGTGGAGGTGGCCCAAAACCTTGTATATAAGTCATTATCTTTGTAAGAAACCGACGTGGGATATATCTTTCAACAAGAAAATAAGTTGATGAAATTGAATGTAAAAGTAAAATGAGCGGATGAAATTGAGGGAATCTTGCCAAAAATGAAAAGTGTGACAATATAAAAAAAATAACCCAAAAAGGAAAATGTGATGTTAAGGAATATAAATATTACTTGTAATTGTAATTAGATTATATTTTATTTTCCTAGCTTGTATAGGTATTTTGTACTACTATATAATAGACCCTTAGGTCATAAATAAACGATAGACCATTACCCTTATTTTCTACATGGTATCAGAGCTCGGGTTGGGTTATTGGGCCGATGTGTGGATCCCCTTTAATTTGGCCCGATGTTGATCGTGGAGTATTTCCACGTTGGCACGTGATGGGGCATATTGAAAGATATATCTCACATCGATTTTTTTACAAAGATAATAACTTATATATAAGGTCTTGGGTCACCTCAACTTATTAGCAATTGGTTTTAAGATAGAATCCCAAGATACCTTGAAATTTAACATCTTCACCTAAATCCAAACACCTAAACATATAGTATCATTATTAGTGGAACGGAAGGAGTAGAGTTTAAATTGTGAACTTTTAAATAATCCATCATAAAAAATTTCCATGGCATTGCTTGGTTATATCATTATGTCAATCATTTGCAATGCAAATTCAATGTTGTTTAAATTCAATCATACAAGGATGTGACAAAACATTAGCATTGGTCAGCAAATGAATTTAAGAACGTTTATTTTGTCCATCGGAATTGTCGTGCTGTTTTTGGTTGAGTGGTGCATTAATGCAATTTGCATGGTTTTCGTGTAAAATGCAAACACTACTAAGTGGACTCTCGTGTGCCGATTTATACAAGGATTGTTTTAAAGCCCATTTATATTGCACATTTTTAGTGCTTACTATCACTATTTTACTCCATCCATTTGCAGCTTTCCAAAAACCCATCAAGATTGGGTCCAATAATAGAAAATGTAAACTAGTGGTCCATGGAATATGAGAACAATGTTAAACGAGTGGATCATAAGCCGGACTCGTGTTTCATAGTTTTTTTTTTTCACTTATATCACTGAATTTAGGGTGAAAGTGTCAATATAACCCTCCAAAAGAAAAAAGTGTCAAAATAACGCAAGCTCTATGACAAAATGTGCAGTTATAACCTTATGTCACTATTCCAGCGTTGAGTCATCAATTTGGGTGATGAGCAGATTTGAAATGACGAAAATACCCTTGCCCCCATAAATTGAATTCTCATTTATCCCCTTTTAATCCAGGGGTAAAATTATCATTTCCTAAAATTTTGGCCAAATCTTTTGTTGACAGTTGAAGTCAGCGACGCTCAAGGTTAGATTGACAAATACATTATAAAATATGTACGAAACATAACAAAGTTATACTCCCTCCGTTTCTCTATTATTGACATCATATGTTTAGATGGTTTGATTTAGGTGAAGAAAATGAGTGGATAAAATTGATTGTAGAAAGTAAAAGGTACAATGAGTGGTTGAAATTGAAGGAATCTTATAAAAATGGAAAGTGCATCAATATAAAATAAACAACCCAAAAAAGAAAGTATGCCAATAATAGAGAAACAGAGGGTGTATCAACAATAAAATAAGTTGGAATTTATATCTACATTTATCAAAGAATCAAGAGTGCGTCTCTTGAAAGACGGTCTTTTCATAAACAATGGAAAGACGAAGGTTTGAATTGCGAATTAGAAGAAATGAGGATAAAATTTTCGGCTTGTATCAATCGGGTCTTAAACTTTATAACTACTACACGTTGTTTAATAAATTTTTAATATTGCAACTAAAATCTTTACCTTTTAATTATTTTAAGGGATGCGTGCCAATATAACCCTATCTACTTGAGTAAGTGTCAATATAATCCTATGATAATTTTTAGTGCAAATATAACCCTAACTAGTTAATGAAAGTGCCAATATAACCCTCAGACCTCATTTTCGGCATTGACGTCAATTTTTCGGCGTTGACTCTGTAAATTGACCAAAATACCCTTTGGGCAAAATCTGAGATTAGGTGGATAATTTTACCCTCATAGTTTGCCGGACTACCACCGAACCGCTACCGGAACATATAGGGTTATATCAGCACAATCCTAATATTTTGTAGGGTTATATCAGCACATTTCTAATGTTTGTAGGGTTATATCAGCACATTCTTAAAACTTATAGGGTTATATCAGCACATATTATAAATATTAAGGTGTGGTACTCGGCTGGTCTTAACGGGCGACCACATCATCATATACACCATTATAACATCATCACAATATCTTATACAACATAAAATTTGACATCATGACACCATCATTAATATTAAACACCATTATCACATATCATAGCTTCATTTCAAAACTTATCAACATTAAAAACCCTAAGTCGAAGAACACATCAAAATAACAATCACACACAACACCAAAGGCCATCAATCATCAATCCGGACTAAACACAACAAAATAAACAAAATATCATTAAAATCCATATATTGTATATTATGTGCTGATATGCCCCTACACTTTATACTAATGTGCTGATATAACCCTATAAATTTTAGGAATGTGCTGATTTAACCCTACCGACAGTCCGACGGTAGTCCGACATTGATGAGTCTAAACCCTAGTCCGACATTGATGAGTCTAAGGGTAATAATGTCATTTTCTATTTTTTTCAGAAGGGCAACACATGTAACTTTATAAAATTCCGGCTAAAAGTTGCCGGGGAGGTTATATTAACACTTTCACTAACTAGATAGGGTTATATTGACACTTTTGAATATTGAAAAGTTATATTGACACTTATGTCAACTAGGTAGGATTATAAAAGCACTTTTCTTATTTTAATTAAATTTCATCTTTCCATAACCATAGGGAAAGATGATGTTTTCCAAGACTTTGCCAAGAATCAATGGTTACACAAACATTATATATATATATATATATATATATATATATATATATATTCACACAATTTAATTTAGAACAGAAAGTATTAAAGGTTCTACACCCTCTAATCCATTAAGACTAGCTCCCTTTCCACCAGCAATAATTTTATCCATTTAATTTACTTTTTACTCTTCTAATACAATTTTCATTACTCATTTTACTTTTCAAGATAAAAATTATTTCGTTACATTGGGAGCTATTGTTAGAGGACCAGATAGACGGGGTACAAGAAAGAGGAAGGAGTGGGGTGATGTGGTGGTTTGAATGGCATAGATGGTAGGTGGAGGGCGTGGCAGGAGGAGATGGAAGGAGATGAAACGTGGGAGGATCCGATCCGATGAAGTGAGTTAGGACAGGTTGGTGGTCAATACGTCCACATCTCTTAGGCCCACTGCAGCACCCTACGTGCCATTCTCTTATTCCGCCTCATACCCCTTTTATATTCATACTTGCACCAACAGGATTCAACACACCCCAACACACCTTCACTGCGTGTTTGTATGTACACGGATAAATATCTCTGGTTACATATAATAATTTTGTATAAAAAATGAAATTTAGAAAATAGATGTTAAGATAAATTTAACAAGATCTCACATAATATATTTGTTATTTATATATTAATTTTATATTAAGGATCAAAGTTCATAAAAGTTATATTAAGGGATGAAAGAGGCATGTAACTAAAGATATTAACGATCAATCATAATCATTGAAAACTGTAAAATAATAAATAAATCATTATTCATGGGACTGAGGGATTAGTTTATAAACATTGCTTTCTTCCATCTCAAATTGGTTGCACATCTTTTAAAATTCGATAATACTATTATACGTAACACTTTAAAATTTATAAAAAAATACAAATATATTTTATAGAAGGATGTTTTAGACGTTGTTATAAGCAATTAATTATATTTTATTAAAAAATTACTCCCTTCATCCCATAAGTAATGACATATTTAGTTTTTAATGTCTTCACTAATTATGTTTGACTGTCGATATCTCTAACTACATATAATAATTTTGCACAAGAATTAATATTTAAAAAATAGATGTACTCGCATGATATTTTTATTAAACATATTATTAATCCATATCTACGGTCAAAGTTAACCATAATCAACTTGAAAAAATAAACATGTTATTGATGATAGGACGGTGGGAGTACGTACATACTACTTATAAGCAAAGCTGACTTATTCTGAAAGCAGAGAAAGATCCCCAAAAGTGACTACTTCTGCTTTTAAAATAAGTTGTATTTTAACGATTTAACCAACACGTTTTTGGTTAAAAGCTTTGTGGGGGCCTTTAAATCATGTAGTTTAGTGTGCTAGGATGAAATACTTGATTAGGCTCAACGACAAAGACCACAAACAATGGGGAATAAATGCTTTTGTTTACACCTCCATTTAAATAAGTAAAAGAATGCAAAAAAAGTTGCATGGAAGAAACAAAATGCTCATACTTGGCTCCCTCTAAATCCAACACGTAGTTACGTAGCCCACTACTAATCAAATGTCAGTGCCCACTTCCCTTCATTTCCTTCTTTCTTTTTCTTCCTCTCAAAATCGAACCCAACGTATTAATATCCTCATGGAATATTGCACCCAAACATAAATTCATCTCAAAAGTTATGGATCCACAGCAACAACAAGAAAAGGCTATGGCGAAAGAAGAGCTCGAAAACTCGAACTATTTGTCGATTTTGGGGTCTAAAGATCGAGATTTCTTGCTTTCTTCTTCTGGGAATCAGGTGTGTTTTTGGATTTGTTTGATTCTTGGAACTCTGTGTGTTTTTTTTAATCTGATTAGCGTTTCCGGTGGCCTGCCGGCCCCCGGAGGGATTCTTCATCCCGGAAACTTGTGGTTCCAAAGTGTTGTTTTGTACTACTCCCTCTGGTCCGCCTCTTTAAATGGGCACTTAATTTTTTTAAAAGAGAAAAGAGAGGTGGTGGTTTAATTAAAAATGTAAAAAGTAAAATGGGTGGATAAAAATAACATACAATTTGTTAAAAAGACAAAAAAGGAAAGTAGATAAAATAATAAAACCATCCATTTATTAAAAGAGGATCATAATTAGTGGACCGGGGAGTATGATAATTTCGTACATAGGATCTTTCGTGCCATATGATCATATGCAACTAATGGATCATGTTTTTTTTTCCCTCCAATTTTTGCTCTTTAATTTTTTTGATGAGCATGTTGTTGAATTTTTAACATGAAATTTAGTAATTAACATAGCTACTACTAATATTATTAGGGCACATAAAAAAATTTAATAGCTAATCGGTGTTATTAATCGCTAGAAATATTTTTAAAAAATGCTCAAAACATGTTTCTTGCTAGATTTGAGAAGAAAATTTTAAACAGATGGACTATAGTATTATAACTTACATTCAGACAGTATGAAACAATTGATTATACATATCTAGGATTCCAAGATTCCAAGTGTTCATATTTAAATTGACTAAGATTTCGATTATCAGTAGCCGATCCAGAATTATAGAACAAGGGAGCACCTAGTTCTTTGTTTTTTTTAATGAAATTGGGAATGTAAAAATGGGAGGGGCACTGTAAATTTTAAACTATTTGCCTAACAAACGGTTAAAGACAATAAAAATAAATGATAAAATATAAAATATATAAACCCTACTTGGTCGTAATTGAAATATTCAGCACCTATTGATTTTTGACACAGATTGAAAATGTGATGCTCAGGTGAAAATTTCTGAACTTGAAGGCAAAGTGATAGGAGTCTACTTCTCAGCTAACTGGTATCCACCATGCCAGAAGTTCAACCAGCTTTTGATCAATGCCTATGAGCATTTCAAGATTCATGCCATTGATCCAGGCTTCGAGATTGTCTTCGTGTCATCGGACGAAGATTCGGACGCATTCAACAAGTACTGGGAAGCCATGCCCTGGCTAGCCATTCCATTTTCCGATTTGAGTTCGAAGAAAAGCCTCACTTCCAGGTTTGATGTTGAGGGAATTCCTTGCCTAGTGATTCTACAGCCCGATGATCGCGACAACAATGGTGATGATCGCGTGGTTCGTGAAGGCGATGAACTCCTCCAGCGATACGGGATCCAAGCGTTTCCGTTCACTAAAGAGAAGGTACTGGAGCTGCAGGAGAAAGAGCGGGAGAAGCACGAAAACCAGACGATTGCAAATTTGCTTACTAACCAAAGCAGAGAGTTTCTGCTGAGCCATTCTTCATCCAATCAGGTAATGCAGCAATCTTGAAGAAATCTTGAAGCATTTGATTGGACAATGTTTCACTTACTGAAATTCTCGATAACTTCACTTACTACCGATTGGTTTTGAACATGAATATCTTAGTTATGTGAACATAGTATTAGAGTCTCATCATAGTGTGCAGGTCCAATGCTCATGCATCCAATCAGGTAAAATGCAGCAATCTTGCATCATATGATTGGAAATATGTTTCACTTATGGCAATTATTGATAACTTCACTTATTACCGATTGATTTTGATCTGGAATATCTTAATTATATCGACACAGTATTAGAGTCGTCATAGTGTGGAAGTCCATTGTGCATGTTACATGCTCGGGTACTATGTAGACGTGACCTACAATCTTATATATTAAGACATAACTCTGTCCGTCATCAATGTAGGACTCTTAACAGCAATGTAGCCCTGTAAAATTTCCAACATATTTTTGTTTAGCTAGCTTTTTTGTGCCTTCTTCTGCAGGTACCAGTGACATCTTTGAAGGGAAAGACAATAGGACTATACTTCTCAGCACAATGGTGTTCTCCAGGAGTGAAGTTCACTTCCAAGCTAATCTCCATGTATCAGAAGATCAAACAAACACTAGCGGAGAAAGGGAATGAAGAAGAGGACTTCGAGATCGTGTTTGTGTCAACAGATCGCGACGAATCGTCCTTCAACTCATTCTTCCAGACAATGCCATGGCTAGCACTCCCCTTCAACGACACCAACATCAAGAGCCTCACGAGGCATTTCGACGTTCAATGGATCCCGAGTTTGATCATCCTAGGACCCGATGGCAAAACCGTGACAGACAAAGGTCGGAACCTGATCAACCTGTACCAGGAACACGCTTACCCATTCACAGCCACGAAAACTGCGCTTCTCGAGCAGCAGATGGAGGAGGAGGCCAAGTGCCTACCCAAGAATCAGTTCCACTCGGGCCACCGCCACGAGCTTTCACTGGTTTCCGAGGGCAGTGGTGGAGGAGGAGCCTACATTTGCTGTGACTGTGATGAACAAGGGCTTGGCTGGGCTTATCAGTGCATGGAATGTGGCTATGAGGTGCATCCAAAATGCATTAATCCAATGGTTTCTTGAATGTTTTTAACCTTTTGTTCTATTGTTGGATTGGAAGTGTTTAGTAGTAGTAGTATTGTGGGAAGCATTTCATTGTCATCAAGTTGACAGTAGAGAATCAAGGATTGGAGAGGAACTTCTCCTGTGTCTTCCTTGGAGAAAACAAAACAGTGAAGTAGCATGAAACTGTGAACATATTAATCAACAAAAGCAACTCTTTTGCTGGATCTTACTGCATGAGTCATGAAGTTTGTCAATATCTTGTGTGTTTTCATTTACCAACTGTTTAAGACTAGGATCCTACTACACAAGTCAATCTTATTGTGTTTTTCAGGCTGCCATTGCCCTGACGGAGTCTCCGCTCCCCAAATCCTGCCTAAACATTGGCTTTCGAATTCTCAAATATCGATGATTTTGTAAAATTGAGGAGAATTTATCAAAAGAGTGGGACTAAGGTTGCAAAAACAGCGGCGCAGCCACTTTGGAGGACGATGAATGAGGCGTTACCATTTACCAATCATACGAAAGGGTTTTAGAGAGAATAGAGAGGAGTTTAGCAACGAGGAGCGTTAAATTATCCATATACAATCCTTTTAAAACTTGAAATACACTCCCTCCAGAACACACTTGTAACATACACAAGCTCTGGTTCTTTTGATTTGAGGGGCATTTGGATCTATTCACTAAAAATCGACGAAGATCGGGATTCATTAGGACTTCAGAACAAACAAGAATTATATATATGCACTAAGAAAAACAGGGAATCATATTAGATCTGGAGGAGGAGAAGTATTATGTGCACTTTTTTCAATTCAGAACTTACCGGGGAGTAATTTTGTCTCACAACTTAAGTCAACATCGAAATTTTTTTGGTCAATATTGGTTTTTGATAAAGGTAAAGTCTTGGGAAATACCGTAAGCTTATACAAAGACAAGTTTAATTAGAATAATAAAAGGTAAAAGGTTTAAGTTGCAATATTAAAAATTTATCATGGAACGTATAGTAGTAATAAAGTTTATAACCTGACTCATGAAACCCGTTCCTAAAAGGTATGTACATTCTAAAATCAACGCCAATCTTAAATATATTTGCACTTTCAAAAAATTAGGATCATTTCAAGGCTAAAAGTATCAAGGTTAACCATTTCACCATGATTGGTTATCATGGAATCATGGGCGAAAATGTACACAATTTCACCATGAATAATCGATAACTTTGAAACAGTAATGGAACTGACGAATGGAAAGAGCACTCCAATGCCTGCTCACGGCAACCCTGTCCGAAGCAAAACAAGCCCACGCCGCCGCCGTCAAATCCGGCCTATCGTCTCAAACACGCGCCGCCACAAAGATCATCTCCGTTTATGCAAACCACCACAACTTCACCGAAGCAAACCGTCTCCTCAACGCCATTTCAAACCCGGATATCCTCTGCTACTCAACTCTGATCAATGCAGCGTCGAAATTCGGCCGTTTTCGAGACGCCCTCAAGGTGTTTGTTGAAATGCTTCACAGGAGAATTCTCCCGGATTCTCGTGTTCTTCCCAGTGCTATAAAGGGTTGCGCAGGGTTATCAGTTCTGAAGCTGGGGAAGCAGGTTCATGGCTATGGATTGGCTACTGGGATTGTATCAGATTCATCGGTGGAATCGTCTCTGGTTCATATGTACGTGAAATGTGATGCGCTGAGCTCTGCACGGCGCATGTTGGATGGAATGGATGATCCTGATGTGGTTTCCTGGAGTGCATTGGCTTCCGGGTACGCGAAGAAAGGGGATGTGGAGAATGTGAATGCTTCGATTATGGCTATGGAAAGGGTTGGTATTCGGCCTAATCTGGTGTCGTGGAATGGTGTTATTTCCGGGTTTAATCAGAGCGGGAGGTTTTCAGAGGCGGTGGAGGTGTTTCAGAGGATGCATTCGGGTGGTTTCGAGTGTGACGGAGTTGGCATTTCGTGTGCACTTTCCGCTGTTGGTGACATGGAGGATGTTGTCGTCGGTGTTCAGCTTCATGGTATAGTGATGAAGCTAGGACTGAAAACGGATAAGTATATAGTTAGTTCGCTTTTGGATATGTACGGGAAATGTGGATATGGGGAAGATATCTTTCCCGTGTTTAAAGAAATGGATCAGAAAGATGTCGGCACTTGCAATGCTTTAGTTGCCAGCTTGTCGAGGACTGGCATGGTGGACGAGGCGCTCAGGATGTTCAGAAACTGTCAGGAAGGGGGAATGGAGCTGGATGTCGTTTCATGGACATCCATGATCGGGTGTTGCACGCAGCACGGGAGAGATGCTGTAGCATTGGAGCTTTTTCGAGAAATGGTGTTGTCTGGAATAGAGCCAAATTATGTAACCATTCCTTGCTTGCTTCCCGCTTGTGCTGGCATTGCTGCATTAGCACACGGGAAATCAGCGCATGGGTTTTCGCTGAAGAGGGGCTTTTGCGATGATGTTTATGTCTGTAGCGCTCTCATTGATATGTATTCCAACTGTGGAAGGATCAAAGCTGCGAAAACATGCTTTGAAATGGTGCCTGTAAGGAACCTAGTTTGCTGGAATGCCATGATTGGCGGGTACGCGATACACGGGAAGTATGATAAGGCTAATGATATGTTCCAGTTGATGCAGAGGAATGGACAGAAACCGGACTATGTTACTTTCACGAGTCTTCTGTCTACGTGCAGCCACCGCGGTCTGGTGGAAGAAGGGAGGGGGTTATTCAGTGCCATGTCCGAAGATCATGGGATCGAGCCTCGGATGGAGCATTTCGCGTGCATGGTGAACCTCCTCGGGCGCACGGGAAAGCTCGAAGAAGCATTCTCCATGATTCAGGAGATGCCATTCGAGCCAGATTCTTGTGTTTGGGGTGCATTGCTGAGTTCGTGTCGAGTTCATCACAACTCGGACTTGGGAGAACTCGCAGCAAACAATCTGTTCGCACTGGAGCCGAAGAACCCCGGAAACTATATCCTTTTATCCAACATCTATGCTAGCAGAGGAAAATGGAGTGAACTCCAAAGGGTGAGGGATATGATGATGTCCTCAGGGATCAGGAAAAACCCGGGTTGCAGCTGGATTGAGATCAAGAACAAGGTGCACACGCTTTTAGCCGGAGATTCTTCGCATCCTCAGATGAGGCAGATTCTTGAAAAAGTGTCGAATTTACGCGTGGAGATGAAGAAAACCGGGTATTCAGGTGATACCGAGTTTGTGTTGCAGGATGTTGAAGAACAGGAGAAAGAACACATACTGTGTGGCCATAGTGAGAAGCTAGCGGTAGTATTTGGGATTTTGAATACAAATGCAGGGACTAGTTTAACAGTTATGAAGAACCTAAGGATTTGTGGAGATTGCCATACTTCAATCAAGTTCATATCTAGGTTTGAAGAGAGGGAGATATTTGTTAGAGACACGAACAGATTCCATCACTTCAAAGATGGTGTGTGTTCTTGCCAGGACTTTTGGTGATTTAAGGTTCCATGTTGGATTGAAGAGGTTAACCTATTGTTTATCATTCATGGACGATGATAAGATTCATCCATTTAGCAGCACCTTCGGATAGCATGTCCATAAATCAAACAAAAGTTAAGGACAGAAATCAAGCTAGAAAAGGTTTACGGTAGATATCCAGGTACCTCAAGACACTAGAGGGCTAAGTAATCAACAAAACGTCTCGAGAGGGAACCCATGCAAGAAGGGACTCTAATCAACATAAACTTCATTAAAAGGTCCAAAAATTTTCGTTAGGAAACAAAGTCATAAGTACTCTATCGGTGCTCTTATTATTGACATACTAAACAACTTTTCTTTAACCGAAACACTTCACCTTTATACTAAGAGTTGAAAATATTAGAATAAGGCCATTTATTCAACTATTTTACTCCCCCAATCACGTGGCCTTCTATGATCAATTTCGTGGTCCGCTATCCTAAAACAAGCTGTTTCTCTTGAACTTCCTCTATTCATTACATTCTAAAGGACGGTACCGTTTCAAGTAAATTTCATTGAACCTTAGGAGAAGTGGGAAAGGATGGAGTTGCCATTTTTCTGCTCCGAAAGGCTGAGTTTTTTGGAGCGGCCTTCTTACCATGAGCAGTAGGATGTTGAGGTCAGAAACTCGAAGTGAAATTTTTTTTTGCATGTTCCTAGTCGTGGAAATCCAGTGCTGGTGTCAGAGGTTTAGCCCAGCCCAGTAAATCAAGCAATTGAATCAGCTCTTGAAGCAAACATATTTTAATTTTGTTTAGAAAAAATAATATGTCAACATTATAAACAAACTAATGGAATCTAAGCGGTACATATGGCTATTCCATGATCCACTAACTTGGGGTGGAAAGCAAAATGTCCTAGTAAGCCCAAAGAAAGTGTAACACAGTGACAGAGTCAGAATAAGATGGATCTTGGCGTTACCATCACCAAAAGAGAATGTTTTAGAGTCATGTGAACCAAACTTTATAGGCCACAGTTTGTCTTCACACCCCCATCCAGTTTGTCACCTATTTATTTGGTCCGTTTATTTATTTATTGCACACTATCGACTTTTAAAAGAGCCCGTCTCTTGAAAGACGGTTTTTTCATAAGTTATGGAAAGACCAAGGTTTAAAGTATAAATTAGAAGAAATTAAGATAAAATTTTCGAGTTGCATGAACCGGGTTATAAATTTTATAACTACTACATGTTTCATACTAAAACTTTAATATTGCAACTAAGACCTTTTATCTTTTATTATTCTAATCAAACCCCGTCTTTCCATAAGTCTATGGAAAGACCGTCTTTCCCAAGACTTTGCCCTTTTAAAATTGGAAATGAATTATATTTAAAATAATTGAAGTAAAAAGTAAAATAAATGATTAAAGTTAGTTGAGATTTACATAAACTGAAAGGCATTATATATAGCAAAGGAACGTTTAAAATTAGCAGGTGTGTAGTAAATAGAGTACTGTAGATCTGTCAAATAGGTTAATTGGATCAACTCATTATTCAAATTCAATTAACCCATTATTCAATGGATCTTTATCCAATTAACTCATTTATTAATGGGTCAAAATGAATTGGGCCATTAAATGGATAACTCATTGGGTAATTCATGAGATAACTCATATGACCCAATGAGTTAAAAATATATTATCCAATAAGTCATTATCCAATAAGTTATTTTGTACTCCCTCTGTCCCAGCCAAATCTGCACACTTACTATTTGGAGGTCAAAGTTGTTAAAATTTGACCACATATTTGAGTAGATATATGAAAAATAATATTATCGTATGATATATTGTTAGATTCGTCATAACATGTTGTTTCTAAATATCAATTTTATATGTGTCGTTATTGTCCGTAGTTACATATATTTACAGTCAAACATGTTTTTTGAAGACCGTGAAAAAGATTCTGTGCAAATTCCCCTGGGACGGAGGGAGTAACTAATTCAATAAGTTATCATTCAATAGTTTTTCTGATTTGGTTTACAAATTGTCATTATCCAATGGGATCAGGTATTAAATACTCATTAGTTTTTGGGATTGGGCGGGTGAGAATAATTATGTTAATGAAAAATTTTGATCTCAATGGGTCCCATATTATGTTAACTCAATGGGAATCTAACAAATACCCAATAAATATCCAAAATTACCCAATTAAATGCATGTGTAATATTTAACATAAATATTACTATAATTCACAAATTATATAAATTATAATTCACAAATTATTCGAGCTCAATCTCGTACAATATTCGAGTTCGTACAGTATTCAAACTCAATCTCGTACAGTATTTGAGTTCGTACAAAATTTACACTCAATCTCGTACAATATTTGAGTTCGTACAATATTCGAGTTCAATCTCGTACAATAATCGAGTTTGTACAGTATTTGAGTTCAATCTCGTACAGTATTTAAATTTGTACAATATTCGAGCTCATAAAGTATTTGAGCTTGAGCTCGATCCTATTAGGGGAATATTAAATCATTCGTAATCAAACTTGTGAAAATTTAGTTATCTTGAGATATAAAATTATTCACGGGTCACCCATTACCCAACCCAATTCAATCCACCCAAAATTATCCAAAGGGTAACCCATTATCCAACTCAACTAAACTCAATAACTACAACTCAATTATATCCATTAATCCAATGGATCATTATCCAATAAGTCTTATCCAATAATTGAAAATAGTATATAGATAACGGTTATCCAACGGATGACCCAATCGATTTGACGGGATTAGAGTAATGTTAGGAGTATTCTGCAACACCATCTTCTTTCATTAATTTTTTATTTAAATTTTGTTTAGTATATGTAGGTAAAAGGCCTTAGAAAGTTTTCAACTACTGTCAAATCTTTACTCGATATCGGATTTCACGGTGATAGTTTACAGAATCTCTAAAAAAAATTCGACAAGACAAGATTTCTAAATATTGATAAAAAAAGGGTTAAGGGCGTTTAACACCTCGTCTCTATTTGGCAAAGCAAAGGGAGGCGAAGACTTTTAAGTCGGCAAGAAAGAATTTTAGCTATGGATATCGTTGGAAGACTTGCTGAAATTCAACAAGAATTACAAACTGTGGAAACGGGAGAATTTGCTCAATCTGATATGGGAGCATTCTTCTACACAACAATATGTCCATAAAGTTATTTCAGAAAATTATTTCCTTAAAGTTTGGCTAATAGTTGTGTTGTTGCAAAGCTTATAAAACCAAAAAGTTGCTAGAGGGCATAATACCAAATACCCCCAACGCAGCAAAAGCAAAGCATCTCACACAAAGTATCTATCATAACACCAAGACATTCTCAGTTGCATTAGAACATCAAGAATTTGATCTCCACCTCTCAAAACACCATTACATAAGAACACCAAGAATTTGATTCCCACCTCTCAAAACACCAAAATGGGAACCTGTTTTTCTTGCTTCACAAGATCAGTAGAAATCCCAATATCCACCTCTTCAGACTCCTTCCACGGCTACCCGTTTCAACCTGTAATCCCCGTAGAACCTCGGGAGAACCTTTCGCCGGATCCTCTCCGGCCATACAAGCCTCCTCCTCCTCCACCACCACCACCACCACCACCCCCCCCTCAAGTTGGCCCAATACTCGGGAAACCATATGACGACATCTCAGACATATACGACCTGGACAAAGAACTCGGGAGAGGGCAGTTCGGGATCACGTATCTCTGCACAGAGAAGGCTACAGGCTTGAAATATGCTTGCAAGTCAATTTCAAGACGAAAGCTCGTGACTCGCAAGGACATGGAGGATGTGAGAAGGGAGATCTCCATAATGCAGCATCTGAGCGGGCAGCCTAATATAGTGGAGTTCAAGGGCGCTTATGAGGACAGGAGGAACCTGCATTTGGTTATGGAGCTGTGCTCCGGAGGCGAGCTCTTCGACCGGATTTACGCAAAAGGGAGCTACTCTGAGAAAGAGGCTGCCAGGATAGGGAGGCAGATTGTGAATGTGGTTCATGTCTGCCATTTCATGGGGGTCATTCATAGGGACCTCAAGCCTGAGAACTTCTTGATGGTGAGCCGGGACGACAATTCTCTGCAAGGCGACGGATTTCGGGCTCTCTGTCTACATTGAAGAAGGTAATCAAGCAATGAAAACCTTCTTCCTTGATTTCAGTTTGTTTTTATAAGATTAACATTTGCATACGATATTTTTTACGTACATAATCTCCGTTATGAAAAGAAAACTATATACTCCGTATAGAATCTGTCGGTGTAAGTGGTCGGTCAATTTGATCTGAGTCCACCCTAATTTTTGAGTCACGTCCCTGATAGCTAGAACCAAAGCTAAAATTGGCGTGTGAGACACGATGAGAGGCAATGAACTGACCGTGAGTGTCTGATCATTGGATAAGTTTGTGGGGTCAAGTTTACCAGGTCAATTACAACAGACAAGGTCAACCACCAAGTCAAGAGTCAATCTCTATTAGTCACCTTTTCTCACCCTTCATTTCTGTTGAACGTGAAAGTGTTGTCAGTTTCTGACCCGACAATCCAATTTACTAAGACGGATCTGATAATTCATTTTCAAAATGAAATAACTTATGAATTGACCCGATTACGACTTGTCAAACCTTCTTTATTCAATACATACACAAAAGGTTGGAAAAGAAAAATGTGAACTTGCATGTTTCATGCTGAAGTAGGATCATTGAAGTAGGATCCCCTTTTGTTTGATCTCCTGTACTAGACCTACTGGTCCTTTCAACAACAGCTCAAATTTATTTTATCGTTAATATTGTTTTACCCAACATTAGACAATTAGATAATTTAAAAAAAAGTCATCATCTACACTGAAATGATTTGCAGGAAAGATCTATAAAGAAATTATGGGAAGTGCATATTATGTAGCCCCGGAAGTTCTTCGAAAAAGCTACGGAAAAGAAATAGATGTCTGGAGTGCCGGAGTCATGTTGTACATTCTTCTCAGCGGATTTCCTCCCTTTACCGCAGGTATGTTTAAACAGAAATGAGATATTATCTCATACTAAATCGCACAAAAACTTTTTCACAGTATCCAAAAATATAAGTTTGACAGTTAATATCTTTCACTATATATAAAAGCAGTGCATAACAAGTTGATATTTAGAATCTACTTGTTACGAAGAATCCAACGATATTATATAAGATAATATTGTTGCTTATATATCAGTTCAAATATATGGTTAAAGTTTAACGGTTTTCACTGGGAAAAATAAATTCTTTGCAATTTAGTCTGAAAAGTAACAAAAGTGAGAAAGGATGTAGGCACGGAGAAAATTGATCTTCCTAATTTTGTAAATTCCAGACACGGAGAAAGAAATTTTTGAACAAATTCTGGTGGGGAATCTTAACATGGAAAGTTCTCCTTGGCCATCCATCTCAGATGGAGCAAAAGACCTTGTCCAGAAAATGTTGACAATGGATCCTAAGAAAAGGATCACTGCTGCAAAAGCTTTAGGTAAGTTTTACTTTCTTTTTCCTAAAATTCTAAGCTATTTTAAGCATTGGAGTGATTCTGGATCGTATATACGGACCAGAACATCCATGGCTCAAAGAGGGAGGAGAAGCATCAGACACCCCGATGGACAGCGCTGTCCAAATAAGGATGAAACATTTTAGAGCGATGAACAAGTTAAAAAGGCTTGCTCTCAAGGTATATGAACTTCATATTTCTTTAAGATGTTTTATATGTTCTGAGAGGTTTAGTAGATTGTTGCTGAAAAACATGAGATTACTTTAAGGTTATTGCAGAAAGCCTTTCAGAATCAGAAGAAATCAAGGGACTGAGACAGATGTTCAACAACATCGACACAGATAGAAGTGGCAACATCACATACGAGGAGTTAAAGATGGGATTGTCCAGGTTGGGATCCAAGCTTTCAGAAGGAGAAATAAAACAGTTAATGGATGCGGTAAGATTTTCCAACTTAACTCGAAGAAGATCAGTTGAAGATTCTAATGGGAAAGTTCACTTAATTTCAGGCTGACGTTGACAAGAACGGGACAATAGACTACATTGAGTTCGTCACCGCAACTATGCATCGACATAGACTCGATAAAGAGAATGTGTTAAAGGCTTTCCAATTCTTTGATAAGGATAACAGTGGGTATGTAATCTTTGATGCATTTTTCCTCCACAACTTTCAAAGTTAAGACAACATTCTCTAATCCAATACACGGTTCTACTTCGACATTATCCAGATTCATTACAAGGGATGAACTAAGAGTCGCCATGACAAAATATGGCATGGGAGATGAATCTACCATCGATGAGATTCTCAACGATGTAGATACCAACAAAGTAAGTATAACCCTTACTAATACTCAGAACTTTGCAACTAGAAAGCTCGAATGCTGAAAACTTATCTTTTGCCATGATCAAACAGGATGGGTTAATCAACTTAGAGGAATTCACAAATATGATGAGAAGGGGAGTGGTGGACGATGAGCTAAAGATAAATGATCTGACCTAGTATTCTGCAGAAATCATTCGTTGCTGTCAGCGACCTTGCATATCGAGTGTCTCATCCAATACTTTCAATCTCTGTAATCCGTCGCTGATCAGAAACCGTATCTTCTGCTTGTCATTGCAATTCCTGTTGTTCTCCAGTTCTTGTCTAATCGAATCTCTCAATTCCGCTGCAACAAAAGTTATCCGATAATCACAATATCATGAACAGCACAAAATTCACCGATCTTTCAATATACAAGTATGATTAAGCTGTTTTGCAAGTTAAATCTTCAAATCACCACACTACTAAAACTGGAGATCGAAATCAATTAAAATCTAAACCTAACATTCAAATCAGAACTCAAAATTTCGGAATCCACCAAATGCAGGCCATAGGTTTCGGGTAGACATTTCAGCAAACACTTTACATACATGCTAGATCATTTGGCGGGAAACTAACCTATAAACGCATTAAAAAGAGAAAATAGAGCAGATTCACAAGATCGAAATGAAAAAAAAAATCAGAATTATTGATATCTTTGAATTTCACAAAAAATAGGAGATTAATACCTCGGGATTGAACCGGAGCTCTATGAACGATCCTTAGAGCATGCCGGTAGAGCTTCAGAACTCGAGCTCGGAGAAGAAAATCCGCCAAATCTAGAAACATCGTTCCGGTGCTTAATATAATTCTAATTCACAAAAAACTAAATTAATATCTGAGAAAGTATTGATGAAAGTAACTGTTTGTTGTTTCAGCAAAATCAGCAATGCGAATCAGTTCTCCCGCTCTTTGTAGGAACTAGGAAGATGAAAATGCAAATTGGGTTGTTTGTTCATGGGCCTAGTAAATGAGATCCAATGGATCAAAAGGCCCATGATCTGCAGTGGACCTGGAGTCATTCATCAATCGAGGCATGGTCTAGGCCGGTTATGTTTTTCCAACTTAAATTCGGTTCATTCAGGTTAGATGAAATCCATTCACTAATGTCCAATCAATGCATGTGCAACCTGTGGTGAAATTTTACTAGTTTCTTTTAATTAAAATTAGTTTTTAAACTAAAATTCTTAGAGTCTGTAAAAGATGGGTTGCACATGTATTAGATAAAATGAAGATAAAAATTTTGAGTTGTATAAATCGGGTTATAAACTTCATTACTACTATACGTTGCATAATACATTTTTATTAATATTGCAACTAAGATCTTTTACCTTTTATTATTGTAATTAAACCCCATCTTTTCATAAGCTTATGGAAAGACCGTCTTTCTCAAAACTTTGCCAAATTCGAATGCAAAACAATAAACAATCCAAACAAATTAAGTGTAATTGGATGAAGTTTTACCTATGGGCTAACAAAGATTGGTCTATTTTCCAAGGTACAACACAATCAAATTATTTGGTAACAGTGTATTTGGTAGAGTTGTGCTCATACAAATCTGACTTATTTTGACTAGTTTTGAAAGCAGCGGAAGATCAACTTCTACTTTTTCTCAAAAAATAACTCTGGCTTCTTATATAATATTTTTTAACAATTTACCGGCTGCTTAAATTATAAGCAAATCACTTATAATCCTTGTCAAATACTTTAGTCCAGCTTTACAAGGCACTCCTTGACAATATTTCACATAAATTCCAGAGAACCAACTAAAACCATAATGACATTTATAAGAAAGAAGATGAACACAAATTCATATCTTAACATGCTGCACTAGCAGCTCTACCAATCATTTGAATAAGACATTATAAAATTTTGCACTGATTTCACAAGAAAGTAATATGTTTATCATATATCTGGTATGTGGCGACCTCTAACTTTATATAACTATCCTTGGTAAAAATGCATCAATTGGATGAAGAGGATTAGGGTTGAATTAAAGAAGCTGAATCAACCAAAAAATGAGCTCAAAATTTTTTTTTTTTAAGAGAATATTTGTATCATTAATAATTAGAAGAGTTTACAAAAGGTGGAGGTGTACTCCATGAAGAAATGTCACTCAAACAAGGCCTTTGATATTGTGCCAATTGGTCCGCAGTTGAATTTTCCTGTCCAGGAATCCATCTAACTATTGAATCACCAATGAACGGTATCAATGATTTTGTATCATTCATAAACATGCTGAAATCTTATCTATTTTTTCCTTCCATTGGAGAGCTTGGATTACTTGTTGAGCATCGCCCTTAATGATTGAGGGGAACAAGAATTTTCCAATGCATCCCTTGATAGCCTCTGTGAGTGCCAACACTTCCACTATTAGTGTTGGGTATTTACTCCTATGCATTTTGCATCACCGTATACCCATTTGTTATCGAATGTTTGCACATGCCATCCTAAGTAGATTCCATTTACTGATGTAGCCGCATCAAAGTAGAGAGTTGCTCCTGATAAGGGATCATCTACGATTTGGCTTACTCCAACATTTAGAGGTCCATTTTTTAGTTTCCCTCTTTTAATTTCCTTAATCTGGGACAAAGACTATTGGGTGATATGCAATGGTTGTATGTCATGTCTTTCCCCGTGCAATAACTGGTTCCGATGGTACCATAAATGGTTTAGCAAGATAGTCATAAGTGACATTCTGTCATTATCCATGTCAAGGATTACATCTATTAACCAAGGTTGCTATTGGTTGCTAATGTAAGTATATTTCATTATGGAGGCCTGCTTCAAACCATATTTGATGAACCGGTGGACAATGGAAAAAAATGTGTTCATCAGATGTATCCTCTGATTCACATGTGAGGCAGAATTGTAAAGCTGGGCATTTCCTTTGAATCAGGTGCTTTGTTGTCAGAATTTGATCTTTACATGTCCACCATATAAAATGACTTATCCTTGGGGGCGCTGTCAATTTCCAAATCTTGTTCCAGTGGATTGAAGGTCCAGCACTGCTACTAGCCATGTCCCCTGCATTATCCAAATAGATGGAATTAATAGAAAGTTTGTAGCCTGATTTTACCGAGTAATTACCATCCTGTATAGGCTGCCAAGTCCATGCATCTTCCTGTTGATTTTGTGGTCTAGGCATTGTAAGGATCAACTCCGCTTCTTCATCATTAAAAGTCTCTTTTATTAAAGCATAGTTCTATTGAGTCCCACTTGATAAGCAAGTGGATATCCATGTGTACTCCCTAGAGCATCTATGTTAAAATGTTTCAAATCTTTAAACCCCAGTCCTCCTAATCCATTGGGAGTACACATGGATATCCTCTTTTCCAAGTGAATTTTCCTCTCATCATCTGTGCTTTCCCACCAATTGTCCTTTCCCACCAATATTTTGCATATGATTCGTGAATGTCCTCTATTAAGGTATTTGGCAATCTAAACAGGACATGGTGTATGTGGGCATAGCTTGAAGGACTGCTTTGATGAGCACTTCTTTTGTACCTTTTGACAGCTGTTTGTGCTCCCAACTTTGGACTTTTGACCAAAATTTTGTTTTTATATGCTCTAGGGATGGTATTTTTGAACGTCCAAACTTGGTCGGTAGTCCTAAATATTTGTCCAGCCCAGTAGATTCTACCATACCCATAGTTGCCAAAATACTGGTCTTAGTGCCATGATCGACATTAGGGCTGAAGAAGATGAAAGATTTGTCAAATTTTACTTTTTGTCCTGAGATCTCCTCATAGCCATGAAGAATCTGTTTCAACTGGGTAGCTTCCCTTTCTGTAGCTACACCAAAAACAAGTGTCATCCGCAAAAGGCAAATGAGATATGGTAGGAGCAGTTCTTACAATTTTCAACCCTGATGCCTGCCTGTCTTTAAGTTTTTTTTCCAGCATATGTGAAAGCACTTCTCCACAAATAACGAATAAGTATGGTGATAAAGGATCGCCTTGTCTAATTCCTCTTGTTGGCTTAAGGTCTCCAAATTTTGTCTCATTGAGCATAAAAGAGAACTTCACTGAAGAGATACAACTTTCTATGAGGGATATGAATCGTGATTAAAATCTCATTCTCTCCGATACCTTCGGCAGAAATGACCGTTCGACTCGATCAAACGCTTTACTCTTGTCCAATTTGATTGACATAAATCCTTTTTTTTCCAGTGTCTTTCCTTTGATATAGTGGTGAGCCTCGTGAACTACAAGAATATTATCAGAGATTAGCCTATTTTTTTACGAATGCACTCTGGGATTTTGATATGGTTGACCATATGACTTGTCGCAACCTATTCGATACACATTTAGTAACTATGCGATAAATGACATTACAAAGGCTGATCAGCCTGAATTGAGAAACTTCTGTCGATTTCTCAAATTTTGGGATTAAGACCACTGTAGTTTCATGTATAGCGTTAATTGGTATTTCTTGGTTTAACAACATCAGCGCGTATAGCGATACCTTTGGGCCCACTTTGTGCCAATATTTTTGGAAAGAGGATGGTGCCATACCATCTAATCCCGGTGACTACTTAGTTATAAGTTTATGACCCGAATAGTGCAACTCAAAAATTTTATCTTGATTTCTTCAAATTTGTAATTAAACCTTGGTCTTTCTATAACATATGGAAAGACCGTCTTTCAAGAGACGCACTCATAAATTTTTCAAGAAAAAAAGATACAATACAAATTATTTGTTGAATTAAAAATAAAATACAAAGAGAGAATAATAAAGTAATTTAGATATTAGAATAAAATTATGCATATAATTATGGTCATATGGGTTCATGGGTCGGGTCTAGGTCGGATCTGGGTCTTAATATTTTTAGACCCGGACCCGGACCCAATGAGTATGAATTTTTTGGACTCATACCCGACCCAATGGGTCTGGGTCGGGTCCTAAACCCATGGTAATCCCTAAATGAGATGTACATTATTCTTCATTCTCTCAGGGGGTATTTATAGGAAAACTTTGGGGGAATAACACAGTATTCCCCTATCATAAATACACAGTGATATAATTAATTATTACAAATCTATCTTATTGCTAATGAGCACTGCATTATTCATTCATAACAAAGATAACATAGTAATGTCCAAAACAACTGTATATATTACAATATAAAATCATAGTGTTTTAATTTAGGCTTGCTGATATTGATCCCTTCATTTTAAATCATTTAATGTACTCAAATGTGTGATTGTTACATAATTAAGCAAGACTTTCACTAGCGTGTTTTGCATGAGTTTACCAAATAGTTTTATTATTTATTCTATGCCGACAGATTTTAACATTTTGTTATGTTGGATTTATACTTCGTATTATATTGTTCATTGTACCACCGTATATGTTGACTTTCCACAACATTTTAATAGACCGGTGCCTTGTGTTTCATTTCTTCCCTACCTTCAAACAACTATAATTTCTATGTTTCTTTCCATCTAAAATTACGTTAAAAAAAATTGATGTATTATACGTATATTAAGTTCAGTAGATATAAGAAACACGAAGTTGCGTATATCAGTATACAAGAATAATATATTTTTAAAAATATATTATAAGAAATCTAGCTAGTTATTCTGTGATAGTAACATTACTTATGTATATGATATAAAATTTATAATCGAATGCATTTTTTGAAAAATTCTACTGAAGAATATTCCTAATTCAATGAGTAGATAACTTATCTCACAAATTACACATCAGAATTCATTTAATTATTTGAGATTACCAGATAAGAACAAAGAGTCACCCTCATTTTCTAATTTTATTTTCAAAATTAGTCACTCTCTAAGCGTACGGCGTCATAATTATCTCCAACTATATTTTGGTGTGCTTAAAATTGATTATTGCATTATATTATTACTAATAATATAGCGCATGGTTCAATTCAACAGCTTGTTCGTGTAGACTTTTGAACGCAGTATTAATTGCAATACCAATGCCCAAGTTGGCCATAACTTTGATATCATCCTCCCCTTAGACTTCTCCCCTGTCCTCCTCTTTTGACCATTCCCTCACATTTCTTGACCACTTCTCAATTCCTCATTATATCTTTGCACAATTTTCGCAACACCATTTCCATAATTTTCCTTACCAGGGTTTTAAATACGCTACGGGGTATTGTAAGGTGCAGAGTGACGCTGCTGCCACGATCCCCTGAGATTCAGACCTTTGTCGCTCAGATTCGTCCGTCGGAAAAACACGGGGTGCGACTCCACAATGGAGAAACACGGAGCTGGGATTGTGGCGAAATCCAAGTTCAAGTTCTTGATGCTTCTACCAAAACCAACATCTACATCAGCAACGGCGGTAAATTTGCACAGCCAGAATCAATACCCTTTCAGTCCGGGGAGAGCATTTGCAAACAAGATGATCAAAACGCATAGCCAGTGTCCGATCACTTCCATAGTTTTCCAAGAAGCGAGGAACAAATCCAACAACCCCGGTTCGAGTTCGCGGTTCACCAAAGAACCAACCTCCCCGAAGATCTCATGCATGGGGCAGATCAAGAACAGGAGGAAGAACAAGAAGAACATCAAGAACAAGAAAAATGGTACCGGTAGCTCCCCTTTGCTGGAGCCCAAGAAGCCAAAATCCCCTGTTTCGAGAAACCCCTTCAGAAAACAGGGGAAGAAACCAGAAGCCCGATCTGATACAGAATCTTCAACCAAACTTGCTGATCGAGCGCCGAGTTTGAGCCAGATGAAGAGATTCGCGAGTGCGCGTGAAACTCTCTCCAATTTCGATTGCAACAAAGCCCAGATCGCGCCGGAGAATCGCGATCCCGGGTTTTATTCAGAACAGAGCAGTGAAGAAGATGAAGATGAAGAGGAAAGGCAAGAACCCATGATTCCTTTCTCTGCTCCGATACTGAGAGGGGATTTTGAAGGTGGAGCTTCTTCAATGGAGTTAAGGCCGAGAAAGGAGATTAATCTTTGGAAGAGAAGAACTATGGTTCAACCTAAACCTCTTCAACTGCATTGATTTCCTAGTTGGATAATGTTAGATTTTACTCATATTAGAGATAATATGTTGATATTCATTTAAATGTTGATTTGTTTATCCAAGTTTGTTGTCATGTTTCTATTATTAGGTTTGAGTTCTTTGTCGTGGATAATGAGAGAATACCAATTGTGTAATCGTGTCTAGTAGTAGTAATTATAATTAGTTTCAATTGTTTCACCATAATTACTTGGGAAAAATAATGGTTCAAGTAGTCCTTTTTACTTGGAGCTTGGTTACTTTAGTGCTTTTGAAATTTCGAGTCATCTGTGTTTGTCTGGTCGATTTAGTTTTTTGATACTGAGTGATCAATAATGATATTTTGTCTCACACTGGACGAGATCAGATCATCCGTCATGAGTTAGAAATGTCGCTTAAAACTTTTAGAATAAAACGGCGACGAACATAATGAACAGTGGCGACAGTGACAGAGCCACAAGGGGACTGGAGTCCCCCTCTAGCCCCTGCGAGAATGAAAAATAGCAGAAATTACTAAGTATAATTTTTGGGCGGAAAAAATAATTTACAAAGTCCCACTAAAATAGATTTTTTAAAGATTCCTTCTAACCTCCGACATCTACCCCGATGATGAATATGATCCCATGTAATGATGATCTACCACTCCCAAATCATTAGGGATAAAGTTTGTATTTGGCATTTTAAGGATATTTTCTTGCACTTTTCTTATGAAACCTTTTACAGCAATGCATTCTTCTTTCATTCATGTGCTTAGCATATTCCTAAACCCTAATTGTGAAAAGGAGCTAAGATATCTTGTTTCCACGTTTGCACGGTCTAATATGTAGTCAACAAAATATCCAGCTATTAAATCGTGTTTACAACCGATTCAATCGATGAAATTTACCAACTAACCAAACGTTAACTACTACCTCAACCCAACATAAAATTATCATATTGTGACGAAACTGGCAATTTTTTCTACGTTGTCCCAAAAGCACTGCTTGAAAATGTCATAATGTACGGCACGAGATGAGAATAGTCGACAAATTATTTTCATAGCCATTAAACAATTACAGTAAACATAAGTACTCCAACTGATAATAGAAGAAAAGAGGTTTGACCAAGTAAACCAAGCCACTCTATATTCTAAACATAGGTTGAGCACACGTGTAAATAATTAAATGTATTGGAACCAACTCATACAATTCTGTTTCAATTTTTAAGATTGATAATCTTCTTCGCATTTCATTGTTGGTAGAGTAATATGCAGATATAACCCTATATGTTGAGGAAAGTGCAGATATAATCCTTAATTATTTTTTGGTGCAAATATAAACATGACTATTGAATGAAAGTGCAAATACAACCCTCCGACCGTGATTATGGTGTTGACTAACAAATTTCAGCAATTGACCAATTGAAAAGACTAAAATACCTTGCTACCCCAAGCCTTAAATGAGAAGGACAATTATGTCCTCCCCACCAACCACTACCACCACCCTCTAGCTCCACCTCCACCTCCACCGCCAGGCCACCACCACCACTCACCTGGCTCCACCACCGGCCAACTCCGACACTCGTCCACCACCAGCATCACCCACCACCACCACCACCCACCACCACCACCCACCACCACCACCAACCTCACTCTACCACCACCAACAACCTCACTCAACCCTCACCCCGCCACCACCAACAACACCGATCCCTGACAACCACCACCAACCCCTCTCGCCAACTTCCGGTTCATCGCCGTCAACAAGACCACATCCACCACCATCACCATCAACTCAACCATCGCCACCATACTCCACCACCGCCACCTGTATATTCATCACTACCACCGCCAGGTCCGCCACCATCTCCAGTTTATTACCAGCCACCTCTACCTCCACCATCATCGACGACTCTACCACCATCGCCACCATCTCCGGTTTACTACCAAATTGAGCCCACTCCCGCTGCCAAATCGAGCCCACCTCTACCACCGTCGGCGACTCTACCACCACCGCAACCATCTCCGATTTACTACCAAATCGAGCCCTCCTCAACTGCCGGCAACTCTACCAAATCGAGCCCACTCCCGTTGCCAAATCGAGCCCACCGCTGGTGACTCTACCACCACAGCCACCAAACCCACCTCCGCCACTATCGATCACTATTTTTAGCGCCGCTTAGCCAAGTGCGGGAAAACTGCGATCCAGAAAATTAACCCAAACCCGCACATCAATTTTGGACTGCCGGCATCGACGTCTTCATCTCCCCCGGCATCGATTTTGGCCCGCCAACATCAACATCCTCCGCATTTAAGATGAAGGAGACGAAGAAAGCCCAGCGCCATCGGAGGTCTAAAACAACAGACCCGCTCAGCCTGTGGACAACTATCAGAACTCCAAGCCCAGTACCGTTCCATCTCTAAGCAGCCAAGCGTGAGCACAGGGAAGCTGTGCACCACCACTCTCCGGCTAGCCCCTTATGCTCGTTGATGTTCACGAAGATTGAATCGTTTCCCTATCTAGAACGAAGATTGAATCATTTCCTAATATTATTTCGATCCTCTCCCAAATGGAGGGTAGGGGATTTTAATTTCAATATTTATTTATTTATTCTTTTTACAGGGGGAACACATAGTCTTTTCAGTGTATTTCGGCTTCCAACTGCCGAATAAGGTTATACTTGCACATAACCTGAATATATAGGGTTATATTTGCACTTTCAATTAGCGCAGGGTTATATATGCACTTTCATTAATTATATTGGGTTATATATGCACTTTCAATTAGCGCAGGGTTATATATGCACTTTCATTAATTATATTGGGTTATATATGCACTTTCATTAATTATATAGGGTTATATTTGCACTTTTCCCTTGTTTGTAATTAGAAGAATTGATTTGGAGGAAGTTTCTCGAAAAGACGATGTAACTATGCACCTTCAGGAAAACGAGAGAGGATAAGGAATCTTTGAAAGGACAAGGGGAAGAATTGTCGTGGCACACGCACCTTCCTCGAGCATCCCTACCTCAGAAGATCAGAAAATGCCTTTCATCTTCCTCCCTTTGCCAGTTCTTGCCACCTTCGTATTCCAGTCATTCGCAGTTGGGAACTAATGGTTGGTTGATCTAGGTCTGGAAAATTGGTAACATAGCAAAAAAAAAAAGTTTATGGAAGAATGGTAACATGGTAACATGGTTGAAGACGTAGATCGATCACCACCAATTTTAGTTGCATGTTCCAATAGTTGGTTGATCTAAATTAGGAAAATTGGTAACATACCAGAAAAAAAATAGCTCATGAAAAAAAGATGTAGATCGATCACCACATACTTTAATTACACAGTATCGTATGAAAACACAGATACGATGTAAAGCTCAATTTTAACCTGCCAACCCAACCTCCTTACACAATCTAAGTCACCTTAACACCTAGGTATCTCAAAATCTCCCCAATAAGCTCCCCTTTCCCCGACCCAACATACCTCCCCTTAACCTCCCCATTCTTAATAAACACAAAAGTAGGCACCTCCACCACCTCCATATCCTTCAAGAAGTCCATGCAGCTTTCATTCTCATCCCCATTCATCCTCGCGAACACCGCCGCATCCGTCATCTGCCGCGACAGCTTTAGCACTGTGGGGTAGACCTTCACGCAGGGCCCGCAGTGCTTGAGCCCAACATCGAGTACGATGAGCTTGTCGTCGGCCTTGTGGTCGGCGATGAGGCTCTCGACATCGGTGCGGGAGTGCAGTTGCACGACCGCACCATGGTTGTCGCCGTAGTAGAGGACGTCGCCCTCGAGCCGATCCGGGCCGATGGCTTCTTCCTCGTGGATTTTTTGCATGGATTTGTAGAAGGTGAAGTGCGGGACTTGGTCGATGTTTTCGCGTTTACAGAGTTCGCGGGTCCTGTCGGACTCGTCACCCATGACGAGGAGGAAGTCGACGTCGTTGCAGTTCCAGCTTAGATCGACCATGAAGGGGTAGATTTTCTTGCTTGGTTCGCTTTCTTTCTCGGCAAACTCCACCACCACTAGCCTGTTTATACGAAAGGATGAATTGATTATTCAGAGGAATATAGTCTAAAATAAACCATCAATGAACAATAAAATTGGAAATACTCCCTGCAGAGGGCTTTCTTTATTACTCGTACTTTTTAAAATCCACACCATTTAAAATGCTTCCTCCATCCTCTATGCCAAGTTCTGATAAAAATTGATGGGCTTTCTGTGTGTTTTTTTAAAGACGATTTAGAATAAATTCGAGACAAAGTTATTTAAACAACTTGTTTCATACTAGAGATTTAGAAAAGATTTGTAGACTCTAATCAATTTTGAAGGTTTCTTGCTATTCAAAATAATTCACTTCGATTCAGCCACATAGATCGATTCACTTCGGTACTTTAAATTGCTTTATATTAGAGATTTTCACAAACATAAGATGATTTCTACACACCAGTAAAAGTGTTTTTGGTGACAATAACAACCGTTTTCATTTCCTTAGTTTAATACCTCCTCCGTCCCATAATTATTGATATATTTATTTTTTTACGGTCTTTAACGATCAAGTTAAATCTCTACATATGTATTAATATTTTTGTATTAATATTTAAAAAATATATGTTAAGATGAATTTATTTTTATTATATACATATATATATATATATATTAATTTTTATTTAAAGTTAAAGTTTATCGAGTTTAACTTTTAAAAAGTAAATCGAACAATAATTTTGGAACGAAAATACCATGAAAGAAAAGTAAATAAATAATTTAGAATTTGACGAACGGAGTATCACCTATCTTTCGCGGCCCGGAGTGCTTCGTCGAACTCCTCCACGCTGTGGACTTTCCGCACTCTCTCATCACTCGGCGGCTTGCTCTTCACGCCGGCGGCGGCGGCGGAGGAACCGGCGGCGGCCTTCACAGTACTGAAAATCCGACCTCGCCGGAAAAGTTGACCGGAAACCGGATTAACGGCGATCCTTTGCTTAAAGGAGAAAGTCAAAAGGGTAGTTTGGTCCGGCAGCGGTTTAGCCAGAAAATTGGTGATTGTAGCCATGAGTTGTACCATGAGAAATGTTTGGGCAAGATCGTTGTTATTATTGTTGCCATCTTGACATGCGAAAAGGAAAAATCTGGGATTGGTGGGATTTTATCCACTCGTTTAGTTGTGTGTGGCTAATGCTATCCACGTCATCATTTCTTGTCTGATTTTTATTTTGCCTGTCTTATTATTGAGATTGTTGGTGCCTTTTAGCCTCAAGATCATGGATATTCCTTCGTGATTTTCATCATAGAAGAGGGATTTTATCCACTCGTTTACGCTCCATTATTTTGACATCATAAACTAATGAGAATGTAAATTATGGTGTTTGAGTGCCAATTTAAATCTTTTGTGGATATTGGGTTGGAGTTCATAGCAAAATGAAAACATTTCCTTTGGGAAAGTAGGAGAAAGTAGAAAATATGTGGAAATAGGTTGTTAAAGTCCTGAATGAGGGTAAGAATTTATTCTCTCAGCACATGTTTTCGGAGATTTTTTAAACACTACATTAATAAGAATTTATCAAACACAAAATTTAAATTACAAGAAAGTAAATGGAACATAAGGTAAAACAAAAAAACAATGAACGAAAGAGGACCGGTGCAGGAGGTGATTGTATGTGAAGGGGGCGGCGGTGGAAACGGGCTGGTAAATGGCGGTGGAAACTGGCAATTAGAATGAAAGCATGGACAATGAAGCAAGTAGGAGAAAAAGTTAACGCTATTACATTCAGAATATATTATATGTCAGCAAATTTTTTATATGTAAGTGTGAAGCGAATCCGATTCTGACACGTGTTTCACAAATTCCTTATTTCTTCCATAAAATATCTCTTACTGTAATAAATATGAAATTTGTGAAGCACATAGCATAATATGATCCGTCCAACACATACATATTCAACATTTGATAATCTCTCTGTTCCAGAGAAATCTGCACACTTTCCTTTTATGGTTGTCCCAGACAAATTTGCACAGTTTTCTCTTTTAGAAAATGTGTCATTCTAAATGACATAATTACCCTTACAAATATAAAATTTCACATAAGCCCACAAACCCTCTCCTCCTCAACCCTAATTTATGCATATTCAAAACCCCCCAACCACTTTTTTTTGCTCTGCCCACTCCTCTCTGCCTCTGCCTCATCCCTCCCCTCACCTCCGCCTCATCCCTCCCCTCACCTCCTTTCTACCAGATCCACCTTCTCACGCCAGCATCTATCTCTACTGTGACCCACTCTCGGACGTCACCCCACCCCCAATTCCCTCGCCATCACCACAACAATTTCCTCGCCTAACCACCCACTAGTCGGTGGCGCAACGAAATCATCGCGGCTCGGCACTGCTAAATGGTTGGCGGAGATAGGTGGATGACGAAAAGAGGCGCAGAGACGGAGAGGCAGAGAGAAGAGCGGAGATAGGCGGAGAGAGAGACAGATCTAGAGCGTTGAACCGGAGGAAGAAGACGAGGTAGTTTGGTTATTTTAGTTTTAAAAAATTAAAAGTCCCACATTATTTCTATGCAAAATGCCCCGAGATGGAGGGAGTAGCATAATATACAACTTTATGAGTTAATGCAATGTACTCCCCCCGTCTCATTTCAATCTGCACACTTTGACTTTTAGTAGTTGACTCAAAAATGGTTTGATTCTGAATACAAATATATTTTATTAACATTAATATAAAATTGTGAAAAGTTGATATTATGAAAATATATGTTATAACGAATCCAACAGAGTATCACTCAATAGTATCTATAACTATAGACTAATTCAATTTTATGGTTAAAGTTACGAAGTTTTGACTAAATGAATAGTTAAATCGCAGCCTGAAATGGGACAGGGGGAGTACAAAACATACTCACTTTGGTCCTCTTTAAATGGTCTCATTCATAGTGGCACAATTTTTTTAGAAAATGAAATATGTGGTAGAGGTTGAATTAAGAGAATAAAAAGGAGATTGAGTGGTAAAAAACAATATATGATTTACTAAATGTGGAAAGAGCCAAAGTAAAAAAACCATCCAAAAATAGAATATGAGCCATTATAAGAGAATCGAAGGGAGTAAGAGGCATTGCAGAAAGTATAAGTTATATAGGATGTGTTTAGCAGAGCTTATAAACTGCTATGTTTATAAGTAAAATACATTTTATTGGTTGGTAAAATGCTAAAAACAACTTATTTTAAAAGTATTAGTTATTTTTGGAGGAATAGTAGAAGTTGATCTCCTCCCGATTTACTTATAAACACAGTTCTTCCAAACAAACCCGCAAACATGTGGGTATTGGGGCTAGTAGGCTTCCTGTATTGGGGCTAAAGCCCAAAAGTTAAACTATTTCAGGCAATAGGAGTACACTCTTAATCGCGGGCCATCTGAAGTTCTTGCTTTTAAGTAACAAAGGAACAAGAACCACTTGGGAAATTACGAGGATATCCCACCTCTCTCTTTCATGGAATAATAATTTTAATTCCAAAAATAATAATAATAACAATAATTTTAAGTGAATTAAAAGGTTGAGTTCCATCTTTGTGTAAAAATAATGTGAAACGGGTCAAAAATTACATTGGTTGTATTGGGTTGTCATAGTAAAGGAGTTGGTTAATCAAGAAAATGTTAGATCATCTTCTGTTTAGGGAAAAGAGTATGTCCAGTCTAATTTGTCCAAGTTCCTAAATCGATGTCGTTTTACACTTTTGAATTAAAACAACATCATACTACTTATAGCACAATAATGTTGTTTGATTTAAAGGGTTAATATGCTATCATTTTAATATCTGAATAAACTGAACACTTGGAACAATTATCGGGTCTCGGGTCTCGATTAGAATTGCCTGGTTGACATGGCAACCACCCAACGGATGAAAAAATATGTCAAGTAATGATTATTGTATTAACCTTGTGAAAATTATCATTTGACAATTGCAAGAGACATCGAAATATACTTAAGAGACATGGAAATACACTTTTTCAAATACATAGATGTCACTACAATTTAGGATAGAAAGAAGTAGTATTTCAGAGTTGCAACAGTTAAAAGTTATAATGCCTTGAATCATATGGAGACTTTTATCACTTTCAATCTTACCTTATTAAAACACAATATACCAAAAATCTGATGTGGGGGTGTTTTCACTTTCTTTCTCCTTCTCTAAATTAGTTACTGGAGGAGTAAAAATTTATAAATAATCTGACTTTATATCGATTAAGAGAATATATATAAAATCATAAAAGTAAATTCCGAATCTAAGCCTTACAAATTTTCATAATGAAGTGATTGGTGTTACTAACTTAGTATTTTATCAAGAATATTCCCTCTGTTCCATCCAAGGATTTCTATTATCTTTTAGCACAAACTTTTACGCATGAAGTGATAAATTGGAATGAGTCTGTTAAATTGCATTCACAATTACGTCCAAATAAGAAAATAATCAAAACAAGAATCTTAGTAGAGATATACTAAAATAGAAAGTATAAATCTTTAATTGGGTTGAAGGATTACGTTTTTTAAAACACAAAATAAATCTAAATTGCTTTATATTCAAGAGTTCAAGTGAAGTGATTGATACAAAGACATCTAAGTTCTACCTTGAAAGGTTTGGCCTCCCTCCGTCTCAGATTAAATTACAGCATAATCATTACACACCGTTTGAGAAACATGTTTGACCGTCAATATGTTTAACTACGTATAATAACGGCAAACAAAAAGTTACCTTATAGAAACTACTTGTTACGACGAATTCAACAATATCACAAACGATAATATTTTGTCTCACATATCTATTCAAATATGCTGGCAAACCTTGATAGAGAACAATGCCATAAAATAAGTGGGTAATTTAAGCTGAGACACAAGAAATATCAATTATCAAATTTACAATTGGCGGGAAGGGAAATTATGACGTCAGGAAAACAACTGATCAGGATTGTTCGGTTAAAATTTGAAGGCGTAACAATGCCCAGCACGCCTCCTTGCTTCTCAAGTGACAAAGGCAGCGCCTAAATCTAAATGTGATTAATCCCTTTAACGAACTTGCAAGCTACGCATTGTTTTTTCTCACGCCTTTTGACTTATTTGTCACCTCGAAAATATGGTAATTGCTAAATTTGATTCTTAAGTTTTATAAAGAAGTAAAGCACAAGTCCAAGAGGAAAAAGAAAAGGAAAAGAAAAGGGAAAGTAAAGCACAATAAATAGTGTTTTCCTTTTTTTGCTAGTATGGAAATTCTAAGAAGCAAAACAAAACACTAATAGAGTAGTAAATAATTCATTTTTAAGATGCGCTCATTATGAATATATGTTCATCATATTGGTTTTTTAATACACAGTGGCAAAATATAATGTGTTTTTAGAATATCGTAAAATTGGTATATCCAATTAGTAGATAAATCTTATAGAATTCATACTGACCAATAAGTATATTCATACTGACCATAAAGATATATCGTAACATTGGTATATCCAATTCGTAGATAAATCTTATAGAATTCATACTGACCAATAAGTAAATATAGTCAAAAAGAAAATAGAGTAAATATATTCAATATAGTCAATAAGATAGAGCAGTATATAATGTGTTTTATAATGACGTGATAGATTAGTATATTGAATAGGGATTGGTGTATCAGTACTCCCTCTATCTCAACTTAGGCTGTAGAGGGAAAAATAAAGTCTAAAAAATATGAGACGTAGAAAATGATGTAATTGCCCTTTGTCAGCAGAGAACTTTATCTCCACCACCAACCCTGATGCCTATTGTCACCATCTATCATCACGTCTAAATCAAAACATCACATTTACATAAGGGTGAACAGGAGAGACGGTGGCGATGGTGAAGGCGGAGGTGGTGGCAGCAATGAAGGGCGGCGGTGAAGAGCGGAGGTGGTGGAATAAAAAATGGTGACAATGGTGAAGGGCAGGTGGATAGTGACGGTGAAGCAGTGCAGTAAAAACAAAGCGGATTGGATATTTTTGAGGGTTTTGAAGCAGTGAGTAGTGAATATTGTCGATTTCGTTAAAAAAATGAGGACAAGTTTGTAGAGGAAGGTGGGAAGATGGAATTAACATACAATTAAAGTTTTATATTGTGGGTGAATTTATAATCCAACACGTAAATGACTGTTTTATTTGTAAGTTTTAATTTGGGAAATATACCAATATAACTCTATCTATTTTGATAAATGCAAATATAACTCTCAGATAATTTTTAGTGCAAAAATAACCCTAATTAATTGACATAATTGTCAATATAAGCCTAGAACACTATTTATGGGCGTTGACTGGGGTTAAAATGACAAAAACAACCCTTAACCTAAAATCTATAAATATAAGGACAATTTTACCCTCAAGACCACAACCTCCACCACCAGCATGGAGGAAGTTCATTACACTTTAAAAGTATGGAGGAATTTCATTCAACCGAGGGGGGTTCTAGTTAAGATATTTCTCACGTTACGTGAGGAGTTCAATTTATTCTGCATTTCAAATTCTTCCGTGTTTAATATTTTATATCAACCAAACAACTTTACCTATTCTAAAATCCTAAAATTTTATAATTACCACACATCTTAATGCATACCAAACAACTCCTAAGTCCCATCAAACGTGACCAATTGATATTCCAAAAGGTCATTTTGCACTGTAAATGACTAAACAAACCTAAATAGATTTAACATTAGCATCTCATTTATAATTTGAAAAGATATAAGATGTGATTGGTGGAATTACATGTAGACTTACTTTAAATATAAATAAAAAGAGACATCTTTTCCGTTTTTCTTTTAACACACCTTATTATTTTTTCTACTCAATAATATATATTTTTTTATTTCATTGTCATTATTTTTTCTCGGCATATTTCTTTTTCGAAAATTATAATGCCAAATCAAAATGCGACAATATAAATGATAGAGATGGATTATCAATTAATAATACCCTGAATTCAGTTAATTAATAAGCAAAGTATTGGAAAAGACCGTCCTTTCACAAACTTATGAAAAGACGAAATTTAATTAGAATAATAAAAGGTAAAATGTTTAAGTTGCAACATTAAAAAATTATTATGCAACGCGTAGTAGTAGTTGTAAAGTTTATAACCTGATTCATGCATCCGATAATTTTATCTTCATTCATTTTAATTTACACTTTAAACTTTACTCTTGAACACTACCTTTCAAGAGATGAACTCTAATTAATATTATTGAAAGACCAAGAATCTTTTCACGTGAAAAAGACATTCATATCCCTGCATATATGGAGAGACACGTAAATAAAACATCGGTCTTCTATTAAATCATTATAAACTATAGTGCTCTAATTAGTTACTCAAAATAAAAATCAGAACTGCTAGTTAGACCGTATAAAGTGTGATATGATGTGATTTCCTGCCCCTTTAAAAGTCCACCTCTATTTTTTCACCCACTATTCTACACCTGTTTTGTTACTAATATTCTCTCCATTCCAAACTAACTTCACATAATCTTTTACTTAATCTCTAAAGAGTGCGTCTTTTAAAAGACGGTCTTTCCATAAGTCATGGAAAGACCAAGGTTTAAAGTTTAAATTAGAAGAAATGAAGATATAATTTTCGGGTTGCATTAACCGGGTTATAAATTTTATAACTACTACATGTTGCAAACTAAAATTTTAATGTTGCAACTAACACATTTTACCTTTTATTATTCGAATTAAACTCCGTCTTTCCATAAGTCTATGGAAAGACCGTCTTTCCCAAGACTTTGCCATCTTTAAAACACATGCTTGACTATTAATATTTTTAATTTTAACTATGTATAATCATAAAAGTTCATATAAAAACTAGTTGTTACACTGAATTCAACTATACCGTATACAATAACATTGTTGCTTATATCTATTTAAATATAAATTAAATTTTAATAATTTTGTTAAAAAGAATAAGTGTGCAGTTTAGTTTAGAACGGTGAGCGCATCTCTCTCTATATATAATAAAAAATAGACTTTCTTAAAATATTCCACCTAAAAATATTATTATTTGCATATTAAGAAAATTATTTGAACCAACTTACCTACTCCCTCCGTCTCATCTTATTCCGCATAGAATTAATGAACAATAATTTTATGAGATATAATTACATTCGTTGTAACATGTAGTTTCAAAATATCAAAAAAAATTATGTAGTTATTGTCCGTAGTTACACATATCTACAGTGAAACATGTTTATTGAAAACCGTGAAAAGATTCTATGCATAATAGGGTGGGACGGAGGGAGTAATACTTTTAAATAAAGGCCAAATATTGAAAATTTCAAAGTAACAGAGTGAAACCATATCATTTTACCTGATTTAAACCATATTGAATGACAAAATATTGGGAAATACCATTTTTCCATAATCCTATTAAAAATGGGGTTTAATTAGAATAATAAAAGGTAAAAAGTCTTAGTTGCAATATTAAAAGTTTATTATTCAACGTGTAGTAGTTATAAAATTCATTACCCGATTCTTACAACCCGAAAAATTTATCTTTATTTCTTCTAATTTGCACTTGAAACCTTGATCTTTCCATGACCTATGAAAAGACCGTCTTTCAAGAGACAAACTCATATTGAATTGCACTACAATCAAACAAAGTGAAAAATTAAAAATAATAATAAACTGAACTGAACTGCAATTAGGTTAAATAAATAATTATTTTAAATGAGCAAGCATGTATGTATGTATCCATAATCCATCTATAAATATGCACTACGTAGCAGGAGTGGCTAGTGGACAACACCTAGAAGCAAAAACTATATCCCCTGTTTCTCCTCTGTTCCACTCCACATTTCCATCAATATTCCCTCTTCCACCCCATTTTCCGACAAGCAGTGGAAACATGGGAAAGCTGTCGCGGCTGAGCCACCTCTTCGTCACCGTCTTCCTCTACTGCTTCTCCGGCGTCATGGTGATTCCAGCCATCACTGACGTCACCATGGCCGCGATTTGCCCCGGGCAGGACGAGTGCTCGCTGGCCATATATCTCTCCGGGATTCAACACGCGGTACGCTTTTCCAATGTTCTATATCTCGTTGTTCTGATCGGATAATGATCGGACATGACATGAAAGTTCTCGTGTATTCTTTCGTTTTTAGTTCGTACTTTTGTTGTTGCTGTTCAATGATACCTGGAAAGCTTGAGCTTCAATCAGAATCATTGTACCTTGCGTGCATAGCAAGTGTTAGTTTTGAGAGAAGTTGTGTGCTTTTGGTTTGAGGGTAAAGGAAAGAATTGCATAAGAGTAAAGCTGGTATCAGGTTCTTCATCACCATTATGATTCATGAATTCAATGTATCCGATCTGTGTTTATAAGCAAATCTCGCCGGTTTTGAAAGTAGGAGAAGATCAACTTCTGCTTTTAAAATGCAAATTTTTTTTTGGAATAAGATGATATAAAATCATATGTTGGGGATCAAAATAATAATTTAGTCTACCTGAAAACTACCCGGAATCTGGTTTGGGGACCAAACAAATCATTTTGAATTTGTTGGGTACTGAAAGGAAGTGGTATTGGTCACGAGAACCAGAAGATGGTATAAGATCACATGTTAGGGACCAAAAAAATAATTTAGTCATTGTTTTTTAACCCTTTACAACAATTTTTTAGCCCTTTCTTTTAAAGCTAAAACCGTGTTTCTAATTCACATAATCTCATACGCATCTCTGTTTACTAATAAAGTATCTCTGTCCATTATAATTTTGAATCCGTCAGTGATTATAGTTTCTTTCCTTTGTGTTAAGGCAAGTTTTTACATGTAGTGCAATGGATCAATTTGCTTTTATAATTAGTCATGTGGAGAATGAAATTATTTATTTTCAGATATTCTACATTTGATGCTTTTTCTTAGGATTCTAACACGGAGGATTAGGAACATTTCACTTTCTCTAGGGAATTAGCTAGAACTCAATCTTTTGTTTGAAAATGACACTAAATTAGAGTTGTAATTGCAAATATTGTATATAGTTGGGCAGTCAAATGTATATTGGCTCGACTTGGTTAATTTTAGGTTAGGGCCAAGAGAATAAATTGATGTTAATTTTAGGTTAGGGCCAAGGGAATAAATTGATGTGTGATCTGAACTTTTAATTAATATTTGCTTGAAGTTGAAGGAATATTTCCCCATTTCCTTTGGGGCAAAAAGGAATGATTTGTTTTAAAATAATGAAAGCCACATTCTTTGCCAACTATTAGCAAATTCATAAATATGGAAATACCCCCTAATAAAGTTAGGATGTGACTTCTTTTATATTGTTTTCATAGTATTCCCGCCACATTGAAGATATGTGAAATTGATTAAAAAAAGGATATGTGAAAAGATAGTTTAATTTTCATAATATATATATATATATATATATATATATATATATATATATATATTAGGAGTAGTTGAATTTCCTGGATGGTATTTTACATTTTTTAAAATGAAAAATAAATCACTGGACGGGATAATTAGAGATTCTATAGAAAATAGACTACCTAATATTTAAAAATAAATTATTCATTCAACTCAGGGTACTAGGAAAATGTTTGTAGATTTGAGTAGTGTTTAATGGAGTTATACGTATAAGTAAAATTGACAAATTTAATAGCAGAAAAAAAATCTTTATTTATTTTTTTTAAAATGCAATATACTTTAAGATAAGTTAGTTCTTCCACCTTATCAAGTAACTAGATTGATTTAATTTATAAGTGAAACGACTTATAAACTCTGCCAAGTCTGCCCTATATACTGAATCTTAGATTCTCAATTTGGAATGTGACTCTACTAATTTATTTATTTTAATTTAACAAAAAAATCCATTTTTTGTTCAATTAATGATCCGTATCAACTGGATATTCACGAGGAAAGAGCCATGGGAATTCTTTCTTTGTCATGGAGTATAACTTTTGTCTTTCTCATTAATCTCATAAAGTACATTTGGTTTTTGTCAGTAATCTCGTTGCGTACAATTAAATACATCATCAGTCTCCTTAGCGTAGGAAATTTCCTTAGAATGCAAAAGAAACAAATTTTATTATTCACATGTGGTTCGTGACCAATAAGACAGGAAACTGGAAATTTCGTGTATGCTCTAACTAGTACTATAGGGTAAATTTGTCCATTTGCAATACCAATTTTGGCTCATGTGACCTATGTTATCTCCAAAATTACTTAATAATATAACAGTATCCATGCCTTGTAAAGTTTAGTTATCTATTCCCATATTTAGTAACATAAGCAGGTGAAAACGTGACATACTCCCTTCTATGATGTAAATGACCCGATTCGTTTGCAAGCAACTCGGTCTTGATCAGATTCGAGACAGTATGTTATGCTGTTAAGGAAATAGAAACCATTTCCTTATAAGAAAGGTTATAGATGGTAGTTACCTTATAGAAATAGTTATAGATGGTAGTTACCTTATAGAATTAACTATATATGGTAATTTCTTATAGCTAATTCTATAAGGTAACTACCATATATAACTAATTCTATAAGGTAACTACCATCTATAACCTTTCCTACAAGGAAAGAGTTTCTATTTCCTTAACACATGCACTCGAGCTCGGTCTCAACTGACACTACTCGTTTTTTATATTAATGTTATCGGAAGAACATAGTTTAAATAATCATATTAAATCTATTTAAAAATTAGATTTTAAAAAGGCTATTACGGCTAGCCCAGGGCCGCCCCGACCACCCGACACCACAGGCCCGGTCAGGGGGTAATCAGCTGCCAGGATCCAAGCTAGGGCCGTACTCGCAGCCCACCAAGAGCCCCACTCGCCACGTGGCCCGAAAGCCACGCTTTGCGCAAGGACAGCCCACACGGTAGCGCACGAGCTTCGATTCCGGGATTCCCCCCTAAATTCACTTGTCCCAACCAACTGGGTACACCCGCAGGAATTTTTACCTTTGTTTGAGTCGAGATTGAACTTGAGCCAAATATTTTTAATCGAGATATAGTCAGCATTTTATAGTCTCATTCGAATTCGAGTTCAACATTTTGTAAATATATAAGCTAACTCAAGTTATAGATTGTTCCATTTTGGATCGACTAATATTATCTGGCATCCTAACATTCCACGATCTTCAAAATATAAGTCGGAAATATAGTGCACGTACTCCCTCCGTTTCACTATGTTTGGCCTTATGAGTTTAGTTGTTTTTTTTTTAAGTTGAAATATGGAGGAAATTGAGTAAAAAGTTCAATGAATGATTGGGAATGATGTACTTTTGCCATAAAAGAAAAGATGACAAACTTAGAAAAATATACAAATCTGGTAAGTGTGCCCAACCTAAGAAAACAGAGGGAGTATGAAAATATTTACATTCAGAAAATCTGATTTACTCTCTCTGTCCCAACTCAAACAGCACAAAATCTTTTTCTTAGTCAAAGATGTTGAAGTTTGACCATATATTTGGATAAGTAAACAACTAATAATATTATCATATGAGATACCGTTACATTCACCGTAATACGAACTTTTAAAATATCAACCTTTTCTGTGCCGTTAGTAAACGTGATTACATATATTACAGTAAAAAACGTTTATTGGAGACCATGAAAAAGATTCTATACCATTTGAATTTGGGACGGAGGGAGTACCTGTTACCAATAGTGATGTGCTTAATTAGTGTCTAATGATCATTATAATTATGATGTTAATGATGAACTACTTTACTTGTGACCAATGTTGATGAGGTTAATTAGTGTGTAATGATGAATATGATTATGATGTTAATGATGCAGGTAATAGGAATGGGATCCCTAGTAATGATGCCATTGTTGGGGAATTTGTCGGATAAATATGGGAGGAAGATCATGCTCACCGTCCCCATGACTCTACACATTTTCCCCATGGGTAAGTATGCGCCTTTGGTTGAAGAACTTGAATTGGAATCTCAAATAAATAATATTTTGGAAATTAACTCAATTGTTCTAAACACCCAATTATCAAAATAATTACTCGAACTGGGTGACCCAATTATCAAAATAATTACTCGAACTGGGTTCACTTATTTATTTATTTACCAATGTCATGCATGCATACATCAATAATTTATGTTATTTATCCGCAAACGTTTGGGAAAAATCGTCTTTCCATAGATATGTTGAATGATGAGGTTAAATTAAAATTATAGAAAGGTAAAAGGATTTAGTCTCAATATTAAAAATTTATCATGCAACATGTTGTAGTTATGAGGTTATAACCCGATTAATGCAACCCGATAATTTTATCTTAACTTATTCTAAATTACAATTTAAATATTTATCTTTCCATAACTTATGAAAAAATCGTCTATGACAAAATTGGACTTTCATAAAATTTATTATTAACAATTACAGATGGGTCCCATATGCGATCAAAACATGTTCAGAAATTGGACTTTCATAAAATTGAATGGACATTCCGTTAAACTGTTTCGAAACTGAACCTGAAATTAACGTGGGAAAAAATGGCGGGAAATTTTGAGAAAACGCAAACGAAATTAATACCCAAATCTGGAAAGAACAATTGCACTGACACATCGAAATTGGACGACGATTATGTCGATTCGCAGCCATATTAGCGTACAGCAGAAAGAGAGAATTCTACTATGTGTACTACGCGCTCAGAACCGTGATCAACATGGCCACCGAGGGCAGCGTACAATGCCTTGCCCTAGCTTATGTGGTACGGATTTACATTAATTTCCGCCATTATTGTCTGAAAATCGAGCTCCGGCCAATCAATTTTACTAAAACCTGTTTGTTCTGTTTATGAATTCGATGTTCAGGCTGATAACGTAACAGAGAGCCAGCGAGTTTCCGTGTTCGGCATATTGTCCGGAATCGCTTCCTGTGCGTTCGTGTGCGGAAATCTCACCGCTCGGTTTTTACCGACCGCCGCCACTTTTCAGGTTCGAATGAATTAATGATAATAATAGACCTATAATTCTGTTATGATTATATCATGGAATCTTATTATCATGTTTCTATTTTACATTCGAGATTTTGAATCGAGGGGCGAATTGTTGAAATTTCTACTTAAAATTTCGGAAATGTTAATGAGTGACAACAGACAGCTAAAGAGTCTTTGCTTCTGAATCTGTATTCCGGTTGGATGTTTATGCACGACATAGTTATGACATCTGTAAACTGTCTGATCCATTTGGGCAATAAGATTAATCAGTTTCTGTTTGTAGAGGCAATTAACATGTTTAGTGAACTGTTAAATTCTGTGTTCTGTTTTTATAGCGCATTTTTTGTTGTTAGTTTCCCGACAAATATGAGAATGCCTCGGTTTTTGATTGAATTGCTGTTGGGTTTGGTTTAGTGTGCAGCGGTGGGACAGGTGGTGGCGCTAGTGTACATGAGAGCGTTTCTGCCGGACTCCATCACTGTTAATAAGGTTGTTTCTGGTGAAGCTAATCGTGCCACGGAGACTGATTCACTTTTGGAAAAAGCTCCCAAGAAGGCGGCCTCTAAGGTGTTTAAGACACTGCCTTCTTTGAAAGACACAATCACCTTGTTAGGAACTAGGTTTGCATCTATCTGATGATTCTGATTCGATGAAATCCCCCAATGTTGTTGAGATATTCTGTCTGATACGACTGTATTTCTGTCCTGTTTTTCAGCACTACATTTTCACAGGCAGCTATGATTACGTTCTTCACCACCATCGCTGAAGTTGGCGCTCAGTCTTCGCTGTTGGTATGATCCCATGATCTAGATCGCGATTTTGTTCAGTTTGGACATTTGTATCTAGGTCTCTTATGTAGGGTACATTTTAATGTCTGCAGTACTATTTGAGGGCTCAATTTGACTTTGGCAAAGATCAGTTTGCTGATCTATTGATTATCAGTGGAATTGCTGGGACAGTATCACAGGTGAACATTCATTTCTCATTGTTTTGATCTTTTCTTACGCAGTTTATCTAACGCTCGTCGTGTTTTCTTATGAACTTCTCAGCTCCTCCTCATGCCTATTTTGGCACCACTTATAGGAGAAACTAAGCTGCTTTCAGTTGGGCTGTTTTTCGGCTTTGTTCATGTATGAATCTTGGTTCACTTTCACAAATCATATTCGTGAATATATTCAAAATCAGTTTCTGATAAAATCTTTTCTTGAAACAGCTGTTGCTTTACAGCATTGCTTGGTCCTCTTGGGTAACTACTATCACTGAACACGAACTTTTTCACATGTCTTATATGTCATGTTCTATGTTTTGCCCATCGCACTTGACTTCCTGTCCTAATGCAATGCGAATTCGCAGGTTCCTTATGCTGCTGCTCTAATCTCTATCGTGGCAATTTTTGCAATGCCATGTGTAAGTCTTTTACCTCTTGTCTCATTTCTGTTCATAACCTTTCAAGTTAATCGAAGTTACCATGTATTCGTTGCAGTTGCGCAGCATTGCATCCAAAGAAATCGGGCCTTGTGAGCAGGTAAGATAAGAACTCCACTTAAGCTGAATCCTAATTTTCACAAGTTACATGGAAGATGAAATTGTGAGCTGTTCTCTTACTCAGGGAAAGGCTCAGGGATGCATAACGGGCATATGTTCTTTCGCGCACGTCCTTTCTCCATTAGCTTTCAGTCCTTTGAGTGGTAATTGACATATGTTCTTCCGCTTCTTGTACTACATTCTAAACTCCATCTGAAAGTTCATCAACCTCAAGAGTTGTTTATGTTTTTGTTTTTCTTGTCCAGCCTTATTCCTTTCAGACAGTGCACCATTTCATTTCCCGGGGTTCGCGATCATGTGTGCTGCCTTTGCTGGTGTAAGTGCTCCATCTTTATGGCTATGAGTCTTTCGACCATATCTTTAAAGATAATTCTCCTCAAGATGTTGAGTTTCTGTTTGTATCGCGCGTAGATGGTCGCGTTTGGACAGAGTCTCATGATCAAGACACCTGAACCTAGTACCTGTTGCATTACTGCTGAGCCTCCCAACACAGTGGAGCCTTAGTTTAGTGAGATCATAAGGTGAAATGGGCTAAATTCTTGATGATGCAAATTGGCATTCTGTACAGATTGCAGGAGGAGGAGTCAGTTTCTAAGAGATTGCTGGAATCTTGTTCAGACATTGGTACTCTTTCCCTTACTTCCTCAATCAAGCAGTTGGTAGATGTGGTTAATGTTGTTCAGATCAGAGGTTCTAAGATGCATGTAGAGTCAGTTTTAATGTACTTTATCCAATTATATTTTCACAGTTTTTGATAGTCTAGGTAAGTATGTTAGCCAAGGAGAATATTGATGATTTCCAGGGGTCGTTTGGTGAGTTTACCAAACCTTAAAGGTAGTGTGTGTAATTTATGCAAAAGATAAGGACAGTTCATTAATAAAGATGTGGGTTAGATTCCTGACATAGTACAGATATCCATTTATGGTAAAAACTAAGAAGTGAGGAAAGGGACAAAACATGGTGGGATTTTTTTTTGCTGTCTGATGCTCTTGTTATGGTATGGGATATCATTGTTTTTTGACGTTTTGTAAGTAAAAGTAACTGAAAAAATAAAATTGATTTCCCTTCTATTCTTTTCTTTAGTAAAAGTAACTGAAAAAATAAATTTCTTTTTTTTTCCTTCTATTCTTTTCTTTAGAAAATATCTTAAAAATTTTTTTAAAAATTTAACAACTAAAATTGCTTAATTTAGACGTTAGACTGTCTTATGGGTGTGTTTGACGTAATTTATATATTTTTATAAATTTAAAATATAGTTATTATTAATCGGTACTATTGATTCTCCAAAGTTTTTAACATGTTAAGCTTGCTCATATTAAGTTATGAGAAATTCTCGAGAAAGACGGCCTGTTCATAAACTTATATACAATTCACTGTACATTTTATCTTAAATGTATAATATTTTATAAAATTTAAATATCGTATTTCAAAAGTTAAAAAAGTAATAGTGTGCATTTAAAACAAACTTATGAACATATTGATGTCTGTTAGGAGACTCACTCTTAAGTTATAAGCAGCGTTTTTCTACCTTCTACTTAAAACTAATTCTAATGACTTTCAGACTACTTTATGATAAATTGAATAATTTTACTCTCTATGTCTCACCTGAATTTGCATTCTTATTTTTGATACTATTATCTATTAAAGTTTGACCACATATTTGAATAGCCATATGAATAACAATATTATTGTATATGATATTATTCAATTCATCGTAACAAGTAGTTTCTTAATATCAACTGTTTATTTTCCGTTATTATACGTATGTAAACATATTAACGGTCAAACGTGTTTCTTGAACAACGTGATAATGATGAAGGTGTAAATTCAGTTGGTACGGGTGGAGTAATATTTAATAGATTATTTAATAAACTGCTTATTTTAAAAGTATGATGGTTTTTAGTGACCAGCAAGACACATTTTTGTCACATTTCATAATAGCATGCACCAAATATACTGTCTCACGTGAAAAATACGAAATATACTTTTAAGAAAAACAATTAGACAATCAAATTGGTTAGAAAGTGTAATTTCCATTTCTGTCCCATGAGAATGAAACCACTCCTTTTCTATTTGACCCCTTTTGAGTTCAGATTGCCGTCTTTGGCAACCAATACAAAGTTCGACTTTTCCGTTATAAAAAATAAAATAAAGTTCAAACTCCAACGCCACGTGTTCACATTCACGCAATTATTATTGAAAAATCCATCGTAACTGCCAACAAAGCGGACCCCACAACCTCACAAGGCGGTCTGCTCCGGCGCCATTTCCACCAACCGCCAGCCACGGCGGAAAAAACAACCATTCGAAAAAAGAACAACAAAATTTAAATACAGAAAAAAACGCACAGAACACGCATTTTCGGTGTCGCCGGAGCAGGTTCATAGTTCATTCAGAGCTCTGTAATGGCGGAGGATTGTTACAGTGACGACGCGGTGATTTACCTCCACGGCGACCTCGATCTCGACGTGATAGAGGCCCGCTCCCTGCCGAACATGGACCTGGTGTCGGAGCGCCTCCGGAAATGCTTCACGGTGTTCGACTTCGTGAAGACGCGCCGCCGGAAATCGCTCCACCACGGGAAGATCATCACGAGCGATCCTTACGTCACCGTCTGCCTCGCTGGCGCCACCGTGGCCCGGACCCGCGTGATATCCAACTCGCAGGACCCGGTATGGGACGAGCATTTCAAAATTCCGTTAGCGCATCCCGTCTCTCAGGTGGAGTTTCAGGTGAAGGACAACGACATGTTCGGCGCGGATTTCATCGGCGTCGCCGCCGTTCCCGCGCGCCGGATCATCTCCGGGGAGCTGATCGACGAGTGGTTCCCTGTGATCGGCTCCTACGGGAAAACTCCTAAACCGGACTCCGCGGTTAGGTTAAGGATGAGATTCGTGAAATGCGAGGATAATAGCCTTCTGCAGCGCGGGATTACAGGGGATTTTGCCGTGAGGGAGAGTTATTTCCCGGTGAGGCCAGGCGGTGGAGTGACGCTATATCAAGACGCGCATGTGCCGGACGGAATGCTGCCGGAGATCGGGCTGGAGCATGGGAAGACATTTGGGCATGGTAAATGCTGGGAAGATATCTGCCATGCGATTTTGGAAGCTCACCATTTGGTGTATGTGGTGGGGTGGTCTATCTACCATAAGGTGAGGTTGGTAAGGGAGCCTAGCAGACCTCTGCCGAATGGCGGGAACTTGACTCTTGGAGAGCTTCTGAAGTATAAATCTCAAGAAGGGGTTAGAGTTTTGCTGTTGGTTTGGGACGACAAGACTTCTCACAGCAAGTTCTTCATCAACACTGTAAGTTTGATCTCTGATCTTCCAAGAATTGCCTCGAATCTTGGTCTGATTTTGCAAGAGTGGTAGGTTAATGGTTTTCTTGAATGTTTTCTGTGATTTGCAGGCTGGAGTGATGCAAACGCACGATGAAGAAACGAGGAAGTTTTTCAAGCATTCCTCGGTTACTTGTGTTCTTTCCCCGAGATACGCTAGTAGTAAGCTCAGCATTTTCAAGCAACAGGCATGCTGCTTTACTTCCATTATATGGCTTTGCTATGTTTTTATGACCCCTGATTCACATTGATTCTATTTGTTCAAGTTAAAGTGCTAGCAAGTTTGTGTGTGAAAATGTTTTTTATGGTTCATTGGAAAAATTGGCAGAGTTATTTAGCTGTTTTCTGTTTTTGTAAACGTGTCATTCAGGTTGTGGGAACTCTTTACACTCACCATCAGAAATGTGTGATTGTGGATACACAAGCTCATGGGAATAATAGGAAGATAACTTCTTTCATTGGAGGTCTCGACCTCTGTGATGGCCGTTATGACACACCTGAGCATCGTTTGTGTCGTGATCTTGACACTGTTTTCTTGGAAGATTATCACAATCCCACATTCACTGTAAGAGATTCTTCATTCCTCATCTTTTGTAGTTCGTTATCCTTCCAGTATACACATAGGATATGTTGTGTTAGAGGCCTAGATATATCACTGATCAATGTGTGAATTTTTACCTTATATTTATAATAGGCAGGAACTAAGGCTCCCAGACAACCGTGGCATGACTTGCACTGTAAAATAGAGGGACCTGCAGCTTATGATATTCTCACAAACTTTGAGCAGCGATGGAGGAAAGCCACGAGATGGTCAGAGTTTGGAAAGCGTTTTAAGAGAATAACTCATTGGCATGATGATGCTCTATTAAAAGTTGAGAGGATATCTTGGATAATCAGCCCTTCCTCATCGATTTCAACTGATGACCCGTCATTGTGGGTCTCCAAAGAAGATGATCCGGAAAATTGGCATGTTCAGGTTCATTTTAAACCAATTCTTAATCAAAATGGTGATTCAATGTTCTCTCTATGCATATTATTGAATATCTGTTTCTTGTAAAATTGCTTACAGATATTTCGATCAATTGATTCGGGATCTCTGAAGGGGTTTCCCAAAAATGTTAAAGAAGCTGAGGCCATGGTGCTCACTCATTTCATTCGCAAATATGTTTCCTGATTGCTCAAATTTGCTACTTTCAGTTCACTAATCAAGACTCTTGGTTGCTTACTGACTGCAGAATTTAGTGTGTGCAAAGGATCTTGTAATAGACCGTAGTATTCAGACAGCATATATTCAAGCAATTAGGTCCGCTCAACACTTCATATACATTGAGAATCAGTACTTTCTTGGATCATCTTATGCATGGCCTTCCTACCGAAATGCAGGTATCCCTCTGTGAAGATTAAGCTAATACTGCCTCGGATGCATTATATGCTATTTCAGCTTGACAAATTTGTAACATTTTTATTGACCTCATAAGGAAGTCATCAATTGCACAGAGATAATGTTCATAATAAAGCTTAAAAATTTGTAATAATAATCTCTTTTTTGGTTTTCAATGGCCACTATTAGGTGCTGATAACCTAATTCCCATGGAGCTTGCACTGAAGATTGCTAGTAAAATTCGGGCAAAGGAGAGATTCACTGTTTATGTGGTGATTCCAATGTGGCCTGAGGGTGTCCCGAACTCTGCATCAGTGCAAGAAATTTTGTATTGGCAGGTACTGTTTCTCATGAGCATTAATATTTACAAAATACTTTCTCAAGTATCTGGTTTCAAATCTATATAAGCAAAATGCAAGCTGAACATTTTACAATCTTTTGCATTTGCACTCATTAACATAATGTCTCCAACTCATTCTTGTTTTTCAGAGGCAGACAATGCAGATGATGTATGAGATAATCTCCACAGAGCTAAGATCTTCAAACATTGAGAATGCACATCCGACTGACTATCTGAATTTCTATTGTCTTGGCAATCGAGAGGAAGGATCTGCGGGAACTAGCAGTGAGGTGGAAATCAACACGATTCATTTCTTTTTCTTTCCATTTGCTTCACTGAATTGATTCCATTTAGTTGAATAGCATTGATAATCAGTTCAAATCCTTTCCAGGCATCAGCTTCTCAGAAATATAAACGGTTCATGATATACGTGCACGCCAAGGGAATGATAGTAGATGATGAGTATGTGATCCTGGGGTCTGCCAACATCAACCAACGATCAATGGCTGGCTCGCGAGACACTGAGATCGCCATGGGCGCATATCAACCTCATCACACGTGGTCCGAGAAACAGAGACATCCGCGTGGCCAGGTCAGTTCTCGATAATAACCTTAAAGGCCCCAGGCCCCAGTTAAGGTTATAGTTAGTGAAGCAAATGCCTGAAAACTTTGTTTGCAGATACATGGGTACAGAATGTCCTTGTGGGCAGAGCATATGGGAGAGCTCGACAAATGCTTCTTAAAGCCGGAAAGTCTGGAATGCGTAAAGGAAGTAAGCAGAATAGCGAAAGACAACTGGAGACGATTTACAGCCGATCAATACAGTCCATTACAAGGTCATCTTCTCAGATACCCTTTAAAAGTTGACAGTGATGGAAGAGTGAATCCATTGCCTGGACATGAAAGTTTTCCAGACGTCGGTGGTAAGGTGACGGGAGCACAGACCACTCTCCCGGATGCTCTGACGACGTAAATTTTGGGGTTCGTTTTCTTTTTCAATCTTCATAGTTCTTACATGATATGATTGCCTCCGTTTTCGTAATGTTTGACAAGAACGAGAGGCTTGTAATACTACTGTAAGTTTGTAACCAAGTTATTATAGCTACCCCTTGGCTCTTTATTTTGAGTTAGCAAGTCTCAACAGATAATTGTGAAAGAAAAAGAAAGGATTTGCAGAATTTTGTATATACAAATACAGAATGATGTTCTCAGCTGCATATTACTTGTGATTTCATTACCATTAGGATATATACTCCATTCAGATGCTACTAGCACATCGGTTTTGCACGAAAACCGCAGTTTTGTTTGCCCGTAGCATCTGAATGAGTAATAACATATACTTGCTCGATGTGCATCCTAGGATGATTGGAGGAAATGAAAAAACTGAAATAAACAAATCATACACAACATATATTATTTGATTTCCTCTAACATATAGGAAAAATTGAACAAGAATTACATATTTAGTTGACTGTGACAGTGCCACTCATGCCAGCGCCCTGGTGAGGTTCGCAGTAGAATTTGTAAGTCCCCTTCTCAGTCAAGGACACAGTGTAAGTCTCCCCAGGTCCATTGAGGTACTCATCCTGGGATATCTTGGTCACATCGACACCGGCCGGAACCTCGTCTTCATCGAAAACAACGTTGTGGGGGAACCCAGCGTTGTTCTTGAAGGTGATGGTCTCTCCGGAAGCGACGGTGAAGTTGTTCGGGACGAAAGCGAGCGCTCCATCATCACCGCCGAGCTTGACATCGATGGCGAGTGCATTGGTGGCGAGAATGGCGCTTGCGGCGGTGGCAACCACGGCTGCACCAACATCCTTCAGGGAGGCCTTCACCACCAGCCTCGGGGAGGCGGTGGCGGAGGAGACCTTGACGGTGGCGCCGGCTCTCGAGCTCGATGCACCGGAGCATTTCAGGCCGGTGAATGATGGGATGGAAACGGCTGCTGAGGTCATGGTTGCCATTGCTGAGTGAATGTGGATAAGAAGATGGTGTTTCTTTTTAGGTTTGAATCAAGATGTGAATGGTAGAAGGGAATGGCTTTTATTTTTAGTGTGGGAGATTTTTGAAGGCGTGTGTGTGGTTTAGAATGCAGATAATGCATGGATGGAAGAATGAGTCTGGGAAGGCTTATCTGATCAAAATCTCACTCATTGGCTGAATTGGACGTTATCTTCCCATGTGGCATGGATATTTTCTTCGTGTCATCAACATTTTGACTTTTTTTTGGTAACAAATAACTAACATATAACAGTAATGCGTTAGGACCCATTCTCTCAGACTTTACTGAAATTCAGTAAGAAATCTGCTGCTCTGGAGAACAGGGCCTTAGTGTTAGTGTTCAATCAAGATTTCAAATTTTATCTATCAGACTAAGTTAATGTTAAGAACCTTCCAAGTTGAATCACCCTAACCAAATGCCCTCAACAATCCAAATTTGAACATGAACTCAATGCACCCAAACACGCGGGAAGATATAGCATCCCGGAGTTCCTGACCGGCCACAGCCCAGTTCATTTCTGATTTCTTCAGGTCCCCATGTTTCAATCCAAACACAGGATTAGGTTAAATATGATACAACTGCATCCTAATGAACAGTTAAGCATATAGTGACAGAACATATACCCGCAAGTTCGAATGATATGAACTAGTTATTCCCTACTTCACTCTCAACTTACACAACACCAAAGCAAAGATCTGGATCAACATTTGGACTAACCTTACATCTAGTAAGAATTGCTAAATAAGGTCGAACATTATACCCTAAGATCAGACATATGCCGGGTCATCAGGAGCCACCAAACAATAGAAGGTATACATACAAGAACTAGTCTAATGCACAGGAACAGCTACTGGAACGTGGGAAACCCCCAATCCGAAAAACATACCTTCACTGAAGACGAATTCAAATACTTGATTAACAACCAATACAAACCATGATCAGACAAAGTAGCTAACATAGACAATGGTTGCAATAAACACCAAATTTTCAGCACATAATTAAAATCCCATCCTAATGATATTATTTGCATATATGATCAGAGAGTTGGAGTACTGTATTTACATGCACCATAACTACCATGTTTTTTCTATCAGGTTCCACATAGAATGAACAAAATGTACATCCCCACCATTTCCCTGCCACCTCACAGGACTGGGAAATCGTCATCACCGACGTCGACATCATTGAAGTCGATATACTTGAAGCCAGTCAAATCTGCATTTGCATTCGGGTTGAAGCTCGGATCCACATAGCATTTCATCTCATGGAAAAGGTTCAAATTGTCCACCAGCTTGTGAAATACATTGCATCCACAGCACTAAACAGCAAACAAACCACATTAACCAAACTAAATAGTTTAAGAAGATTTGAACAAAAAGGCATTCATTTTCCCATCTAAATTCAAATCTCTCAATCAAAACAACTCTTACCTCACCCATTTCTACAATTCAAAGATCATACTTCTACATTTTCAATGCATCTCAACCCTTAGGTCAACATTCAATCTCTCTACATTTTCAAATATCAACGTATTAAAAAGATGGGATCCCCAATTACCTGAACGAAAACGGTGCCATCAGTGTAAGCATGAGGATTGATCGCCCGGGTAGTCCGCTGGCCGCAAACGTTGCAAGTGAACGCCACCCGCATACGACGTCGTGGCGACTTCGTGAACAGCGACCAAGGAAAAGTGGAGATCCTGTCCGAACCCGAACCGGAATCCGAGTCAGCCGGAACGGGTGGACCTTCCATGCCGGAACCAGTAGTCCAGCCCCGAACATTCGCCGCACTCAACACCAGCCCCATCGCCGCATCCTGCAGACCAAAACCCTAACTAAAAAATTCCAATTTTATAAAAATTGACGGAATTCATTCAAAATTGAAGAATAATCATTACTCGGGAGATTATCGGAACGATGCTGGTCGACTCGGCGGTGGAATCGGACCGGAGATCCGGCTCGTTTCCGTTGTTTTTGGGGGAGGTGGAGAAGCGGAGGAATCTTCTGGAAGGTTCCTTGGGCTTCAGTGAGAAGATGAAAGGCGCCGTCGTCAGAGTCGTCGTCGCCGCCGTGGAGCCGATGGTTTCCATTTTTCCGGTGCCGGAGAACTGAAATGGCGGGCGGGGGAAACAGTGGGCGGGTATAAATATGTTTGTCGAGGAGTTAGTTTAATTTTTAACCGACTTAGTTTAAAATGATCAGTGACCGCAAATGTTTGAGTAATTTGCTTTAAAGGCCCTCGAGTTTAGATGTTTATTTTGTTTCTAGAAACTTCAATTTAGATTTAAAAAAAGCAAGAGTCTAATAATAACGAAAGACGGGGTTTGATTAGAATAATAAAAAGATCAAATGTTTTAGTTACAATATTAAATATTTATTATGAAGTGTGTAATAGTTATAAATTTATAACCTAAGAAATGCAATCCAAATATTTTTTATGTTCATATATGCTAATTTACCATTTAAACATCCGTCTTTCCATGGATTATGGAAAACCCGTCTTTCAAAAGACGGACTTAGGAAAAAATGCAACTAAAATATAAAATTGAATCCAAATAATTGTTTAAAATTTGTCCACCTACTTTAAATGTCTTGCCATTTCTTTTAAAAATTCTTATAAAAATTGTTTATGCTAACTACTTGTTTCATGGAGATGTTTTTTAAGTATATTATTATTGTACGCTCTAAACGCTATTTTTGCATCTTCTATTATATATAGGTTGAAATGTGTCGTAGAAAAGGTTGACAGAGGAAAAATATTATGAGTGAATATATCATAAATTAAAGTACGACGGTTTAAAAAATAAATACACAGATTAAAATTAACAGTTTGTCAAACTAAAAAAACAAAAAAAAAATATGTGCTCTTTAGTCTCTGTCGTATCTAGAAAAGATTTAGCAATGGAATAATTTTGGAATTGATTAGATTTTTTAAAAAGAAAAATTGAAATATTATTTATTGAAAAATTGAGAGATATGAAAGCAAATTAATTTTCATCTTAACAACCTCTCAAAAATAATATTGTGAATCTTCACCGCTCAAAATAACTCTACGAATGCATAAAAAATCATTAACAGATGAAATATAATGTAGTGCGTAGTTAGAAAATATATAAGCTGGTAGGAATCTTTTTAAAATTTTCTAAATAATTTTCTTTTCGACAGAAGCTAAGTGGAAAATTTTGGAAATGACTTTCAATAATTTTCTTTCCGACCGGGACAGGAGTCTCTTCATTGCATGTATAGCCCGCCCTCATTGTAGACAGTGAAAAGGTACTAACATATTGGCGCGGCTCAATCAGATTAAACTCGTGAACTCACACGTGATCATTCATCTGAGTGAACCGGGCCAATATAACAGTAGCCATTTCAGACTTCTTTCCAACACCGACTCCTCGGAAAAACAGAGCATTTCTCATCCTCATCAGAGTTTTGTAGTAATGCAAAAGACAGGGGAATTGAATATATACAGAGCAGAGTCACCTAAACCCATGGGAAAAGACGAAGAAGACGAGTCATTGGCATTAATGGCGACCAATAAATGAGCAACAAATTAAAGTGACAACATATTCTTCTCTATTTAATGTTATATGGCAGAGATGAGTAAATGCAGAAGGAATCTTCCCGGCCGGAGTGTAGGGTTTCGGGCATCATGCGCTGTGCGTTTTCTCTGTATTTCTGCAGGTGAGTTTCAATGCTCTGTCCCTCTGCTTACCCTAGCATTTAAAGCTCTGCACCAGCACGTATGGGCCGGGCCGTGTTTATCTGCACTTTAGTTTAGTTCAACTATGTTGTTTACGTTGATGTGTTGTATTCGATCTGGTTGTACAGACCGTGTGTTTGTTATTTGAGTTCGGTTTGTGTTTTGTATTAGGGGTTCCATTAAGTTAATGCGTCGATTTGTGTTTTTAAAGGCTAGTGCTGATTAGGCAATGTAGACAGTAGTATTTCTTGGATCAGGTGATGTTACAATTATTGAATATCCCTGTTTGGCGTTGGGATATTGATGCCGTGATACACTCTTTTCTGCTAAGTGGTGGTAATTATAGCTGGTTGCAAGGTAATATATAAACTATCAGTTTAGTTAACATGTAATTTAGATATCATTGTAATAGATTAATTATTAATACGTGCTACTTAATTAGATTGAATGTCAATTTCAACTGTGTTGTTGGGTGCTTTTTCAACTAAAACGAATGCCCGTTTAAATCTATACTACCTCCATCCAACTTCATATTTGTTGGTCAACTTTGTCGAAACATGGTTGACCACCGATAACTTCAATTACATATACAAAGGTGTATAAATGTATGATATTTAGAAAATAGACGTTGTATAAAATATAACAATATCTCACGTGATAATATTGTTAACTACTCCCTCCGTCCCATGAATTTTGGTATATTTATTTTTGGGGAAAGTGCAAAAATGACCCTATTAAACTTGTAAAGTACAGATCTAACCTTGTATAATCTGAAAGTACATAACTAACCCTATCATTCGATCAAATTGTGCAGTTTTACCCAATTTACACTATTCTGACATTGACCGAACAAATTCAGGCATTGACTATTTCTGAAAAGATAAATATATCTCTACTCTCAAAATAAAAAATTGAATGACAAATATACCCCTAAGTTCTCCTTCTTCTTCATCTTCAAACCTGCCGCATTACCGCCACCGGCTCCGGCGTCGTCCACCGCCAGTACAACATTTCTACACTACTTAAAATCCTACACCAAATACTGACACAGAAAAGCCATATCTCAGTTCAGTGTACAGAGTTCAAACATCATGGGACACATGTAATGGATCCAGATGAATCGTTAGAGGTTACACCTGGGATCAAGTTAGTCCGGCTCATTTTGATCTCGCGTGGGAAGCCAACCAAGCAGAGCATGCCACTGGTTTTCAAGACTCAGGCAGAGCGCCACCGCGCCGCCACAGACCACCGCCGCACTTCCTAACCACTGCCCATCACAGCCCCATCCGCTCTGCCCCCAACCCTAGATCTGCCGCCGCGAGATAGGAAGGAACGAACGAACGAACGAACGTGAGATCCATCATCGTCATCCTTTTTCCTAACAGAAATGGAACAACGAACGAACGCCGCCGACGCGAACGAACGACCGGAACGAGCGCCGCTGCCTTTGGTCGTGTTCAAGAACCCATCAAACTCGAAAATTGACAGAGATGAGGACGGTGGTGGTGGAAAAGAAGAAAGAACGGGGAAGGGTTAAAACCGCAGTGGAGATGCGGAAAAATGGAGATAGAAAGGGCAAAGGTATATTTTATTTTTTTTTGAATTTTTAAATCCGGGGGTATTATGGTCTTTTCATCCATTTCAGGTCAAATTGGTTGTTGACAATTTGGTCAAGTCTTTCCAGGGTTATTTTTGCACTTTCAGAATTTAAAAGATTATATCTGCACGTTCGTCTAAAACATAAGGTTACAAACGCATTCACTCTTTATTTTTTTCATGGTTTTCAATGATAATGTTCGGCCGTCAATATCTTAAACTACATATAACAATTTCGTATAAAAAAATAATATTTTAAAAATAGATGTTAAGATAAATCTAACAAGAGTGGGTCTCCTGACAGGCGACATGTCCATAAACTTATGGACATGCCACTTATTTCTTACATTATACACTGCAATTCTTAAATACATACAAAATTTAAAATATTTGAAAATATTTTTTCATATCATATATTTTTATATTTTCACCTTCAAATACATATTATTACTTGTTTTAACTTATAAAATGCAATATTTGAATTTTATAACAACTTACAATATTTAAGGCAAATGCCCCTGAAGACTGTCCATACGCTTATGGAAAGACCGTCTTTCCTGATACTTTCCCATCTAACAATATCTTACATGATATTTTATAATAAATATATTGATTTTATATTCAGGGTAATATGCAGATATAACTCTATATGTTACGAAAAGTGTAAATATAACTCTGGGTTGTTTTTTAGTGCAAATATAACCATATTTATTACACATAGGTGCAAATATAACCTTAAAGTCACTATTCTGGCATTGACTACCCATTTCCAACAATTGACCGACCAGAAATGACCAAAATGCCCTTCTAACCTAATACAGAATTTTAAAAGACAAAAATACCCCCGCCACCAATCTAAGCCCCTCCCCGCCACCACCTGAGCCTCGCCTGCCACCACCTGAGCCCATCCCCGCAACCACCTGAGCCCTGCCTGCCACCACCTAAGCCCCGCCCGCCACCACCTGAACCTCGTCCTGCCACCACCCGAACCTTGCCACCACCTGAGCCCATCCCCGCCACCACCTAAACCCTGATCGCCACCATCTGAGCCCCTCCCCACCACCACCTAAACCCCGCCACCCATACTCACCACTCCCCCCCGCCCCTGCCTTCGCTCAGATCTATGTCTCGCCCCTGCCTCAGTCCCACACCTCTAACCACCACTTCTGACCGGTCACCTAACTCCGTCGCCACTCGACGCCACCCACCATAAACCCTAGCGCCACCACCTGCCCCGAACCCTAGCGCTACCCCACCATAGCACCACCTCCTCGACACAGCCCCAAACTTCTCGCCACCAACCCCAAACTCCTGGCCATCGCCACATCCTCCTCAGCCCTAGCCCCGCCTCAACCATCGCCAAGCCTCGAATCCACAACACCACCAGTGAAGCCCTGGCTGCGAGCTCTCTGCCACCACTATCTGCAGATCGGAATCAAGAGGAAGAATTAGAAGAATGGTGGCAGCGCAGTGGAAGAACGGCGCGGAGGGAAGAAGAAACAATGATAGAGGGAAAGAGAAAAGGGGGTATTAATGCCAATGGGGGGTAATATTGTCATTTGAGAAATGGAGGTTGTTTTTCAGTTCTTTTTTTAAAAAATCATCAGGGAAAAATCAGTCATTTCACCGTATTCCGACCTCAAACAGGCTAAAAAGGTTATATTTGCACATAACCTGAATAGATAGGGTTATATTTTCACTTTCGAATAGCGCAGGGTTATATCTACACTTTCTTCAATTATATAGGGTTATATCTGCACTTTTCTCTTATATTTATGGTCAAAATTTATAAATTTTACGTTGAAGAGGGTAAATAAGTTAAAAATCGAGACAGGGGGAGTATCTATTAACTGAAATTTATGGTGAAATATAACGTGAAAAGGTTGATAAAAAAATAGAAAGTTTTCTTTGGAATGGAGGAATTCTCTCTTAGTGTTTCAATATTATATGGAACATTGATAAACCATGTTCTATCTTACTAGTTTATGATCAAATACATGAAATGTTGAATTTTAAAATGAATTTGGAAGAGAAAAAATATCACATGCTTGCCCGCCACCACCCTGGTTAACCACCGCGGAAAACCACTCCACCAGCTTTCCATAGTTATATTCTGTCACGCAGCTAAAATATTAGGTAAAAAAAAATCCGTCCAGGAAGCACAAGGTATAATGTTCCCATTTCTTCATTAGTGAAACCATATATTTAGCTGCTTCAATTTAGGTGAAGAAAATAAGTAGATGTAATTAAATGTACAAAGTAAAAATTATAATGAGTTAATGAAATTAAAGGAATTTTATTAAAAATAAAAATATACAAATATTTTTTAAAAATTAACTAAAAAAAGTGTACCAACAATAGAGAAACGTGGGGAGCAGAGAGATGCTAACACTTGATGTAAGGTAGCAGTAGAATACATGACACCAATAATTTATCATATTTGGCTTTAAAAAAACTTTGGTTGGATTATTTCAAGAAGTTGGCCCAATATAAATTTAAATACCCCTATTGGACTAATCTTGGGTTCTAAGCCCAATGCCCAAACTTGATGTGGGCCATACAACTAAAGTGGAGAAGAATATGATCATTGGAGTGTTTATCCATAGTGAAAAGTTGGGGGTGGGGCCGGGTAATATAAGTAAAGCATCATTGTTTGTGTCCCCTCGATTCATTCGGCTACGTGACACAAATATTTTACTAAATTTTAAATAGTAAGTCTTTCGAAAGACGGAATATCAATAAGTTTATATATAGGTTAGAGGCTATTTTATAAATTTAAACTTGAGACTATTTTACTAACTTGGGTTTTATTTTATAATTAATAAAATGGCAAAATACTGATGTAATTATATGTTTTTGAGGTTTGTGCTAATATGACCATGCGAAGTTGAAAAGTGCTATTATAACCATGTGTTTTACATCAGAAGTGCCGATATAACCTTGTGTTTTGCATCAGAAGTGCCGATATAACCTTTTGGCACTATTATGGCATTGACTTGACATTTTCTGGTATTAACCATAATTAAAAAGACTATATAACCCTAGTCTTAAAACTAAAATTGTAAAGATAAAATTACCCCTAGCTCTTCTTCTTTTCTACAACACAGCCACTGCTCCGCCGCTCCACCCCCGCTGACGAAAATAAACCATCACCAGACAATAATGAGGAGTATACCAGATATGGCGAGCAAACTAGAGTCCGCCACCACATCGTCTCGCAAAACCACTGTTGTGTCACCTCGCCGCCTCACCACCCCTGCTACCCCAAAAACCCCTAGCACAGGTGAATACTCCCACTGAAGCTCGACGTCACCCCTCTCAAACTAGCTACTGTTGCTAGAACGCCACCTCTCCCTGGCGCACACGAGATTGATAGGGTAAATCAGTTCGGCAAAAACAAATTCGGATTGAGGCGGCGGTGGTGGTGGTGTCCTTCGCCCAAATAATTCGGATATGAAAGTAAAATGCCCCAAATCAATTCGGATGGTGATGGTATACTCCTTGTTGCGGTGGTGGTCATTCTGGCGATTCGAACTACAGTGGCGAAGGTGGCGACGACGTAGCGGAAAGAATGAGGAAGTTGGACGGAATCATTTTGGTGTAGTGTTTGTGTGTGTGATGTGTGTGAGAAAGAATGGAGTTTATCGTCTAGAAATTGCGAGGAGCAACGCCGGGGAGATAGAAGGCGTGGGAGTAGGAGACGAGGAGGAGGAGCGGCGGCGGGAGAAGAGGAAGAATAGAGTGAATCCGAAAATGAAGAATAGGAAGAAGAGAGTGAAAGGAAATTACAGAAAATGATTAATTATAATATGAGGGTATAATTGTCCTTTCACTTGTTCTGAAATTTTATTTTATAAAAAGATAGGGGTATAATAGTCATTTCATGTATTTTTGGCCAAATTCAGGCCTCCAAGGTTATATTAGCACATTCAAGCAAAACACAGGGTTACAATAACACTTTCCATCTTCACAGGGCCATATTAGTACAAATCATCAAAACATAGGGTTATATTGGTATTTTACTCTTAATGAAAATTTAAGTACCTAATTCCCCTTTTTCTACTGTTCTCTTCTTTCTCTTTCTAGCAAATTTTCTTCCGTGATTTCTCTCTGGCGGTTTCTTTCTTTTCTTTCTTCTCTTTCTCTCTACGTTGTTATCAACCTCTTCTCCACCTCTTTTTCGTTTCTCCGTCGCCGCTCGTTTCTCCGTCACTTCCATGTGTTTCCCACCACTTCTTTGTGTTTCTCTGCCTCTTCTCCATGATTCTTCGCCAGCTTGTTTCCCCGATTCTTCAGCGTCGTCGCTAGTTAGTTTCTTCATCGATTGTTGCATCATTCGCCTAATGAGGTATGTCGTATGTTTATGATCTGTTTCTGATTGTATTATTGCTCAGTTTTTGTTATGTTGTTTAGATTTGGTATGTTCTTTGCTTTGTTAAGTGTTAGGCATCATTTTGTTGTGTTTTGAGTTGATTTGTGTGTTTTATGTAATCTAATTTTGAATTGTCCTCTCGTTATTATAACAAACTTGTTGATTGTTCGTCTTGAATTACGACCTGCATTTGTTTACTTATATGTTGCAGTTGTTATTATCCAACGTGTACCTGTGAGTTGTTATGTGAATGACCTTTTTTTCTTCTTTTTTTACTGATTGTTCGTTTTAGTTACAAGGTGCATTAGTTTACTTATATGTTGCAACTATTATTATTCAGCGTGTACCTGTTAGTTGTACCGTGAATGACTTTTTTCATTCATAGTTGACTGTTCGTTTTGAATTACGAGGTGCATCCGTTTACTTATATGTTGCATTTGTTAGCATTCAGTGTGTACTTGTTAATTTTATTGTGTATGCCTTTTTTTATTTTCATTTGTTATTAATCGTCTGTTTTGAATTAGGAACTCCACATGTTTACTTATTTGTTGCATATGTTAGTATTCAGTGTGTACTTGTTAGTTGTGTTGTTTATAACATTTTTTTGAAAAAAAATGTTGTTGCCTGTTTGTTTTGAATTAGGAATTGCATATGTTTTCTCATGTATTGCATATGTTAGTATCAAGTATGTACTTGTTAGTTTTAGGGCGAACGACTTGTGAGACCCTCAAACTCTTCTCATTAGACCCTTTTGGCCCCCCATTTTTTCTTCGATCACTTTCGTCCATGAACTAACAAAAGTGTTGAATCGTAACCCTTCCGTCTGTTCAAAACATTAACTTCAGTCAAAAGCGTTAAATTTAAGGGCAAAATAGTAGTTCCACTTTTTTTTCCTTTTTCCGTTCTCCTTTTCCTTTTTATTTTTTCTTTTCATTTTCTTCATTTATTTTCCCCCTTCCCCACTAAACTTCTCCACCTGCCACCTCCTCACCGACGCTTGCACCCCTCCATCCACCACCCTTCAACCACCAATTAACTCAAGATCCCCTGCTCACCTCTAAATTCTAATTTAACAAGTGCCTTTTTCCTGCTTTTATTTTCATCTCAGATTTGGATTTAGTAATCAGTGAAATCTTTCAACTTTTCACCTTCTTTCACATGGATCATGCTTGATGCTAATTTGCAACAGCTCCTCACTAGCTTGCGCGGCGTGTGCCTGAATCAGGACAGATTAGATTCGAACCTGGAGACGATTAATAGGTTCGATAGCTTTTATTATATGAACATGGTCAATAACTCGGGGCTACTGCTGTCAGATCAAGATCGGATGTGCGATAATTCTATGGTGGCGAAGAGTGGGGGCGGTGGATGGAGGGGGTGCATGCGGCGGTGAGGTGGAGGCAGGCGGTGGAGAAATAGGCGGAGGAGGAGAAGCTGGAAGAAGGGGTTTAGAAATAAAAGGAAAAGGAAATAAAGAAAATTGAAAATTGGAGAAAGAGAATGAAAAATGAGAAAGGAAAAAGGAAAAATGTGAAACCTTTTTTACTGAAGTTAACGTTTTTGACCAGACTGAAGTGTTACCATTCAACATTTTGTTAGTTCAGGGACGAAAATGATCGGAAAAAAATGAGGGACCAAAAGGGTCAAATGACAAGAGTTTGAGGGCTGACAAGTCGTTCGCCCTTCGTTTTATTGTGTGTGACTTTTATTTTCATTGTTGATTATTGTTCGTTTTGAATTATAAATTGTAAATGTTTTCTTATATACTACAACTGTTAATATCCAGTGTGTATAACTTTATGCAGGAGTTGGATCTAAACTTGAAGTGGTTAAAGAATCGGACAATATTGAACATTAGACTCCACAAGACGTTCCGACACAAGGATGATTTAGATGAAGATGACATTGAACTTGAAGATTCAAAGATGACCCCATTTTGAAGAATAATAGTTGATTCATCGTATTAGAGACTGTCAGTTAATCTAGATATGAACATTGTTGTAACTGTAAGTTCCATAATAGAAGATTTTTTGTTATGAGCACTTGTAGGATTTATCTTGTATCTTGCTCTTTGTTCAAGTGTTGAGAGTCATTCTCGTGTATGAAACCGATAACATTTGCATTATTTTTATACAAAGTATGCAATGCTTTTACAAGTGTTGATTTCATGCCGACAAGACTTTTAGTGACATCTCTTTAATTTAAATCTGAAAATTTTGCTCTTGTGTTTGAAAACAAATAGAAGTTTTAATGTAATTAGTACACATTGTAACGTATTAAATGCAGTTCATGTAATTTTTTAAAAAAAATTTACCAAATCTTGTAACCTCTTTTCTGTAATATACTATAAGAAATACTAGTTGTAGTCTAACATATGCTTATTTTAACAAAACAGAAACAATTCATAAGTTACTGTAGTATAATTTAAGAAATACTAGTTGTAGGCTAACATAGACATGTTTTAACAAAACATAAATGATTCATAAGGTAACTTGTATAGTACTACCTCATGGCAAAGTTTTGCTATTCATAAAAGAAATTGACATTTTTTTATAAAGTGCATGCTTTTGTTTAAACAGTACATGTTGTAAAGTAATCAATGCACAGTTAATATGACAGTTTTAAATTGTCTAGTTTTAACTTAAGTTATACATGATCTCATGAAAAGAGTTTCATAATTCATGTTCACAGTTTTTATAACAGGTGTATGTTTTAAGGCAAACAATACGTATTGTAAGGTAAGAGATGCAAAGTATATATGAAACTTTTCAGCAGCACTTAGTTCGTTTTCTGAATATTTTCCACATGTTTTTAACATGTTCACATCAGCTGAATACATTTAGAAGTTTCAAAAGCAATAATTTACATCGAAGGAAATTAAACAATATAAACTCAATCACATGTGAAAAATTCACATCTTAGACACTATTAGGCGGGATTTCATCCTCTTGAAATTGAATTTCATTCATTTAAAATTGAAATTCATTGATGTAGATCTTGTTGCAAGGTGAAGAGATGATTACAAATTTTGCTGGACACTAACCGATCGTTTGAATAGAAGAAGGGTTTGTTCGGATAGAATGTTTGCAGATCGAATAAGAAGGAATGTGTGAGGATTTTCTCGATCGAAGAAGAAGGATTGTTTGCAGATCAATTGAAGAAGAAGAAGGAAGAATAAGAAGAAGAAGGAGGAATGTCTGTTGGGCAAAAGGAGGAAGAATGAAAGAAACACAGTGCAGAAAGGAAGGGTTTGTAATTACCCGACCCAAACCCAATAGCCCGTAAATTTTATATATTTTATTAATAGCAGATAGGTCCTTGGCATGTCCATGAGCTTATGAACAAGCCGTCTGCCAGGAGACCCACTTATTTTTAACATATATGTTTAATGTTTTTTTAAAAATCAATATCTTTCAGAGATGCTGGAACAAACGCTCAACGACAATTACAATGAGTGAAAGTGACTTCCAACCTAACTAGTCTATAGTAATAACTATGATATTGCAAGGATATCTAAATTACATGTCAACCAGACTGATCGTATGTACTATTACAGACAAGACTAATATATAGAGACAAATCTCACACTTATTCAATAGTATTCAAGGGAATATGGGGAAAAGGAGATTGAAAAAAAAAGTGGAGTTTTTTGGGAGGGAACCCGCTGTGGCAAGGAGAGAAAAGAAAGGTTTGATAGAGGTTAATTAGAATTATATGTTTAATGTTTGTATTTTTATTTATGCTAAACAATATGGCAAAGTTTTGGAAAAATTCGTCTTTTCATAAGACTATGGAAAGAAAGAGTTTGATTAGAATAATAGAAATGTAAAAGATTTTAGTTGCAATATTAAAAATTTATTATACAACGTAAAGAAGTTAGGCAAAGTCTTGGGAAATACGGTCTTTCCATAGGTTTATGGAAAGACGGGGTTTAATTAGAATAATAAAAGGTAAAAGGTTTAAGTTGCAATATTAAAAATTTATTATGCAACGTGTAGTAGTATTAAAGTTTATAACCCGGTTCATGCAACCCGAAAATTTTATCCTCATTTCTTCTAATTTACACTTTAAACCTTGGTCTTTCCATGATTTATGGAAAGACCGTCTTTCAAGAGACGGACTCAAGAAGTTATAAGTTTATGACCTAATTAATACAACAAAAATTTTTTATCTTCATTTCTTTATTTTTTCCGTTTAAACCTTAATTTTTCCATAATTTATGGAAATACCGTTTTTCAAGAGAGAACTCAAATAATATAGCATAAAAAATTGATACTTTAAAATTGCTTGTTATACGAATTCAAAAATATAATAACATAAGGTAATATTTTTATATATATAACTAAGTATACAATCAAAATTTGATGGTTTTTACTTTAAAAATAAAGTACTAAGTGTTTAATTTAGATCGATACAGAATAGTATCATCTGTTTTATTGTTACTATGATTATTTTATAATTATTTTATGAGAATGTCTCTTGTTCTAATGATTTGGAAAAGAGTATGTATTTTGCAGGTGGCTTGTCCATAAACTTATGAACATACTACTTATTTTTTACCTTATATACTGCATTTGTTAAATTACATACAAAATTTTGAAATTTTGAAAATATTTTTTATATCATATATTTTTATATTTTCACCTTCAAATACATATTATTACTTTTTTTAACTTATAAAATATAATATTTAAATTTTATAAAAAATTACAACATTTAAGGTAAATGTCCCTGTGGACTGTCCATCAAATTCAGGAAAGGCAGCCTTTCCCGAGACATTCCCTTTGACGTCAAAACTGATCAGACGTAAAAAAGATAATTTTAAAACCATATATTCTGTTATCATATACTATATTAATTTCTTCTTATTATTATGTTATGTATGATTTTAAAACAAGGTATCTTATTATCATATGCTATATTAATCTGGCTTAGAGATGGTAAATGGTCTCTAAAGCATGCTTTTGCTGTGAATTATAAAAATAATATGGCATGCATATCTTTATCAGAATCATATGGAACAATCACGATCATCATTTGAAATTCTGAATAAGCATTATTAATGGATTTAGGTGATGTTCATTGTAGTCCCTCCATTTTCACTGAGAATTATCCTAGTTTATACCTTGCTCTGTTTCACAAAGAGCAACACATTCCAAATATAGTAAACAATATATTATTTTTATTTTATTTTTTAATGTTTACATTTGATTTCCTTCGACGCAAAGCCCTAGCGAAAGATGGTTTTTTCATAAGTTTAAGGAAAGACAAGGTTTAATTAGAATAATAAAAGATAAAAGGTCTAAGTTGCAATATTAAAAATTTATTATACAACGTATAGTAGTAAAAAGTTTATAACCCGATCCATGCAATATGAAAATTTTATCTTCATTTATTCTAATTTACACTTTAAATTTTGGTCTTTCGACTTATGAAAATACCATGTTTCAAGAGACGAATTCTTACTTTGAACATTTGCATTATAAATTCAAGCGTAAATTATAAGTTTTACGCTGTAGTAACAGAATATGATGGTTATATATTCTACCCATATAAAACCGACAACTTTTTGAGATTTTTTAAAATATTCTAAACAAGATCCCATTAACGAAATCTATTATTTATGTATGGTTTGAACTGCCACTTTCATTTACTGCTCAATTAAAATGATATAATGACAAATTTGAAACTTTATTGATAAATGCTAGAATTACTTTTTATACTAAATTTTGCGTGTAACGTAAAAGTAAGACAATCACATAAAAAAAAAATGTGAGACGTTTCAAAATGAGATGTGAAGGATAAACAAATTGATCGATGTGAATGTAGTACAACTACAAACAATCATTCAACTTTATACTTTCTCGTTACAGATCTCACGTGACACAAAAATACGATAGTTATATAAGAAAAGCAGAGAAAGTGAAATAATTTCAACACGACGCATAATGCCAAAGAATAAAATTAGTTGGCCATTGAGAATCTACAAGAAAACCCATGATAAGGGATATCATATCCAATGGTTGGACACAATTTGACATCACAAAATAGAAAAAAAAATGTTTCTCCCAAATTCAAGAACACAAGAAAAGCAACCAACCATGTAAGATGGTAGTTCCACAACAGTTTCCACTTCCTCAAGGTATGGGCTAATGGGATCCAAAACAGTGACTTCTGGTCTCCAAGGATGTAATGTCCCAGAATGAACTCTACCATGTTAGAACCTACTGTACCCAACATTGGTCAAACAAATTGTGCCAAACTGCAAAACCAAAAAGATTCATAAAGAATGATGGATTTCCCATTTGTTTTGTTTATCAATTTCACTCATCCTGTTCCCATCGAAACCCAAATATTATAATCAAAATCCTCCCTTTATGACACACAGCGAAATGGATAGAACCCTTAAAATAATGAGGCCAAACGCAAAGGACAGCAGTGATATAAGCAAAGCTGAGCATCATCGTTTGAATCCACGTCTGATACCAATCCACAATGAAACTCAAAACTTCCCCTTGGGTAAGTTTTTTCAATAAAGAAAGCATTTTTATTCGGCCCTTTTCGATTTCATTGGCTTTCATGAATGCATTTTGCATCAGCATAATCAGCAGGCCAAGGTTCAACAACCATCTAGAGATAGCTCCACTTTTGCCTTTCTTTTTTCTTGACTTTGTTTAGTAATGATTAGGAGTAGTATATTAAGGGTAGAAGTACTGGAATCTGAATCAAACTGCATATTCCTTGAGTAGTATTGGGGTTTTGATTATTGTTTACTTCTTTGGTATTATTAATCAATCATAATAATAGTAACTAGTGAGTGGTTTGGGGGATGGAAGATACTGAGAGTTGCAGTAGTAGAGCATCAGAGTTCTCCCCGAGCCCCAGCCGCAAGCGGCGGCTTATGGTGGAGGTGTACCATGAGGTTCTCCAGAGGCTCCAGGAATCAGATTTTCAAGAAGTTACCCACCCCGACTTCAAGGATGAGCTGTGGCATCACTTCTCCCGCCTTCCTCTTCGGTAAAGATTGTTTCTTGGTTTAGTTTGATTGGTTTAGTTTGATTGTGTTATGTTTAGAAAAAGATTGAGAATGATCTCTTGTTTTTGTCAAGTTGAAATGGTATCATATTCGAAAGCAGCTACTTGCTTCTGGATGGATAGTTGTTTAAAGATTGTATCTTGGTTTAGTTTAATTTTGTTGTGGTTAGAAAAAGATTGATTCTTGTTGTGGATAATCTCTTGTTTATGTCAAATTGGGATGGTACATATTCGAAAGCAGCTACTTGTTTGTGGGCTACTTGCTTCTGGATGGATAGTTGTTTAAAGATTGTATCTTGGTTTAGTTTAATTTTGTTGTGGTTAGAAAAAGATTGATTCTTGTTGTGGATAATCTCTTGTTTATGTCAAATTGGGATGGTACATATTCGAAAGCAGCTACTTGTTTGTGGATAGTGGATAGTGGATAATCTTTTGTTTTTGTTTTCTTAATGGTGATATTTGGCTTCTGCAGCTATGCTTTGGATGTGAACACCGAGAAGGCGCAAGATGTGCTTATACACAAGAGATTGCTGGAGTTAGCACATGAGGAAAAGAGGCCGGCATTTGATGTCCGCCTTGTGCAGGTATTCCATCCTGAATTACGTTTTTTTTGCTAGTAGTATAAGAAAGAGTCCGGAAATCCTTAGCTGTTTATAGCTTTTATGTGATGTCCTTAACCTTGTTGGATGGTAGATGATATTTCCTTTCATGTGCAGTTTGCTTGTAAGTTCTTGTAACTTACTTAGATGTGTGTGGTTGTTTGTATGTGTTTTTTTCCGTGACTGAATCATCATACTCACTGCCCCTGTAGTCTGCGTGAAATCTAACCTTAATTACTACGCTTATCTTAATTCTGCATGATCTTTCCTTTTGCTTACTTTTTGAGTCTTGATGCAATCTTTCCTTTTGTTTCATTTTGGAAAATCTAGAGATGTTTTTTCTTCAGATTGGCCTAGTTATCAAGAAACTCTCTCATGTAGGTTCATCCCTGTGATGGCAATGAAGACTATTCAGATTCTATCTCAGCAGATAGAAGTGAGAAGGAAAATCACAGGTAAAGATTTGGTGACCTGTTAATAAGTTTAGGTTTACTTCTCTCTCTCCCTCTCCCTCACATGCAAGATCGTCAATCTGATTCACAGACTCCACCCTCCTCCGACTTTCAACTTGTCAAATAAATCTGAAAACCTACAAGATAAAAAAGTAATTCTCCAACGCGTAAATAGCTCTGTGAGTGGAAAATCACCCAATTCCCGGTAATACTCTGAAGGTTTGAGCCAGTTGTACTATTCCTTCATTTTCTTTTGTTTTGGTTCGAGAACACATTTGGACAGAATATTATGAGGCATTCTTGGAAAACATGGATGGTGTATATTGTGGTAACCTCGAACATTTAATGCTTGCAGAAAAGCTTTTCATGAAGTTATAATTTCCACCACTGACAAGCCGAAACTCCTCAGTCAGGTTGGGTACCTGTCCCATTTCGCCCTTATTCTATCTGTGATACTATTCCTTTATTTGTGTCTGTGAACTAGAAACCCCAGTTCCTGATAACAAGGAATGGAGTTTCCCTTTCTCTTGATTCCCCAACCCTGTAACATTGTGTAATTTTTTAATCACGTCTTTTCCCACTTTAGAGGATGAATTTTCCCTTTCAGAAATATGTACATTTCCTCGAGTCCTTGTTTTTTTTAATTACATCTCCTCTGTTGATGATATTGTCCGACGACCCATGGTAACTTAGCTACCACTAAATTCACGTGTCCTACTTCCTCAGTTAACTTCCTTGCTCTCCGAGGTTGGTTTGAACATTCAAGAAGCTCATGCATTTTCAACATCAGATGGATACTCTTTGGATGTCTTTGTTGTTTATGGCTGGGAAGATGAGGTGCGCTCAGCCTTAGTACTATTTTTAAGAACTAGAATACGACCATCTATGGTAAAGTAAGAGTATTTGGTTCTATACGACACATGAACTAACGGTTCTCTTAATTTGATTTGTGCTTAGAAAACTGACGAACTTAGAAGCCTATTGGAGAAGAAAATCCCAAAGATTCAGGTAAATGACACTGATACTTGTCTTTCAGTGTCTTATGTAATTTTTTGTTAGTTGACTAACATCTTAGTCTGTATTATAAAAGGGCTCTACATTGGATCAAGAAATGTTCCCTCCTAGGATGAGATTGGGATCGAACAGATTTGATTTTCTTCGAGAGCAGGTTAACATACCAACTGATGGGAGTGATGTCTGGGAAATAGACGTCAAGCTGGTGAAATTTGAGCAGAGAATTGCCGCGGGATCCATTGGAGAGCTGTGAGTCAAATGATACTAAATTGATTGTTTGGACAGTAATTGCAAGAACGGTTTTGTAAAAGCGTTTCAACGGAGTTTTAGAAGTGTTACTAATAAAATTTCTAAAATTTTCTTAGAACTTCACAAACCAAACCACCTTTTGAAATGTATAGAAAAATGTTCAAAACAAGATTTTAAAAATTATATTTCGTGTTTTGTTTCTACCAAACAAGTTTTGTTAGTTGCTTTCACTAATAAAGAGTTAAAAACATTATGATAATCACTATCCAAATCCAAAGAGACCCTAGAAGTATCATCCTCATAATCTATGAATTCCATTCTAATGTGAACTTTGTTGCATTTTACAGATACAAAGGCACCTACCATAGTCAGGATGTGGCTGTGAAAGTTCTCCAAGCTGAGAATTTAAAGGAAAAAGTTCGAAAGGAATTTGCGCAAGAAGTCTACATATTGAGGTTCTTTTTTATTATCTTATGCTCAAATCTATGTTGGTATATAGCTTTATTCCGATTACTTTATGCCAATACTACCTTTCCGTGATTTTTAACAAAGTAGACTAGACTTTGTGGTAATATTGCTTTAATAAGTATTATGAATTTGAACTTGCAAAAACATATAGATGTTGTACAAGGAAAAGATAGTTTCCTTTCACGGAGATTTGTCTTGCATGACCCTAGGTTACACAATGTCACTAAACAAGGAGAAACACTCCACGCTTTTTCCATATTCATTGTACTAACGTGGAACTCTAAATCACATATTATTAACTGGATTTCATAATCACCAATTTAAGACAAAGCATTTATGCACTTTCCAGGAGAGTTCGACACAAGAATGTCGTGCAGTTTATTGGTGCATGTACCAGACCTCCACTCTTATGCATTGTAACTGGTAATCACGGCTAATAGGAATGCAATATGCTTTCTTCTTGAGTGCCTCAAATTTTTCCGTCCTTGTCATCTCCATGTTTCTTGATGTCCACGAAAGCTATGTCATGCATAAACGGTCTAACTTTGTCGTTTCTGTTCTTAGAATATATGCGTGGGGGAAGCATCTACAATTATCTTCGTCAGCAGAAGAGTGTGCTCAAGCTCCCCACTGTACTGAAAATCGCTAATGATGTTTCCAGGGGAATGAACTATTTGCACAAGAACAATATAATCCACAGAGATCTTAAGGCTGCCAATCTTCTCATGGACGAAAATGATGTAAAGAAGGCTGTGTGATTGTTTAATTTTTCTGATTTTTATACATGGTTCAATAAATAATAAGTGCATATTTGAGCTGGACAGGTAGTTAAGGTTGCGGATTTTGGCGTAGCTAGAGTGCAGGTTCAGTCTGGAGTCATGACCGCAGAGACGGGAACATACCGCTGGATGGCTCCTGAGGTATGGTCTTTATCTCGCTTCTGTTTTCACCTTATGTTGTATTATTAGTGCGAATAATTGTTATGTTTTGGATGAATGAAGGTGATTGAACACAAGCCATACAGTCACAAGGCCGACGTTTACAGCTTTGGAATAGTTCTATGGGAATTACTGACAGGAAAGGTAATATATCGAATATATTTCTGTCATTTGCTATAACTTTATATCTCAGTTCGTAAAAGTTATAACAATTGTTCTTTATCTATATGCTAGATTCCTTACGATCAACTGACGCCATTACAAGCAGCAGTGGGAGTGGTCCAGAAGGTATTCATAACATCCCTATTCCGCGATGATATATCGTATCTTCCTTTGTGTCCGAGATATTGCATTTGTTTTTGCCGGTATTATTGTGAATCTGTGATGAATCTTTTCTTCGATATCCTTTAAAAGATTTCTTGACATGTTACCGAGCTGTTCCTGATTTCGTGGTGTTATTTCCTATCTTTCTTAGTCCAAGATATCGCTCTTGTTTTGTCAGTATTATTGTGAATCTGTGATGAATCTTTCTTCGATATCCCTTAGAAGAATCAGTCTTGAAATGTTACAGAGTTGTTTCTGATGCTGATTTCAGGGCCTAAGGCCGACGATACCCAACCAAACTCATCCGTTGATGGTGGAATTACTCGAGAGATGCTGGCAGCAAGATCCCGCTCTTAGACCTGAATTCTCTGAGATCATCGACTTCTTCCAACACCTGGCGAAAAGGGTATGCGCGCATCATACCATCAATCCTCCATAATGCACGCTACCAAAACCGTAGTATTGAAAACAAAACTGCAGTTTTGGCACAAAAACTGCAGTTTTGAATTAAAACTACGGTTTTGGTAGCTTTTGCCTCAAAACCAATAACGTCGCTACATTTATCGCAGGTCGTTCAAGAGGAGAAAGCCAACAAAAGGCGGAGCGTCGGGGAACCGTATCAGGTGGCCGCGGCGGCTCCAGTTCCGGTGAAAAGGGAGGAGGGTGAAAAAACTACATGATCTGACCTCAGCTCAAACTTTAACTCATCTGCCATTTTCATTTCTGTAATTTTCAACCAAGAATCTCTGCAACTCTAAGTATAGTGTTTTGCTTACTGATATCCATATGGTTTTGAGCTGTTGGGCCGGCCCAGTTTGTTCTTATAATACATGTAATATTGTGTAGTCTATACAAATGCTGTTTGTATTAGTAACTGGACATTTGACACTGGGCTCTGAAAATGGGCCAGACACCTACCTATTAATTGAACTATTTGGGTACCTTTAAATTATGACAATTTGTAAATTACTTTTATCAATTAATTTTATTGAAACTTGGTTCCTATTTCTATTCGTTATAAAAAACGATTTTTTTAATGCAGAGGTCCTATTAGTTATAGGACATGACATTGGCCTGGAAATGGGTGGCTCCTGAGCTTAAGTATTTACTGGTCCGGACCGAGAAAATAGACCGGATTGGACCGGAATGAAGGGGATTGGAAATGGATTTATAGAATTTTGGTCTGGTCTCGGTCCAAGGTTTTTCTGCATTCTGGGCTCTGGTCCGGTCTGATCTAAAATCGGATTATTTTTGGTTTGGATTGGATGGACCGTTATTTTACACTTAATATTATTTATAAGTCATAATTGCAGGATAAATATGGTAAATATTATTATCTTAAAACTTAAATTTCTATTTTATTTAAGTTAATACTCTAAAATTTTGTTTTATCTTATCATCCATGTATACTGTTTAGAGACTAAAATGTTTGTGGGACGCATTTTATTTGCTCATTGTGTTGCCAGCTTATGATGTTTGTACGATGTATTTTATTTGCTCATTGTGCTGCTAGCTAAAATATTTTAATAATGAATTTTTGTTTGTTTTTAAAATTCGGTTTGAATCTGTTCAAACTTAGAATAATTTCGGATTGATTCCGGTCCAAAACTTTCAATAACCGGTCTAATTTTTAGTTCAAAATTTTTCACTAGTCCCAGTCTTAACCGGTCTCGGTCCGGTCCAGATCGGCTGAACGAGCATCCCTCAAACTCTTCTCCTTTAAGTTCAATGTCTTATGTTATACAGAAGGATGAATAAAAGGAAAATGAAGCAAAATGAAGTAGTGCCTGTATAAATGCATCTTTTTTAAAATATATTTTCTGTCATAAATTAAAGATGAGATATTATTAGAGATACCGTTTTACTGTGTTTTTTAACGTTAATTCAGTCCAGTTTAGTTTATTTTAAAACATTAAAACATCTGCTTGCCAAAGAGTTCAACTTGGAGACGCATGCTTTTAGTCCGTTATATAAAGCATGCCAATTTGGGAATTAGACAAATGGTACACGCAAAAAGCTTCTAAACTAATTAATCAACTGATTAAACAACACATAATGATTATTACCTAACTTAGAACTACCCATGTTACTGCTATGCTAATTTATTCAGTAGCTATTCATTATTGTTATAGACTATAATATTGGAGTTCGTCTCTTGATACACGTTCTTTCCATAAGTCATAGAAAAAATGTAAATTAGAAGAAATGAAGATAAAATTTTCGGATTGCATAAATCGGGTTATAAACTTTATTATTACTACACGTTGCATGATAAAAATTTTAATATTACAACTTAAATTTTTTACCTTTTATTATTCTAATTAAACTCCGTCTTCCTCCATACTTTGTAAGAAACAATCGTAATGTTGCTTCATATTCCTAGTGAATTAATAACAAACTCAGCAATGAAAAGAATAACATTAATAATACTGTTTCCACCTCAGAATCCCAATTCCATTTCCGTCGTTGTGAAATCGGCTACTTAAATAAGTGGTTAGGATTGAATAAATCACCGTGTAATGAGTCGAGTAGAAAAGGCGAGTAACCACATTTTAAAATTTTGGGTAATATGCAAACAGACTAAATTGTTTCCTTAATTTTGTAATACTATGTTTTAGTGTCCGTTTGTAAATCAATCCTTAGAAAGTACCAAACAAATTCAGAAAGATTTGTTTAGTTTCCAAAGGTGATTTTCAGGGAAAGTCAATGGTAAAATTTGTCAAAATATATAAAATGACTATTATACCCCTGAGTTAAAAAAATAAAAGATCTCAAGGTCTTCGTCTTCTTCGCTGTTGGAACCATCCAATCCGCCGCTGGCAGAGCTTCGAGACATCGGGTGGAGGTCTCCGTCGCCGAAGTTGCAGAAGGGTTTCCGTCGTCGTGGTATCATCAGCGCGGAAGTGAAAGTCGGCGAGCTTCCATCGCCGTGGTTGTAGAGTCGTGAAGAAGACGAGGCTCACCGGTGGAAATTGAAGGCGGAGGTGGCGGTGTAAAACTAAAAAAAAGGAAATTTTAAAATTAAGATTTTTAATTGAAAATATTTTTTAATTAGTAAAATTACCATTATACTCCTGGTTATACCGGAAAACCATTTAGTCTTACATGAAAACCACTTTTGGGGACCAAACAAATCGTTCTGAATTTGTGGAGTACTGTCTAAGGGCTGGTTTGCAAACGGGGACCAAAACATGGTATAAGATACTTTGTAGGGGACTAAAAATATAATTTAGTCTATGTAAATATAACCCTATATGTTGAGGAAAGTGCAAATATAACCCTCAATTGTTTTTAGTGCAAATATAACCCCGACTATTGAATGAAAGTGCAAATATAACCCTCCGACCATGATTCCGACGTTGACTAACGATTTTCGGTCATTGACCAACTTGAAAAGTCTAAAATACCCTTATGCCCCAAGCCTTAAATGAGAAAGACTATTCTGCTCTTATTAACATGGGCCTTACATAACACAAAATTAAAGCTTCCTTTCTTTTCAAAAATCAGCTCGTTCGTTTGTTCTTCCGTTAGAAGCGATAAACCCAGGTGGCCGCGCCACCATCTTCACCCATTCTCCTTTCTCCCCTAGAGCCACCGACCTCAAACCCACCACCACCACTCGCATGGTGGAGCCACCACCCGCTGCTACTGCTCCCCGCCAGATTCTTCCTCCACACCGCCCTTTTCTGGAACAGAGTCGGCTGGGCTCCACCACCACTAAATCTCCCACCAAAGCCCCACCACCACCATTCTTCCCTTGTCCACCACCTGAAACCACATCCGCCAGCAAACCCACCACCATTCGTCTCTCCTCCGCCAACAAACCCACCACCATTCTTCCCTCCTCCACCACCGTAGAACTAGAGCCCCACCACCATAGAACCGAAGCCCCTTCAGATCTCAGCCGCTAGTGTACGACTTCGTCTCTTCAATCTCGACTCTTTTGTCTGTCGACCCGGCCTAGCTCGCCTGGCTCAACTCCGTCGCTCAGGATTCAGTTTTTCCAGCGAACAAAACCATTCTCATCCCCGTTAACTGTTCTTGCTCCGATCCGTACTCCCAGCACAATGCATCTTACGTTATTAAGCAGGACGACAATATTGTGAAAACTGCCAACGGAGCCCCATCACCCCGAACCCTAGGGCCACCTCGCGCCACCCTCTCATAGCGCCACCTCCTGCCCCTAACCCCGCCATAACGCCACCACTTTCCGCGAGCACAGCTTTGCCACCACCCAAAATCCCAACATTGCCCCATCTTAGCCCTTCACTGAAACCCTAGCTCCGGCCACCACCACCCTCACCCCTCCACCACCCTCACCCCTCCACCACCACCATTTCTGGCGTCGCTCAGCCAAGCTCTGGAAAATTGATGAATCCACAACACCACCGGCAAAGCCACAAACCCTAAAATTGATGAATCGATGAAGCAAACTAGGAAAGAAGAGAAAGACGAAGAAGGGAAAAAGAAGAGAGAAACGAAGAAGGGAAAAAGAAGAGAGAAACGAAGAAGGGAAAAAGAAGAGAGAAACGAAGAAGGGAAAAAGAAGAGAGAAACGAAGAAGACGAGAAGACATTGTCACTCATTGACGAGAAAGGAAAGGGCCTGGGAACGAAGAAGAGGGATTTAGGGGTAGGAACGTAATTTCAATATTTTTTCTATTTTTTCAATTTTGTACATAGGGGCAAAATAGTCTTTTCACCATATTCCAGCCTCCAACTGCCTGAGAAGGTTATATTTGCATATAACCTGAATAGATTGGATTACATTTGCACTTTCAATTCGCGCAGGGTTATATCTACACTTTCGTCAATTATATAGGGTTATCTGCACTTCTCTCTAAAATTTTTATTAGGTTTAACATTCGCCAAACCATCGATAATCAAACTTATTTCAGTAATTAAAATCTTACTCCCTCCAATTTACTAACATTGACTCCCTTTCCTTTTTCATTTGGTCTTTCAACAATTACTCCTTTTTCGGCAAAACTTAAGTTATTTTTATCCACTCAATTTACATTTTACTCTCTAAGTACAATCCCTTTCACTCACATTACTTTTCATTAAAACGTTTGTCATTTTGTTTGGCGTCAATGCTAAGCAAAAAAATCAGAGGGATTACGTTTTATCATTGAATACCAAAATGACACTTCACTCTCCTTTCATGGACGAACAGAATTATATTCACAAAATAGATGGCCACTTACTCTTGCTATGGCAATCACATTTAAAAAAAAATATTATAAAAAAAATCGGTTTTTATATTGTTTTGTGGGGATGGGCTGGATCTGGCTTCTAGTGGCCTAGACGTTGATAGTTCCGACCAGAGTATCCCATCTTGCAATCTTTCTTTTCTGGTCCCCACTTCTCCACTTTACTAAAATATAAAAACGCGGTCCGCCGCGCACGGTGGTGATGGGAACCCCCTAGGCTCTAGCCAATGACACGTGCACCTATGGTAGATCGATAAAGTCTTATTTTATATCGACTAATTATTAGATAGAGCAATCTTTTAATTGATACAAATGAGGATGGTGGTTTGATTTTGATTTTGATTTTTATTTATTACTATATATTTTTATAATTTTGAATTTTGTTTAAACTGTACAATCCCATGTACTACATAATAGAAACTGTTTGTATTGATGGGATTAAAGTCATTTTAACTAACCTAAAATTCAATCCGTCCAAAAATGACATACTGATATTATAATATGTTATCGATTTTAATTCTTTGCTATATATAATCAGTTATAACTTGTTAAAATCTATAACTTCTAAAGATATATTTGAAACCATAAATATCTCATTGTATATATATTTTTTAAACCATGTATATAACTTGTTAAAGTTTTGGGAAAGACCGTCTTTTCATAGGCTTATGGAAAGACATGGTTTTACTAGAATAATAAAAGGTAAAATGTCTTAGTTGCAATATTAAAAATTTAGTATGCAACGTGTAGTAGTTATAAAGTTTGTAACCCGATTCATGCAACTCAAAATTTTATCTTCATTTCTTATAGTTTGCACTTTAAACCTCGATCTTTCCATGCCTTATGGAAAGAACGTCTTTTAATAGACGGGCTCATATTTCGATTTTGCTTATTTATTATAATAATATGTTAATCTCATTAGGTAAATTCTTGGGAAATACCGTCTTTCCATAGCCTTATGGAAAACGGTGTTTAATTAGAATAATGAAAAGGTAAAAAGTTTTAGTCGTAAAATTAAAAATTTATTATGCAACATGTAGTAATTATAAAGTCTGTGATCCGACTAATGTAACCTAAAATTTTTATATTTATTTCTTATAATTTGTAGTTTAAATCTTGGTATTTCCATAGTTTATGGAAATACTGTCTTTCAAGAGATGCACTCATTTCATTATACTAACTTAATTCATTCAAAATAAACTTATAAGCAGAGTTCCAATATTTATTATTTAGTTTTCCAGCTTCATCTATTGGGTATTAGAATTTAGGGGATGCTAAATAAGTGGATGAAATTGAATTGAAAGAAAGAAAGGTAAAATGAATAGATATAATAACCTTAAACTTACCATAATTAGAATGTGCCAATATATATATAAAAAAAAGCGGATCTCCTGACAGACGGCATGTCCATAAGTTTATGGACAGACCACTTATTTCTTACCTTATACACTACATTTTTTAAATTACATATAAAATTTAAAATTTTTGAAAATATTTTTTTGTATCATATATTTTTATATTTTTACTTTCAAATACATACTATTACTTGTTTTAACTTATAAAATGTAATATTTAAATTTTATAAAAAATTATAATATTTAAGTCAAATGCCCCTTAGAACTTTCCATAAACTTATGAAAAGACTGCATTTCTTGAGACTTTTCCAAAAAAAAAAATCAAATTAAAAAGTATCCCACGTTTGTGAAAGGATGTAATCGAGATCGACCCGAACTAAAGCGAATCTTACATTTTTGACTTAACATCCAGCGGTGATGACACCAGACAACCATAGGTCAAAAGCCCATGACTAAATTACGCCCCAAATGAGGACACCTCATTTCAAGCATACCATAAACAATTCAATTCTCTTACAATCAACTTCACAGTCCAAAAAAGTACACCATTATATCAACCTTAAATTCTCCAACAAACATCTCTCATGGAAGTACTTCGAAAATCAGTCAAAAACATATCTCAAACTTCTGATAACAATCAATCCAGTCTACGGGAAGACGAACGGCGGGGACTACTTCAGATGGCGTCTGGTGCTCCGGTCGGCAGCGGCGACTCCTCCGGCTCAAACGACGTCGTTATCAAGATCACTCCAAGAGCCGGGAGAGAGCCGGAGAACGCTAAGAGCAGCAACATCTGGAGGGATTCGAGCTATGATTTCTCCAATGATTTGGCCATGCGCGCCATTGCCAACAACACCAAGGACTTCGACTTCGGTACGGACTCTCCTCTGAGAAATATTCCGGAGAGTTCCGACGGCGGCGGGAGCGTTTCGGTCCGCCGCCGGTCGAACGCGAGCGGGCCCATCTCGCCGGAGGCGGTGGCGGCGGGAGGCTCCGGGAACTCATCCCTTCAGCGAAGGTCTAGTCTGCTGGCGATAAAGCCGAAGTCCCGGCTGGGAGATTCGCCGGAGATTGTGAAGTCCGGGCAGATGGATCGGCCGGAAAACACGAAATCAAGGCAGATGGATCCAGAGAATGACAGATTTTCTCAAAGGGTGAGGATGATGAAGTCTGGGGAGCTGGACGAGGACGATCCTTTTGATGATGATTTGCCGGAAGAGTATAAGAAGATGAAGTTCAGTAAGTTGACTCTTCTCCAACTAGTGAGTTTGATTTTAATACTTGCGGCTTTAGCGTGTAGTTTGAGTATTGGGTTTTTAAGGAAGAAGACTCTGTTTGATTTGGAGCTGTGGAAATGGGAGTTGATGATTCTGGTTCTGATATGCGGGAGGTTGTTTTCGGGGTGGGGGATTCGGATTGTGGTGTTTTTCATTGAAAGGAATTTCTTGCTCAGGAAAAGAGTATTGTATTTTGTGTATGGATTGCGAAATGCGGTGCAGAATGTTGTTTGGTTGGCTCTTGTTTTGGTTGCGTGGCAGTTTATCTTCGACAAGAGGGTTGAGAAGCTGACTAATGGCAGTATCTTGCCGACTGTGACTAAGGTTTGGGTGTGTCTTTTGATCAGTACATTAGTTTGGCTTGTCAAGACATTGTTGGTGAAGGTGCTGGCTTCCTCGTTTCATGTTAGTACGTTTTTCGATAGGATTCAAGAGTCTTTGTTTAATCAGTATGTGATTGAGGCGTTGTCCGGCCAACCTTTGGTTGAGATGCAAGAGGAGGAGAAGGTGATTGATGAGGTTAGGATGCTTCAGGACGCGGGGGCAAAGCTGCCGAGTGATTTGAAGGCTAGTGTGTTTAAGAGGAAGATAGTTGGGACGCCGCGGAGGAGCCATACTTTAAAGAGCCCTACTTTTGCTAGCAATGGTATGTCTTCGGTTGGGAGGAGTCCCACGATTAGAAGTCCCACTTTCAAAGATGACGCGTCTAAGAAGGACGAGGGAATCACTATCAACCATCTACACCGGCTGAATCAGGACAATGTTTCTGCCTGGAACATGAAGAGGTTGACCAACCTCGTGCGTAAAGGTGTGCTCACGACTTTGGATGAGACTTTACACAACGAGGATGAGACTAGTGTGCAAATCACGAGCGAAAATAAGGCTAAAATCGCCGCCAAAAAAATCTTCACCAATGTTGCAAAGCCGGGGTCCAAGTAAGTGAATTTGTGAATTGGTTTATGAATAAACACTGTATTTTGCTAGCTATTCATATTTGCTTTGTTGTTATTAGTTATATCTAGCTATTTATATATGTTTTGCTGAATAGATTCATCCACATAGAGGATTTGATGCGTTTTATGAAAGAGGACGAAGCTCAAAAGACTATGCATCTATTTGATGCAACTAATGATGGCAAAGGGATAAGCAAAAGAACCCTTAAGAATTGGGTGGTACGTCTTAATCAAATAATAACATTAAACTTCGTATACAGTATGTTTTGAGTTAGTTGTGATTGTTGAATCGGTTCTTCTGATTTCTGTCTAAGGTTAATGCATTTAGAGAACGGAGAGCCCTTGCTTTATCTTTGGATGACACAAAAACTGCAGTGAACAAGCTTCACCAAATGCTGAATGTAATTGTGCTTATACTAATTGTGATCATCTGGCTCCTCATCCTCAAAGTTACATCTTCACATTTCTTTGTCGCTTTGGGCTCTCAAGTTCTTCTGATCGTGTTCGTGTTTGGTAACACCTGCAAGACAACATTCGAGTCAATCATCTTCTTATTCGTGATGCACCCGTTTGATGTGGGTGACCGTGTTGAGATTCAAGGAGAAGGAGTTCAGGTTAAAGCTTGATTCCTTTCTTTCTGAACCGTTTCAAGATACAGTTATTACACTGTTCTCATGTTTCCCCATTGTTTTTCAGATGATAGTTGAAGAGATGAACATCCTCACGACAGTTTTCCTGAGATTCGATAACCTTAAGATCACAAGTCCAAACAGCGTGCTAGCTACAAAATCCATCAGTAACTACTACCGCAGTCCAGATATGGGAGATGCCATCGATTTCAGCATCCACATTTGCACTCCCAAGGAAAAGATAGAATTGATGGTGGAAAGAATTACAAGGTACATACAGAATCGTAGAAAATTTTATGCGTTAGCAAATGCTGTATATGTAGGTGTCAGGCGAATCAAATTCTGTAATGTGTTCCACAAATTCCTTATTTCTGGCTTGTCCACCAGGTGTATTGAGAACAAGAAGGAGCACTGGTATCCGGCTCCCATGATAGTGGCACGCGACGTGGAGGACATGAATAAGATGAAATGGTCAATCTGGCTATCGCACACGATGAATCATCAGGATATGGGGGAGAGATGGGCGAGGAGATCCCTTCTGGTTAGAGAGCTGGTCAACGTGTTCCGGGACCTCGATATCGAGTACCGGATGCTGCCGAACGATGTTAACGTGAGGAACTTGTTGCCCGTGACTGCATCGAGTAGAACTCCATCAAATTGGTCGTTGTATTCTAACTAAACCGAGTTAAATGACTTACCATCTTAGTACGTAAAATTTCTATTACCGTGGCAAGCAGCACATATTGTAGGCGGTTATGGAGGATGTATTTGACAAATGTTCTGTTAAATTTTTTGTACTATTAATTATAAAGAATATATTGATACAAATAAGAAATATATAAATATAATTAATCAAAAATTGTATACTCCTTTAACACTCGTATAATATAGGTGCACAAATTTAATTATAAATAATACATTGATAAAAGTATAAAATATTTAGTACAATACTTTTTTTTTGAAGAAAATAGTAATAGTATCTTTTGTTAGAATTAGGATTAAAATAATAGTAATTTTTACTAAATAAATATTTTTTGTAATTAGGTTAAATATATATATATATATATATTTGAATTAAATATATAAATACTATATTATTATATACTATTTAAATGTTGTTACTGTTAAATATTCACATTATTTAAACAAATTATATTTTATTTACTATTTTGTTATTTTTATAATTGAATATAATATATTATGATGTTACAAATAATATATTATAAAGAATATATTGATACAAATAAGAAATATATAAATATAATTAGTCAAAAATTGTATACTCCTTTAACACTCGTATAATATAGGTGCACAAATTTAATTATAAATAATATATTGATAAAATTATAAAACATTTAGTACATTACTTTTTTTTTAAGAAAATAGTAAAAGTATCATTTGTTAGAAGTATGATTAAAATAATAATAATTTTTACTAAATAAATATTTTTTGTAATTAGGTAAAAAATATAGATAATTTTGAATTAAATAAATATATTATATTATTACAATATTTAAATGTTATTACTGTTAAATATTAACATTATTTAAACAAATTATATTATATTTACTATTTTTTATTTTTATAATTGAATATAATATATTACAGCATGATGTTACAAATAAATAATATATTGATACAAATAAGAAATATACAAATATAATTAATCAAAAATTGTATACTCCTTTAACACTCGTATAATATAGGTGCACGAATTTAATTATAAATAATACATTGATAAAAATATAAAATATTTAGTCCATTACCATTTTTTTAAGAAAATAGTAAAAGTATCCTTGGATTAAAATAATAGTAATTTTTACTAAATAAATATTTTTTTGTGATTAGATAAAAAATAATAATTTTGAATTAAATGAATATATTATATTATTATATACTATTTAAATATTGTTACAGTTAAATATTCACATTATTTAAACAAATTATATTTTATTTACTATTTTTATATTTTAATAATTGAATATAATATATTACAGCATAATGTTACAAATAATATATTATAAAAAATATATTGATACAAATAAGAAATATATAAATATAATTAATCAAAAATTGTATATACTCCTTTAACACTCGTATAATATAGGTGCACAAATTTAATTATAAATAATATATTGATAAAAGTATAAAACATTTAGTACATTAATTTTCTTTAAGAAAATAGTAAAAGTATCATTTGTTAGAAGTATGATTAAAATAATAGTAATTTTTACTAAATAAATATTTTTTGTAATTAGGTAAAAAATATATATAATTTTGAATTAAATAAATACATTATATTATTATATAATATTTAAATGTTATTACTATTAAATATTAACATTATTTAAACAAATTATATTTTATTTACTATTTTTTATTTTTATAATTGATAATAATATATTACTGAATGATGTTACAAATAATATATTATAAATAATATATTGATACAAATAAGAAATATATAAATATAATTAATCAAAAATTGTATACTCCTTTAACACTCATATAATATAGGTGCACGAATTTAATTATAAATAATACATTGATAAAAATATAAAATATTTAGTACATTACCATTTTTTGAAGAAAATAGTAAAAATATCCTTGGTTAGAAGTAGGATTAAAATAATAGTACTTTTTACTAAATAAATATTTTTTGTGATTAGATAAAAAATAATAATTTTGAATTAAATGAATATATTATATTATTATACACTATTTAAAAGTTGTTACTGTTAAATATTCACATTATTTAAACAAATTATATTTTATTTACTATTTTTTTATTTTAATAATTGAATATAATATATTACCGCATGATGTTACAAATAATATATTATAAAGAATATATTGATACAAATAAGAAATATATAAATATAATTAATCAAAAACTGTATACTCCTTTAACACTCGTATAATATAGGTGCAAGATTTTAATTATAATTAATATATTGATAAAAGTATAAAATATTCAGTACATCAATTTTTTTTTTGAAGAAAATAGTAAAAGTATCCTTTGTCAGCCGGAAAAAAATATTACATATTCTACTAATGCGTCCTCTTAAAAGTTTGCAAAAAAAAAATATAAACACTTTGGGGACGCATTCAGAGAGAATGCGTCCTCCGCCATCGTTTCCAACTTCCACAAGATGCACAATTGCATTCAAATTTGAAGGATCAACCACACAAAAATAAAGCACTCTCTTAGTACTAGTATTAAACCAGTTTAACTATGTTTGTTTTGAGATGCATTAGACAATATGGAGCTTGTAACGGGTAAGAATTTGAGAAGTTTGAAGTAGAGAGTAATGGAAGAGTTATCACGTTTGACAAGTCGAGTACTACCATACACTTCTATATGTGTGATGCCTTTTAGTCTTTTACGAATGTACCAACCCTTAGAAGATTTAGGAAGATATAATCCTATATGGTCTGGCGGTGGTATTGTGATCAAAGATGGGTAAGGGTATAATTGTTCCCCAACTTCAGTTTTTGGTATGAGGGTATTTTTGTCATTTAGAGGGGGTCAACGGTTGGAAAAATACGATAAACGCTAGAATGTTCACTTGAGAGTTATATTGGCACTTTCATCGATTAGTTAGAGTTTTTTTTATAATTTCAGTTATTTGAGGATTATATTGACACTTACTCAAATAGATAGGATTATAGTTGGTTCGAGGGTATTTTTGTCATTTTGGAGGGGGTCAACAGTCGGAAAAGCACGCTCAATGTTGGAATGTCCACTTAAGGGTTATATTGGTACTGTTATTGTAACTTTAATTATCTATGGGTTATATTCGTTTAACTGACTAAAAGAAAACTTAACGGTTAATCGGTCTCAAAGAAAACTCTTTAAATAAACTCAATGAACTTATATGGCAAATTGTAGCAGGACTGACATCAAAGAGTAATTAGATAAAACTGGAAGAGATAATTGATGCGCCAAGGAACCATCGAGGATAAATCACGAGCTTGCTGGGGCCAGAATCTGCAAGACAAAACCCCTAAAGACGTCAGGGGAAAAATGGCTCCGATGATAAAGTTGAGTGAATGGTATTACTCTCTCCTTATATTTGTCGACATACTAGAAGCATGTAGAATTAGGTAGGACTACTATTTTGTTTTCTTGTGAAGCAATTTTCCCTTTAATTGATCCAATAATCTGAAAACATCAAAAACTTTTCTTGTGGAGCAAGTACTATTAATATACTACCAATAATCTGAAAACATCCACCCACATTTTCATCATCAAAAAAATTCCAACTCCTCTCATCCTCCCTGGAAGAAAACGAGCTCCGATGGTGGAAGCGGATCCGGTGAAAGTCTTCAGCTCTCCATTCTCGTCGTCCGTTTGTAGAGTCCTCGCCTGTCTACTCGATAAAGACGTCTAGTTTCAGGTCGTCCCTGTCGACATGTCCAAACACAAAAGCCCCGACCACCTCAAAATCCAGGTACCCTTTTCGTAATTTCATCGCATAGATTCTGAGTGGAGTTTTATTATAGGTGGGATCTTTATTCTAATTGAAGATACTGATGTTTTCCGGGGTTTATCTGCAGTTATGAAAACTTTACTTGATGTTGTTTCACTTAGGTTTGAACTATTATTCCTATGTGTTTAATTTTAGTCCAGTCCATTTCATTAGATAGACAATTAGCTCGGGAGAGTTATTATCATTTTTGAAGTATATGAAACTGGATTGTAAGTCTATGTTATTCCGAGCTTATCTGCAGTTAAGTTCCCTTCAGTTGATGTTGTTTAGCTTAATTTAGAACTATTACCCATATTTTTAACTGTTAATTTTAGTCTAGTTCAGCTCGGTAGACAATTAGATCGGGAGAATAGGGTCTGAGTTTGTAATACAATCTCAGTGGGATGGGAGAGTAATGTTTTCTTTGCTTAATCTTGTTATAAACTGATGTTTTTCTAACTCTTGAAAACTTACCCACTTACGCTCCTACACCAAAAATTACACTCTCAACCGCATTGTCTTCCCAAGTCTTATCAATGTTGAAAGATTCATTTTTACAATTCTTAACTCTTTAAAATTCATTCACGTCGCTCTTACATAAAGGCTTATACTGCATGCCTAATGTGTTGGATATTTCCAATGATTGAAAAGATGTGACTATGAATAACAAAGTGGTGTGAACATTGTTCATCACCAATAGATATGTCTTCAAGTTTCCAAGTGGTATATGTCATAAACAGATGTATAATTTAATCTCAAACCATTAGTCTATAAATATACGAGTTGTCTTCCCTTACACAACTAGGATACAACTAGAATAAAAACATAATACAAGAAAACATGAGAAAAGAAAGAAGTATTATAATACGAGAGAAACTCTCACAAATGAATGATAATGCATTATTCTTAGAGAATTCTTGCTCTTCAATTCTTTGTTCATTCGGGGTTGGGGAAGTGAGTGCACACTTCTGTCAACCAGGCTTCATTTTATCCTAAATGATATTTGTTCTGAACCATATGTACACAAAATGGAACAGATAAAGTCTTGAGGAAATTGTCTCGTACACGACTTGAATGTTGTTTTTTATTACATTATTTTGTAGAGTTATATGTTTTGCAGGTTCATAGAAGAATTCATCAACATCAATTTCTCCCAAGTTTGATGCAGCGAAGAAAAACTAACAATCTTAAGGCTTTATTTGCGTGTGAAAATTTGAAAATGTTGTTTAAACAAATTTGAGAAGGAAAGAAAAGTTTGGATGGGGGTAATTCTTGATTAAGGTATGGATGCTTAATTATTTTGCACCGTTTATTTTCCACGCAAGGTTAAAATGTCAATCCAATTTATATATGGATATGAACCGAATGATATGCATGTATATATATATATGTGGTGAGAAAAAAATATTCATTGATATGTATGTGAATAATTCTATGAATTGCTTGCATGAAAATTGAAAAACTACAATGGCAGCAATTTCATGGATGAGAAAATTGTGTTGTGTTTTGGTTTTAATTTTTTGAATGCTATGTAAAAATGCAATTCATGTACTTTGTTATGTTTGACCAATGTGGGTTGGAAAGAATTGGATTATTTCTTCAATTGCCATGCAAAGAGATTAATTACTCATATAATAAAGTTCGTTGACATTGCATGGTATATGGATTATATATAATTTGCTCACTCTTTGGTGTGAGGAAATACTTGCTTTCATACTAAAGTCAATTTGACTGAATATGATTCTAGCTAAAGTATATAGAAGATTAAAGATTTATCATAGTAAGTTGAATGCTTTTGGTTATTTATTTCTTTGACTATGCATGAAGAAATAAAGTATTGATTGTTTATGCACATATTTACATTTGGAGAATGCATGATATATTGGTTCAGTCCTCCACTTTACATGAGAAAATGTTGGCTCATATTTTGTGAATGCAATTTGAATCTTGATTTTTAAGAATGAAATTATGGATGTTTGGCTTACATAGATTTGGCAATTTTTGTATTGCACAAATGAAGCCTATGGGCTCAGTGAACATAATTTTGGTTATGATCGTATAACCTGGACCTGAAGAAATGTAGATGATTTTTGATTCTACGAATCATGATGATAAATCTAAAGTATAAGTTGGTCATGTAACTCTACAAGATTGAATTGTTAGTTCTCTGAATAGAATGATGATTTTGATAAAAAAAATTTCTGTTGAGATATAAAAGGTTAGTGAAACCTGTGATCCGAGAAAATCCTGGAAGAGTTTGGTCTATAAACCATACTTGAATTGGGAGGAATTAAAATCCTATAAATTCAAAGGAAATGAATTTAAATAGGTATAATTCAAAGTGACAACATTTATGGAGAAGAAGTTCCAAGAGACATCAAAGAGATAATTATTTTTAATTATAAGTTTTAATCTTAAATTTCGAATTTTGAAAGATATGGTGCAATGATGATATACTTTATAATATCTATAAAAGAGAAATAGTGTTCATGCATTAGTGATGTTTGAATGTTAAAGGTCTTGTAAATGAATGAAACAAGAAAATTAGAATTCGCATCATGATTTATGTTATGATGAGTTTAACATTATATAATTATATTTGGCATATATTTGCATATTGACGAAAATGATAGTCACTTAAAGAGATGATATCATCGAGCAAGTTAATGAGTGAAACATTAGAAGTGGGATGGAAAGCCCATATAAATCACTAAATGGCGGAACCTCAATCCACTCTTGGTTAGATACCAAGTCTTGGATTCAATGAGTCAAAGTACACTATAATAGTGATTTGAGCACTCAATTAAAAACACCCCAAAAGAGGGAGTGCTGGTTTAACCCGCTTGATTAATATTAAGGGTGAACTTTAAAGTTTTTAATAAGTCCATGAAAGAGCCATAAATGGTGGGGGCAGTTTGATTGGCCTTGGTATTGTTCGTACTGTGAAAGAGCCATGTGGACTTGCCTGTATGAGTGTAAGACTTAAATGTCAATCGAAAGACACCACTTGCCGATGCATGGGTTTATCAAGAATTTTCTCTGATTCAAAGAGTGCATTTTCAATTATCGGAAATGCGGGGGATTGTTGGATATTTCCCATGATTGATAACATGTGACTATGAATAATGAAGCGGTGTGAACATTGTTCATCATCAATAGATATGAGTTCAAGTTCCCAAAGGGTATATGTCATGAAGAGATGTATTATTTCATCTCAAGCCATTAGTCTATAAATAGACGAGTTGTCTTCCCTTGAAAGACACAACTAGGATACAACTAGAATAAAAACATAATACAAGAAAACAAGAGAAAAGAAAGAATTACTCAAATATGAGAGAAAACCTCACAAATTGGAAAAGAATGATAATGCTTTATTCTTAAAAAATTCTTGCTCTTCAATCTTTTATTCATTCGTGGTTGGGAAAGTGAGTGCACACTTCTGTCAATCAGGTTTTATTTTACCTTAGATGATACTCCCTCCGTCCCAGCTCTATCTGCGGAGAGAGAAGCTGGAAGTTTTTTTAAGGATACAATATTTTATTGTGTTGAAGTGGGGTATCCTGAATTTGTTTAGTGTTTCATTTATTTTCGTTTAAATTAAGCCCAAGATTTGGGCATCTAATTTTTTCTGCTGGGCCAGAGCAGCCCAGCGCCCAAACACCACATTTTTGGAGGGAACTCCAAAAATGTCTTGATTTCACCAGGAGTGGTTAAAAAAATTTTGGCTCCAAAATGAAGAGCCAAGAACATGAACAGTGTCGAAAATTTTAAATTACAACAGCAACCCCACTATATTTACATTTACAATGCCCACAATCACCTTTCCAGACAAAACAAACTTTACATCTTCTTCCACATTTCCCTTTCCACAGACATGATATTCCCTCTGTCCTAATCCAACAAAAACTCCTACCAACAGAAAGTATTTTTTGTTCTATACCCTCAGGTCAAATGCAAGCAATCATCGAGCCCTACCAAGCCCTTGCGGACTGATTGCTCTCCTACTGCCAGATCTTCCCTTCATCATCGGGTATTCGAGAAAAGGGATGGGGGAGAAGAATATGACAAACCAGCAGAGGCAACATGTTGCTGAGTTCCTGTTGGACAACAGTAAGAACGGGAAGATACTTCAGGGCAAGAGAATCGAGGCAGCGATGAAGTTCAATTGCAGCCAGAGAACCATCAGTTACATCTGGTCAAGAGTCAAGCTCCAGCTTTCACTGGGTCAACCGCTGGACATGAGACATAGAATGTCCGGTCATCCGGGCTACAACAGGAAGGAAATTGATCTAGAGGCCTTAACATCAATACCTGCAACCAGCCGAAGAACAATCAGAGGGACAAGTGCATGTATGGGGATAGGGAAGAGCACATTACACCGAGCCGTGGCAGCAAAGGTTATCAAAAGCCATACAAACAGTATTAAGCCTGCACTAACATTTCAGCACAAGGTACTCAGGTTGAAATACTGCATATCTAAATTGCATAGCAACCTTCAATTCCAGCAAATGGACAATGTAATTCACATAGATGAGAAATGGTTTTACATGACTAGGCCAACTGTCCGTTACTATTTGGCACCGGGTGAGCCTGAGCCCTTAAGAACCACTCAACACAAATCCCACATTCCAAAACTCATGTTCATGTGTGCTGTTAGTAGGCCAATTTACAGCCCCGATGGTGTGTTACTATTTGATGGGAAGTATGGTGTGTTCCCTTTCATTGAGAGGGTTGCAGCCAGAAGAAACAGCATTAATCGTCCGAGGGGGGCTATGGAAACTAAGGCTGTGGAGAAGATCACTAGACTCGTGACACGTGCAAAGATCATAGATGAAATCATACCAGCAATAAAAGCACGTTGGCCACCATTCATGAGCAAGCACATTTGTATTCAACAAGATAATTGCAAGGCACACATAAAGAATTCAGATCCCGAATTCCGGGCAGTAGCTGACTCCGACGGGTTTCACATAAACCTGGTATGTCAACCAGCTAAATCACCTGATCTTAATGTGCTAGACCTCGGTTTTTTTAACTCGATACAGTCTCTACAACATGAAACCCCAACCACGACACTGGATGGGTTACTGTCGGCAGTGTACAATGCATATGACAGAGAAGATCCAGCAACAATCAATAAAGTTTTCCTCACCCATCAAGCTGCAATGATTGAAATAATCAGAGTGAAGGGATGCAACAATTACAAGTTGCCTCACATGTCAAAGGATGCACTGATAAGGAGAGGAGAACTGCCTAGGATGCTAAGTTGTGATGAGGGAATAATTCGTGAAGGCCTGGAACACCTTATCACAATTCAGGAAACTGAAGGCATGGGGGAGATGATGCAAGCCATGGGATATGAACAGCAGCAGTAAGGGATTTCAGTATGCACATTGGGTTAGACTAGGGTAACATTTTGAAAACCTGAAAACTTGTTTCTTTTGGTGTGAAAATACAAGTTTTTTTGTAACCCAAAAACTTAAGACTTGTTTCTTTTGGTGTGAAAATACAAGTTCTTTTGGTGCAGTAGCAGTTGTTTTAATGCACAGAACTGAAGTTCGCACAACATACGTCACAGCACAGCATAAATCAGCACACAAATCACAGCACAAAGCGCAGCACAGAGCGCATCACAAAGCATAACACAGAGCACAGCACAACACAAGGCACCGCACAAAATACAGCAAAAAGCTTGGCGCACAGCGCAACACAGAGCATAACACAGTGCGCTGCACAGAGCACAGAACATAGCAGAGCACATCACACATCACAAAACTCAGTACAGCCCCATACCACAGTAAATCAAACAAGAAGCACAGAACACACAAACATGAACCAGTATACTCCCTTTCTTTGCTGTTTACCAAAATGTGGAAGGGGCTTTCAAGGGGAGATATACATCTTCCTGGAGCAATCATGTGGCTCTGCAAGTCAACAAGGAAAGATCAAATTAGCAATCCAACATGGAAACAAAGAAACATTATAACAAGTTGAAGGGAAAGGACTAAACTTTTTATAATCTACCCTTTCCCTTTTCTGGCCAAGTAGTTCCCTCAGACCCGGAATTAGTATCTCAGCCACCCGAAAAGGTGTATCGATCTGATCCAAACTCAGAGGTTTCATTTCCGGCATCACGTCTGAGGGAGACCTGGACTCGGCCGGCCAGGGAAGCGCTCGAATCGAAGGGACAGAAGAGTAGTGTTCATCATCGTTTCCAGAACCAACATCAGTAATTTTTTCTCGGGCCAGACACCCGCACAGACTGCACCGCTCAGCAGATCTGGAAACAGAGGCCGCAAGGCCGTGTTTTTCTTGGTTGGTGGCGGCGCTACCAACGAACCCACCGGGAGTTATCTCTCCTCGCCGGCGATTGGCCACCGCCACCTCCAAATGTTCCGACGGAATCAAGAAAGAGGCCGCGGACCGGTCGATAGCGGTGGCGCCGCCTACAGAACCGCCGGATCTGCGACTTCGAACACCGCGCCGGCGGTTGGGCAGCGCCTCCTTCATGCGTTCTTCTCCGGCGTCAGGGCCTCCGAAGGCCGGACCATCATCCGCCGGAGAGAAACTTCCAGATCGGGAAGAGGATCCAGAATCAGAGACATAACATGCCGAACAAAACCCATCACAAGTGAACCCACAACCAACGAACTCCCCCCTTTCCATAAACAAGTCAATTTTTGGAGAGCAAGGATAAAGAGAGGGACGATCTGGAATGGGAGAAGCTGTGGAATGGGATAAGCTCAGAGGGTGAGAGGGAAGAGAAAGGGGTGGGTATCAATAATGGAGTCAGAAACAAAGCCGAATGAATAAAGTTGAGCATGCTCGCGACTTTTAACATTTTTGCCGAATCTCGATGCCATTGGGAAGAAAAATCAGAACGCGTGAAAGAGTGTAATGAAGGTGGTTGGGTAGTTGAAGGGATTTTATGATGTGGTGGGAAGGGTTAGGGTTATGTTAAATTAAATGAGAGATTTTGAAGGGTTTTGGGTTAATATGGGCTAATAAGCTTGGGTTACAAAATCAGCATTTGGGCCCAATTGGAGTAAAAAAATATTAAAAGTAGTCCATTTATGGTAATAAATGGAGTAGTGCAAAAACAGCTGGGACGTCCAAAAAAGGAAAGAGTGCAAATAGAGCTGGGACGGAGGGAGTATTTGTTATCATATGCACAAATAAAGACTTAAAAAGTGTCTCGTAAAAGTTGAGTATTTGGTTTAAAAAAGAGTGCGATATTCACCAATAAAACACTATCCAACAATTGTGGCAATATGTGAAACGTTCGATCATATTACCATATTCAAGAAATAGTTGGAGGAAGCTTTTCTTAATCCGGAACGATCTGATTAGATTCCCAAATGGAAACAGCATCTCCAAACAGAGACGCCCCAGAGGAGGCGGCGACCGGCGGTGGTGCGGCGGCGGCGCCGGAGTACAACAGCAACGTTAGGAAGGCAAGGTTCCGGTCAACACTGGCCGCTCTTCTCGACGATCCCATACTGTCGGATGTCCCCAAGAAGCCGACACTGTCCGATGTGGACACTCTGATAAGCTTGGAGCTCGGCAGCGCCATGCGTATCTCCGTCGGAAAAATGGACGGAACTAGTTTCGGTACGGTTCAGGCATTTTGTCGAACACTTTATGTGCAAACGTATGTAGCTTTTTAACCTTCATATTTGTTCTACAGAAGTGGCCCTGATGAACTCTGCCACTGTGAAGAACCTGAAATTGGCCATTCACAACAAAGTGAATGAGATTGAGCAGTCCCAAATGGGCCATAGACACATTTCTTGGTATGCATTTCCCGTAAGTTTGATTCGGCTATATAAATAAATCATATCTCTGAGTTCCGATAAGTTTAATACACTCTGTGAGGTCGGCTATATTTATCCTACTCCCCCTATTCAAGACTATTCTGCACGTAATCTTTTTGTCGTCTTCAGTAAACATGTTTTGATTGTAAATATGTGTAGCTACGGACAATAATGCCACACAAAAATATGATATTTAGAAATTACATGTTACGAAGAATCTAACCATATTTCAGACGATAAAATAATTGCGCATATATCTATTCAAGTATGTGGTTAAAATTTGACATTTTTGACCAAAAAAATTCTGTACCGAATAGGTTGGGATGGAGGGAGTATCTCGTTGTTCTGATAAGTTTGATCCACTAAGTGGAGTTAGCTGTGTGTATCCTATCCGCATGATAAGTTTGTTTCAACATGTTTTTTCTAAATCAACAGTGTCTGAAAATTTGCAGGAAGCATGTTTGGGAAAATTTCTGCCTTTCATTTGAGAATGAGAAGTTGCTGGATGATCATGCTACCCTTCAGAGCTATGGAATCAAGAACAACTCCCAGGTATATCACATGTAAAAGACTGATTACTGATATGAAATGGATTAGAATCATTCTGAAATCTTGATGTTATATGAACTTACATGTAACGTAACACAATTTTAACACGATAACCTGAATTCTCATCTCCAAGAAAATGACATGAAAGAGGTGAAAATGACAAAACAACTCCACTTACAGAGACAATTGAGGCATAACATAGGAACTAAGATGAGTATATAACATTATCGCAATTTTGGCACGACTGAAGGGTAGCTTTATATTGTTTCTCAATTCATTTGGTTTGCTGGATAACTCGAGACAGACAGGAACCTTAACACCCGATTTCCTGATATTTCTTCCAGGTGCAGTTCATTTCGTGCGTAAGATCAAGAGCTATCAGTAAGCATTCGAAGAGGAGAAAGCATCGCTTCCTCCACAGCCTTAAGAGCAGCACGCAACGCCAGCTATAGTCTAGCTACAGATCAAGAACTACCAATCAAGCATTTGAAGAGGGGAAAACTAAGATAGCTAGGTACTTCTTGTTACTTATGTCTTAAATTATTAACTTTTGCTTCATGTCCAACTGAAAATGAAAATGAAAGCGGAAACTCAATCATCCTAAATCCCTCACAATTCTGACAGAACTCCATAGCATTACATATGTTCCCCTTTCTCAAGTGACCTCAAAAGTTTGAAATAGTCTATTACATCCAAATCCAACAATTGTTAGCCACAAACTAACATATTTGGTTGCATCAGACTCTAGCTCGCGCTCGCGAGCTTCTCCTTGTGCTCCTTAAGCGCATTCTGGTAGCGCTCCTTATCCTGTTGAGCATAGCGATGGTAAACCTGTGTCCAAACAACAGAATTCCCCCATCAGATTCATGATAACATGATCAAACATAAATCTTTGCTAGTTCGTTAAACTGGTTGTGAATCTTACCGTTTTCTCCTCCGAGGGGAGCCTGTTCCATGCATCACCTATCACTGTCATCAACTCCTTCGGCCTACTAGGGAAGCTGGCTTTCCACAACGCATACTTCTCCGCGTAGAAGAAGTTGTAAGCACATTTGTTACCCTTCGGGCGCCCGGGATCAACGCATCTCTTCTTCCTCTTCCTCCGGGTTAACTGCTCAACCGGAGCAGCCTGAACTTGCACCGGAGTCTGAACTGAAGGCCCCAGTGTCCTGGTGTGACTCGGGTGATAGAGTACACCCCTCAGAACCTCGGAACCAACTTGCAGCGAAACCATATAGCCACAATCGAACTTTTGTCCGGTTAATACCTTAGCTTCAAAGCGCAAAGCACCTAAAAACATCCAAAGATTAAAAAAAAGAGAGCGTATATTTTAGAGGGTCAATCACAAAGGACAAATATATATTACGTAAAATGCACCCTTATGTAGGATATACAAGGGGAAGTCTATGTTTTGGCAAGAATAATAAAATGAGTAATTTAAAGTAAACATTAAAAGAATTTTACCTCTGGTATCCGGTTCTCTAGGAACGGGAATCCTTGGCTGGGTAAAGTAAACCTCCTCGTACTGGTAGAGGAGGTTAGCATAATGCCTCTTCAGTATGTACGATGCGCTCGTGCAAGTCGGGCTGAACTCGAAGACCGTCGAAATCTCGCTCCATTTGTGTGAGGCCACCACCTGCATTTTTTTTTTGAAAGATTACACAAAAGCAACCAAATTACATATAAATATCATGTAATCAGTAAGTGTATGCCCATCTAGTATTTTTTTTAAAGAATACATATAAGCATCTAAATTACAGATAAACATCATACTCTAGAACCACGATCTCACCTCCAGGTTGGGAAACCACAGCGGGGAGTACCAATATGATCCCATAACGCTTAGTAATCTCTATTAAGAATTTTTTTAATGTTTACAATTCTTGAAAGGGGTGTGATTTGAACCCCAGACATCTCAGTTATAGAGTGTGTATTACCACTAAACCAGTCTCAGTTCACGCATACGTAGTCTTAGTTAAAAAGACTAAGAATTAATAGATCATGTCATAAACATTTTAATTTCCCCCCACAAATAGGGATGAGCATGGGTCTGGTCTGGGCCGGGTCTAACAAGGCCCATACCCGACCTTAAGTTTTTTGCTAGACCCAAGACCTGAGTGGGACTCGTAGGGCTTTTTTTAAAAATGTTTCACAAAGGGGGTGAGGCTCCCCCTATATCTCACACAAATGTGTGTGTGTGTGGGGTGGGGGGAACGAACATGAGATGCACCTGGGGGGACATATTGCCCTGACCACCTGAGTTATCCCAAGTTGTTGTAGGGTTTGAAAAACCATAGTTTAATACGCAAACTCGGGCTTTTGGATCTAAAACTTATCCTAAATGGGCCTCATGTTCTAATTTTTTCCCCTTTCACTTAGTAAAACATATATTACCCTATATACACATGATTCAGGGTTAATATGCAAATGCGTTAGTTATTCAAGAAAAAATTAATTTAATTCATACTAGAACAATATCTCACATGATGATATTAGTACTTATATGTCAATTGAAATTTATGGTCAAAATTGTCTTGATGAAGTTGATCAAAAAGTGTGTCATTTATTCCGGGACGGAGGGAGTATATTATTTACATACAAATAAAATAAAATAGAAAAAGGTGTTTTTATAACCCTACGTAGTTGACATAAGTGCCAATATAATCTTTCAATATTTGAAAGTGCCAATATAACCTTATATAGTTAATGAAAGTGCCAATATAACCCTATATAGTTAGTGAAAGTGCCAATATAACCCTATAAGTTTTGAGGATGTGCTGATTTAACCCTACAAACATTAGAAATGTGCTGATATAACCCTACAAACATTAGGAATGTGCTGATATAACCCAATAAGATTGCATAATGTGCTGATATAACCCTACCTAATTTCAGTGAACTATGGTGGTCCGGTGAACTATGAGGGTAAAATTGTCCACCTACTTTCAGAGTTAGCCCAAAAGGGTATTTTGGTCAATTTACATAGAGTCAATACTGAAAAATTGATGTCAATGCCGGAAATGAGGTCTGAGGGTTATATTGGCACTTTCATTAACTAGTTAGGGTTATATTTGCACTAAAAATTATCATAGGGTTATATTGGCACTTACTAAAGTAGATAGGGTTATATTGACACTTATCCCAATAAAATAATATATAGTTAGGGTTGCAAGGGTCTAAGGGTCGGGCCAAGGTTCTAATATATTGGACCTAGACCCATTCCCATTTTTTAAAATCTTGACCTAGACTCGACCTGACCCAATGGGTCTAACAAATTTAATTACACCCCGACCCAATGGGTCTGAGTCAGGTCCTAGACCCATGATCATCCCTACAGAAATCAGCATTTAAAACATACACTTTAAAAATAAATTTATTTACAAACGAACCTCATGGAATCCGCCCCGTTTTGTTACCTCCTTGTAAAGAGAATGAAGATTAAGCCTCTTCCCATCAACCACGGGGACCCTTTTTTTAAACACAAAAAAATATACGATTAGTTTATATGTAGAGATCAATTTTTCGAAGAAAATAAAAATCATTAGATTCATGCAGTTAACTCACGATTGTTGTGAACCAATTGTGCGATAAAAGATTTGTAGGGACTTCCAAAATAGATTCTGATCAGCCCAAACTTGGCCGTGGCTAGCAATGGGCGTTGGACGATGCTGTGAGGGTAGTGGTGATGGTAAAATTCCGCCGATCGAAGCAGGTGCAGAGGAATTGTTGGTGGCCATTTCGTTGATGTGCTGCCGGAGAAATGTGGGTTGGATGAATCAGTGATGCTCGCTGGCTTTTTACCTAATGGAAATCTCATTAATGAAGTATATCTTTGATTGAATGTAACGACGTAGTACTATGAAAATGAGGATTTGTCAGTACCAACGGTTCTAAGTAATTCTAATAATTCAGCACAAACAGAATGATAAGATTTCTATAATCAAAGCACAAACAGAATGATAAGATTTCTATAATCAAAGCACAAACAGAATGATAAGATTTCTATAATCAAACTTATACTTTCATTCTCTATGGTATAAAGGCGTGTTCATCGGTCCAAAACCGGACCGGAACAGGTTAGGACCGGAACTGGAATCATAAAAAAGTTTGGACCGAGGATCATACCGGTTAGTGAATATTTAGGACCGGGACCAGACTGGAATTATTCCAGTTTTGAACTGATACGAACTGGTTGGACCGGGGTTTTGTAAAACCTTTGCTTAATTACAAAAAGTATTTGGCATTGGAATTTTTTTTAATTAAATCTTTTCCTTTAAAAGGTAGTAAACTTAGAAATTTTTTATCTCAAAATATGGAAGAATGCTACCCTATTGGAAATAAATATAAACTAGTATATAAACAAAAATCATAAATACATACTCTATATATGTGTATATATACACATAAGAATAAGTTATCGGTCCGAACCAAAAAAAATGGGTCTTAGACCGAAACCCAAAATCCTAAAAAATCTTAGACCGAAAACCGGACTGGAATTGTATATATCCGGTTCCGATTCGATTCGATCCATTTTATCGGTCTGGACCGGTTCATAAACACCCCAATGACATATGAAATCTCAGGAAATGTAACATAACCATAAACTTATGTATATGCCCCCTAACTTTTTACCTTAAAAGGGGAGAGGCGATGGGAGAACCGAGTGATGATGGAACGTTGACATATAGAAGATGGCAGATGAAAATAGAGCGTCAAATTGCGTTGAATTCGTGAATGGATTAAGAAGCTGGGGGAGTTTTAGAGAAAAGTGGGAGATACGGGGGTGGCTCGCACATTTAATTACGGAGGGGGGAGTTGGGAATTTTTCAAATTGGCCGCTCGTAGCTTTCAAAGGAAGCCAGCTCAACCCATTTTAAAATAAGCCAACTTTCGTGCCATTTTTGGGATTTCAGACTTAGTCAACTGGGCTTAAAATGGCTAAAATCAGATTGTATAAATTTAAAAATACAGTGGTAAAATTATGCTTAGTTATAAAAGTTGTTATCGAGTTGTAGTTGATAAATATACAGAAGGGTAAAGTGCATAAATAACCCTCTTAAATTTTGAAAGTGTAGATATAATCATGTAAATTCTGAATGTGTGAAATAACTCTAAGTTTTTGTTAAATTGTGCAGTTATACTCATTTTTCTCAATTCCTGCATTGACTCATTGATGTCAATGTTTGACGAAAAAGGAAAAGAATAAATACCCCTAGACTCAAAACTGAAAATGTAATGACAATTCTACCCCTAGGCTTCATCTTCATCTTCAAAATTACCCGTTGCCTTCCAACTATCGTTGTTTCACCACCGTGTCGCCTCTCCAGAAACCAACCCCGGCCCCACCACTAACCCCTCGCCCAAAAACCCACCCCAACCCCGTTAGTAACCCGTCGCCCAGAACCCCAACCCCGCCTAGAAACCTAGCATAGCTCTGCCACTAACCTACCCAGAAACCCACCCTTGACCCGCAGCTAACCCCAGTTTCGCCACTATATCCCCGCCGCCCCCCACACCCTATAATTATCAGAAACTCCACCGCCCCATCAGCTCTACCCCCTCACACCCCTGCCGCCCACCTCTGCCCTAAACCTTAGCCCCATCAACCTAATGATGACACCCACGATTATATATGAAATTTAACATACTCCCTCCGTCTCGCATTAAATTGCATAGAATTTTGTTCACGATTTTCAAGAAATATGTTTGGTCATTAATATGTTTAGCTATGCATAAGAACGACAAATAAAAATTCGATATTTAGAAACTACATATTACAATGAATCTAATAATATCAATATTATTGTTTATATATCTATTCAAATATGTAGTCAAAGTTTGTCAGTGCTGATTGTCAAATAGTAAGTATACAGCTTAGTATGTGACAGAGGGAGTATATGATATATTTCCCAATATATGGCATTTTTTTATTTTATTTTTTAAAAAAAGAGACACCATAAGTTTATATGTTTGAATGTACGATGAATATAACAAGTAAATGAAGCTGAATTTGGGGGAAAATACTTTTTTTTTAAGTGTGTTCATATAAAAAGAAATAAAAATTAAAGTATGTCAAATATAATTAAATAAGAAAAATATTACATTTTCAGTTTAACTACGTTTTATTTCAGTTCCATCTAATTAATTTTTTTTCTAAATAAATATAATTCTAATGAATATCTATTTTTAATCATTTCTATATTGTTTTATTTTAATCTATTTTGTTTTGTTTTGTTTTGTTTTAGCTCGCTTCAAATCTGAACACAACCTCACCTAAATCAACCAAAGCAAATAAGAACAAATTAGTAAACGATGAGATGAGTTAAATAGTGACGAAAACAGTATAAAAAAGAAAGGAAGATTCCCCAGAATATTCCCTTTTCAGTCTCTAGCATACCTCACTGCTTTAATGCACCGCACCAATGGATAAACCCAACACTGGTGGAAAATACTCTTCCGTTTCAACTCATTTTGATTAATTTGACTTTTGACAGTTAAATTAGCCAATTTTAAACGTTAAATTATATTATTATATGTGTAAAACTGCTGAATTTATCGTAGCGTATATTTCTAAGTTATTTTTTAAAGAATTTGTTTACACATATAAATAAATACTGCAAATTGGATTCAATACAATGTTCTCTCTGTCCCACCTTAAACTGCACACTTCACTTTATATCACTATTTATAGTCCAACTTTAACCATATATTTGAATAGATCTATAAGTAATAATATCAGCACGTGTTATATAGTTGGATTCGTCATACTAAGTAGTTTTTCATTTCCAAAAGTAACTTTTTGTTTGCCGTTTTAAAAACGTAGTTAAACATTAACGGTTGGATACGTTTCTTGATTAACGTGAAATTTTTTTGTGTAATTTGATATGGAACGGATGGAGCATGCTTCCAAATGATCGGTCAAAAAGTTAATTACCTAATTAAATGTTTTGTAATTTACCTCTTTATTAATTTGTAATATTGAATTGACGGAAATCTGAGAATAAGAGATTTCACGTTTTGCTCCAATAAAATTGAATCTCTCTTAATTGAAAGATTTTCTGATGGAGGAATTTTGTACACTTCAGATATTAGGATTCGAACTCAATCAAACCGGTTATTTGATCATTTAATCAATTACGTGAAGGTATTAGTGAATATAGAGGCCCTAGCACTCTATTACCTCTGTTTCTGAATATAGAGGCCCTAGCACTCCTGCCAGAGACAGTATTAGTGACTTTAATAATTGGATAAATTCCTTAGGATTACAGGGAATTACCACGGCGGGAAACCTTTTTACTTGGTGTAATTCTAGACTTCGAAATCCCACTTCCAAAAGGTTAGATAGAGGACTTAGTACAATTTCTTGGAATCAGAAATTTTCCTCCTCTTCTATACAGATTTTAAATAGACAAACCTCTGACCATGCCCCCTTCTTTTAAATATTTCAAATCTCTCCAATCTGAACCCAAGACCTTTTAGATTCCTTGATGTTTGGCTTAACCGTCCTGATTTCTTCACACTTGTTCAAAACTGTTGGGATAAACACATTAGAGAAAAAGGAATGTTAGGTTTTTTCCTCAAATTAATTAGGTTAAAAAAGGAGATTAAAATCTGGAATAGGGAGCGTTTTGGCAATATTGATACTAATCTATTACATGCAGAAGAATCACTCAGAATTCAGGAAACAATCTTTGACTTAAACCCCTCTCAATCTGAACTCATTAAATTAAACCAGAAAACAGCATTACTATTGAGAGCTCAAAAAGAAAAAGAAAAATTTTGGAAACAAAAGGCAAAAATGAAATGGCATAAATTAGGGGACAATAATACTCAATTCTTTCATAAGGTTGTACAAGAGAAGAACTGTAAATTGAGGATCTTAAAGATTAAAAATAGAACAGGTCAGTGGTTAAATTCTCAACCTGAAATCCAAACTGAAGCCATTGCATACTATTCTGATCTGTTATCTGAATCTGATCAAGATCCCAATCATACATACTATGCCCATTTTTTGAGTCAAATTCCTAATATAATTACTACTCAAGATAATCTAGATTTAGCAAAACCAGCCTCTGAATCAGAGGTTGAGGCAGTACTAAAGGGATTAAGCAATAATAGTAGTCCAGGTCCCGACGGATTTACCAAATTTTTTTTTTCTAAGTGCTGGAGTATAATTAAAAAGGACCTCATATGCAGTTAATGATTTCATTCAGGGCTCACCTATCCCTAAAGGTATATCAAGTACATGGATCACATTGATCCCAAAAAAACCAACCCCGAGCACATTTGATGATTTTAGGCATATTAGTCTTTCTAATACAATTAATAAAATATGCTCTAAGGTATTAATGGAAAGACTAAGACCTTACATGGCTAACCTAATCTCCCAAAACCAATTAGCTTTCATGAAAAATAGGGATATTTCAGATAATATCCTCTACCTACAGGAATTGGTGAGATTTTTAGATAAAAAGGCTAGAACTCCTAACTGCATCCTTAAATTAGACTTACAAAAGGCTTTTGATAGAGTTAGTTGGGATTTTCTTAGAAGTATCCTTAGGAAATTTGGTTTTGATGGACCTTTTCTTAATGCTGTATTTTCAAATCTGTCTCAAGCTTATTTTTCAGTTCTTATTAATGGGAATCCTGTGGGTTTCTTCCCAGCTACTAGAGGAATCAAGCAAGGTGATCCACTCTCGCCGTTCCTCTTTAACATTTTCTCAGATGCATTTTCTAGAAGTTTGTCATTCATCTTTAATACTGGAAAGATTTCTCATTTTTATATACCATATGCAATTCCTCCAATTTCACATCTTATGTATGCTGATGATACAATTATTTTCATGCAAGCCTCTAAACCTAATTTGATTAAAATTAAGGCTTTCTTAGATTTTTTTGAACTTACCTCTGGCCAAAAATTCAATTTTCACAAATCGGATTTTTATTTAAGTAAGAGAGACACCAGTGTTAAATTAAATCAGATGAAATCAGTACTGAAAATGAAACAGGGAACCTTTCCATTTCAATATCTTGGCTGCCCAATTTTTAAGGGTCGAACTTTAAATAGATATTTCCACCCTTTAATGGAAAGAGTTGATAACAAGCTGAAAAACTGGAAAAACAAGTGGCTAAGCTCGGGGGGAAAATTAATTTTGATCAAGAGTTGCTTATATTCTATACCTCAGCATCTATGGGCAGTGACTTACCCCACAAAATATATAATCAGATTGTTTGAAAAAAAATTGGCTAAGTTCTTTTGGGGAGAAACTGATGGGAAGAGAAATAAAACATGGAAAAAATGGTCTGACTTATCTAAGCCAACATCTCTAAATGGCCTAGGCTTTAGATCTATTAGGGGCATAATAGATGTTTGTTCCCTTAAACTTTGGTGGAAAAGCCAGTTGGGCCAAACTCTATGGTCAAAACTGCTTTGGTCTTTGCCTGAATCATACAGAACCTCTACTACATGGAAAAGAATCTGTAACATCAACTCCATTGCTGAAGAAAATTCACTGATTATACATGGTAGAGGTGCTTGTAATGCTTGGACATCTAACTGGTGCCCTACGGGACCACTGATTCACAAGATCCCAAGCAATGTACTACAGACCTTTATGCAGTACACAATATCTGAATTCATTAGGGATAAAACTGATATTCTTGTGCAAATCTTTCCCTACCTAGACAATGATACTGCATTATTTTTGCAGGATGCTGAACTGGTGGAAGATAGAGATGACAGGATCATTTGGAAACCCAATACTATGGGGGCCTTTTCTTTTAAGTCAGCTTATTATACCATCATGAACTATACAGGTAACTTCCCCATCTCCAAAAATGTGTGGAATGTAATGCTACAAAAAAAGGTTTCAATTTTTACCTGGAAGTTGCTACATTCTTTCCTTCCTTTTGATAATGTTCTGATAACCTGTGGATTTAGTTTGGCTTCTAAATGCCCTGTGTGTTGCAACTCTGATTCTATTGATCACTTTTTTATTTCCTGTACACTGGCTAAATTAATATGGAGTAAAATGACTTCTCTAATAGACCTTAATTTCTCTGAGCACCAATCTCTGTCTCAAAGATTTTACTCCTGTTGGTACTGCCCAGATTTAACCAAGAGCATGCAACAGATCTGTAAATTGCTCCATCTCTTATTTGTTGGGGGCTTTGGAAGGCTAGGAATAGATATTTTTTTGACCAGGTTCCATTCTCTGCTGATCTAATATGCAAAGAGATATCTGAGCTTCTTAAACTATCCTTATACTCTTATCCTGCAAAGATGAACCCTTCTATTGTAATTCCTATGACATTTAGAAATCTTCTCCCCCCTCCTAGACCTCCCCCTAAACCAAACCTGTGCTCAGTCTGGTGGGAAAAGCCTATGGTTAATTCCATAAAAATGAATACTGACGCATCTTGGTTTCCTCATACATCTGTTGTTGGGATTATTGTTAGGGACAGCTCAGGTAGCCCTCTTCTTGTTAAGTCTATCTCAATTGAGGCAGAGTCTCCTCTTCATGCTGAGCTTCTAGCTATTCTGGTAGCTGTTCAATCTTTTCCACATAGACACAGCCCCTTAACAATTGAGTCTGACTCACTCTCTGCCACTAAAATGATTCTAAATCCATACTCAGCAAAGTGGAATCATTTCAATTTGGCTTATAAGATTAATAAATTACTACAGGGAGCTGATCTAAGACACATATACAGAGAATGTAACTCTGTGGCGAATGCAATAGCAAAACACCACTCTTCTCATAACCAGCCTCTCAACCTCTATAATTTGCCACCACAAATTAGGGGACTCATTTCGTTGGATATGCAGCAGGTTCCTCATATTAGAAGTATAAAATAGAGCTTTCACAGGACATGATACTGCTGATTGTTGTTACATGTGTATGCAGCTCTACTTACCACTTGGACAGCACTCTTGCGGAACCAGTTTCCACACATGCGGATGCTCACAGCCTCCCAGCAAATCTGAACAAGGACTTCATGGATGCTGCAATGTTTCATATCACTTCTTGGATGCAGCTAAATTCAGCTCTAAGTTCTTCATTTTCCTTACTGGTACTCGAAATGTTTAGGATTACCTTGGGAATCTCTTTCTTTGCAGTTGCATGGCCAAGGGAGAGAATTAACACGAGGGGTGGAGATTCTCCCCTTTGGATCGCAACTGCAAAACTGTTAGGATCACCTTTGTATAGTCATCCGAAATTATAGTTTAGCTGTAGGACTTTTGGAGGCAATGATGTTGCCTTAATGGACATGAATCAATCACATGATGTAAGAATTGCTTTGCTGTTGATTAAAAGGTCTGGGGAACCTAATACATATCCCTCACCTGCGGGTGCTCTTATTTTAAAAAAAAAAGATTACGTGAAGGTAATATTATTTGTAGAATCAGAATCCCATGCGGGATATTCTTTCGACATCAAATATAAGACACTATAGGTTTATCTATTTGAATTTATGTGGAAAAAATAGGATGAAATTGAATGAATTTTGTAAAAAATGGGAAAAGTATCAAATAAAAGAAAATATTCATTTATAATAAGTGTGTCATAACAAAATAGACGGAGTGCAATTTTTTCTTAAGTTTAATTTCACAGATTTCGGACCGAAATTATGATAAATATGGATAAACGATAGAAATAAATGCAGAGAAAAATACAGTAGATTCTATAACTATTTGCTCACCTACTCAAATTCAATTCAAATCATAAACAACCAACAACCCCATTCTCCTCTCTACACTTTTCTACCCAAAGACAAATAAACCGCCAGCTTCTCTATTGGGACCAAAACATTAACTCAATCTTAACAAAAATGACCTTTACTACTTCTTCAATGCTCTCAGAAAATGGCCAAGAAATGCTCATCAGGAAGCTTCAAGTTCTCACCATCAATGGCAGAGACAGGCATGGCTTCACCCTACTTCGCATTGTCGGAAAATTCTTCGCAGGTTAATGTCTAAACGCTAATCTGATCACTGGAATCTTCCATTCTGACTGTTCTTACTTGTGTTTGTTGTTCCTACGTTGATGGATCAGCAAACAACTTGAGTGTCGCGGCGTGTTTAAGGTTCTTGGAGGAAGAGATCTTTCCAAAGCTTGGAGACAAGCCATTTTCAGTGCTTTACCTGAATTCAGGTGTCCAAATGGGTGAGAATTTTCCAGGGATTTCAGCCCTGAGAAGAATCCATGATGCGATTCCGGCAAATATCAAGAACAATCTTCAGACTGTCTACTTCCTTCACCCTGGACTCCAATCCAGGCTTTTCATGGCGACTTTCGGGCGCATCATCTTCACTGGGGGGTAAACCCTCGGGTTCGCTACTTCGGGTTTAATCTATATCAGGTTGTCGTGTCAGAAACTGTTAGTGGTAATCGTGATTTTGACAATGATTGTTTGTATCAGGTTATACTGGAAGCTCAAATATGTGAGCAGGCTGGATATCCTGTGGGACAGCGTGAGGAGGAAGGAAGTGGAGATACCGGAGTTCGTGTACGAGGAAGATGAGAGGATGGACAAGTTTCCGACGATGATCGATTTTGGGTTGGAGAGTGATCATCCTAGGGTTTTTCAGGCCAATGCCAAGGCTTCATCACCGTTTGATCCCGAACTTCGCCTATATTCTCTCAGATGCATTGCTTAATGTAACGGTGTTAGTGTGAACTATTCATACTAATAAGCAATAGCTCAAATCAAGGTTTCCGCTAACAGTTTTTGACACAACAACCTGATATACGCTCACTAACAACATGTAACACGCAATGTAATACGTTAATAACATGTAACACACGATATAGTCTACATTTTCTGACACGACAACTTAATATACATACAATAACATGTAAAACACAATGTGGCCTCATTTTGATGAGCTACAAAAGGTTGAGATCGTGACAGCAATGCCACTCTGCCTCTTACATTAACCCGTCGCGTATTTAAGTTAGGCCAACCTGAATTACTTGCACTAGAAAGGATTAGGAGTGATCCAAACAGGATGAACAAGCGAAATGCGATGATCGCAAGGCAATCGTTCGATGCTTCCATCTTCCAACCGGAAAATCCCCATATCGTGTTCACCGGGAAGTCCATCGTTGTAATCCATCTCGCCATCGTCATCTGTGAAATACACTGCGTTGCTTTCGCAACCCGGAAAATCAGAGGCCATTAGAGCCAATGAACAAGAATTTCCTCCAAGAAACAGAGCTACATTCTGCAAATCATTCACTCCCTCCCATCTCTTCCCACATGAACTCAATCTATAAACCTGGAATTTACGAGTTTCATAAGCTCCCATTTCGATTTCATCGAAGAATCTGGTAACCAAGAGCAGTTCATCACATGCAGACACCAGGTAGTAGGTGTCGCCGCCGTGGTCTAACCCTCCGATCTGCATCACCGCCATAACTTCCGGCGAATCGCCGCCGACGCCGCAAATGGTGATATTGCCGTTTCTGTCCACTGCATAAACCATATTTTTATGGTAAATTGCATCCTCGGTGAAAGCACTAACGCCGGGAATCAGAGTCCAGTAACCTTGGCCGGAATTGCAGAAGGCGAGGTCGCCAGTCCGGTTGAAAATGGCCAGAGCTGTGGAATCCGGTCGCCGGCGAGGGCTATCGGAGAGGATGATTTTTCTGATGAATGAATCGCGCATTTCCTTCAAGCTGCAAGATGGATGCGGGTTCCTATACGGTGGTCGGAGAGCGTACTCCCGGCCGACGTTGGAATAGTCGAAGTGGGAAACCTGCGGTAGCTCAGAAAGCGGCGGGAGATTGAGTTTGGCGCCAGTGAGGGGATTGAGGATGACGACGGAGGGGGATTCGTCGAGGATGATGAGCCAGCCGTGGGAGGAGCCACGGCAGCGGCGGTGGTGGTGGAGCGGTTCCGGGAGGCGGAGGTGATGGTATTTGTTGGCGGCGGCGTCGAAAAATGCGCGGCGGTTGTTGGAGGAGCCGCCGTGATCGCCGCCGTGGGGAAGCATTAGCCAGGGGAGCTGGCGGGGGAGGTGGGTCGGGGTCGCCGGAGTTGAAGATCGCCACGGGATGCATACTGCCCGGAATCTGAGGTAGTCGGAATGGATCTTGATGTTGGTTGCTATCTGCCAGAGTAATTCCGGCGGGAGTGATGACCAATCGCCGCTGGCCATTTTTGACTAGAGAAGTGGAAATTGTGGTTCAAAGGATTTTAATATGTTTTAAGCATGGGGATAGGCAAAGTAGTTATAAGTTTATTATTGAACGTGCAGTAGTCATAAGTTTTTGACCCGATCAATGTACAAGTCAAAAATTTTTATCTTCATTTATTCTAATTTTAGAATTTAAATTTTAGTATTTTCATGGCTTATAGAAACACGGTCTTTTAAGAGAGAAACTCGGGCTAATAGAAAGTTGCCAAATGTTGAATGAAAAAAAAGAAGAAGACTGAATTGTTTTTTTGATCCCTAACATGTGATTTTATACATGTTTTGGTCCATGAGACCAATACCACATCATTTCAGTACCCAATAAATTCAAAACAACTTGTTTGGTCCCCAAACCAGATTCTTGGTGGTTTTTAGGTAGACAAAATTATTTTTTGGTCCCTAACATATGAACTTATACCATCATTTGGTCCTCAAAACCCCTTGAAAACCGTCATGTGAACCAAACAAATCGTTTTGAATTCGTAGGGTATTGAAAGAACGTGGTTTTGAAAACGATGATCAAAAGATGGTATTAGTTCATATATTACGGATAAAAGAATAATTTAATCAAAAAATTACTATAAATTATACCAAATGAGGTGTTATTTTTTGCATATCATATTAGATGTCCAGCAAAAACATGATATTTATTTTTTAGCCATCATCGTGAAATCAGATTTCGCTCCTATAGGCTCTATTTGGTAGAGCTGTGTTTATAAATAAAACTGGCTTATTTTGTTCGTATGGAGAGACTAACTTCAGCTTTTACCCAAAAATAGCTTCTTCTTTCAAAATAAACTATTTTTTAACACTTACCAAACACTAAAAAATATTTTACTTATAATCACGAAAGATTAAAAGTTCTGCCAAACATAACCATAGCAACTTCTTTATTAAATCCTCTCCTACACATCCAAAAATCTCTTTGTTTAAAACAATTCATGTGGTTTGGCTGGTATGATGTAATGATGTAGATTGAGGTGTACACATTTCTATAAAGAAAATTGTCATAATATGTAACACAACATGTGAACCCCATAAATTCAGGTATGGTTTTTTGCTCAAATTGTAACCAAAATGGATGCTCTAAAGAGCACTTTCTCCTAACATAGAAAAAGAATCAAGAAAGCTTCCTATCCTTCCTATACTTCTTGCTTGATCTATTGCTAAAAACACCTGCATTTCCAGAACAAAGCGCAGAATTTTTTCCATCTCATACGAAAAGGTTTTCCGGTAAGAGAATTGAAGCCATAACAATTTCACGAGATTTTTTCATCAAGCTCGAAACCAGCATCCTTGCTGCAGATTATCTCCCGAATTGATCTGTTGTGAGTCGCGTAGTTAAACCCTGTCGAGGATATAGATGAAAGGTTTTCAGCAAACTAAAAGTGATCATCAATCACAGGGAGAAAAACTAAGGACCTTCCATCCCTTCATCTTAATTTTCTGCTATCACTAAGATATATTGAAACTACAGAAAAACTCTACTTTTGGCTAAAATGTGAGAAGAAACCCCGTCAATTTGCTGAAAACCATTTCCTAATTACATTCTAATCACACCACCACTTATTCTAATGACATTCTGTTGACTGCCAAAGCAATACACGACGATGTAGATGGACCTGTTTCTTAAGAAATCAACAAATATACTGAGCCTCAACATGAACACGAGCAAATAACACATGACACAAATAGCAAAGATCAAACATTTGATTGGGGGGGAAAAGCACGTGTAATTAACTTACCCAGCCTGAGCCTGAGCCTCAACCTCAAGAGTTGTAACACCAGGTTTCATGTCATTCTGAAGACTCTCCACACTGGGTTGAATATCCTTCTCAATACTTGTAACATCGGCTTTAATGTCATTCTCCAGAACTTCAACATCGGCTTTGGTATCAATCTCAACACTTGCAACATCGGCTTTGGTATCAATCTCAACACTTACAACATCGGCTTTGGTATCAATCTCAACACTTGCAACATCGGCTTTGGTATCAATCTCAACACTTGCAACATCAGCTTTGATATCATTCTCAACACTTGCAACATCCGCTTTAATGTCATTTTCAAGAACTTCAATATTGGCCTTAGTGTCATTCTCAAACATTGAAACATCGGGTTTGGCAACAATCTCACCACTTGCAACATCGGCTTTAATGCCGTTCTCAAGAACTTCAATATTGGCCTTAGTGTCATTCTCAAGCATTGAAACATCGGGCTTGGCAACAATCTCAACACTTGAAACATCAGGTTTGTTAACATTCTCGAGACTTGCAGCATCAGACTTAACATCATCGTTCTTCACAACTCTTAAATCAGAGTAGTTACGATAATTCAGAGAATGCAAAAAGAGGGCCATGACACCTTCTTTCTGCTCCATGGAGGCAATGTGGGAGTAGATGAACTTCATCTTGAACCCCTCCGCCTCGTCTCTGTAATCTTTCATAGACAACTCGTCGTGACTGTCCTTCCATTTCTGATTGTAGGACGAAAAGAAGCACTCATCGAGATACAGTCCAACCTCCGGCGCCATAGGCACGTTTATATCTACATCCCTATTTTCAGAAACACCATTAAGCAACAAAGAAACAATTTTTATATAATCCAAGAAATGCAGAATTAAAACTATACATACTTGCGAAAAGCAGATTCAATCAATGATTCAGGAGCAATGTTCCTCATGATGGCAACAGCAAGACCGATCATTTTGCGAATCTGATGAAGCATGAAGCTCTGCCCAACAACTTCACATTTAATAAACTCCATACCATCAACCTCGAGTTCAGTATCAGCTCGAAACGAGATAATGTACCTCTTAGCAGCTGGATCATCCGCTTTTGTCCTAGTAGTAAAGTTATGAAAATTATGCGTTCCCTCATAATACTTTAGAATCCGATTAAATCTCTCCTTAACCTCTTCGCCATAGCGAAATTCATTCTGTTTCTCCACTTTATCCTCCTGATCCATGTTAACAACAACGGCATTAACTTCTTCAGCTTCTGCATTCAAGGTGTTCGACAAAATGCCTGAATCATCATTTCTCTGCTCGGAACCTTTCTTACCCATTACTCCGAACACCTTGCGTCCTCTCTCCGAACACTCCACGCACTTCACGAGCTCGTTCCCGGAGCCGGTGCTAGCTATCACGCTCTCCCTATCACGGTGGCAGGTGGGGTCCAGAGCGAAGACCGGAATCAGATAAACGTACCTCCGGCGATCGCAGAACTTCTTCGCGTTAAACGACCCGGTTGCGCGCTTATACCCGAAGATCCGAATCTGGGCCGGGAGAATGGAGTTCAAACGCGCGACTAAACCGGGCGGGTCGACGTAGAACCGGCCGGAGACGACTTGCCCGACGGCGCTGACTCCCTTGTCCGTCCGGGCGGACCGGGCCCAGTCGAACCGCTTCGGGCAGCCGCGGTCCTGCTCTGGGACGGCGCCGGCGAGGAAGAGGGCCTCTTCCAAGTCGCCCTCGATGGTTTTGGCGCCGGGGTTCTTCTGCATCCCCTGGTAGCCCACTCCGCAGTAGGCGAAGAACATGGCGATTTTGCGGCGCTTGTACTTGGGTTTCCTCTGGGGCCCATATGCGGGGTTTATGGAGGGGGTGTTTTCTTCGTCGGAGGTGGTGGTGGAGGACATTTTGAGCTTCTTGGGGGTGGGTTCCTGGTCGGCTTCTGGTTGCGGTGGTGGTAGCGGCGGCGGCGGCGGCGGAGGAGGAGAAGGAGAAGGGTGAGTTTCGGTTTGATTCTCCATTGCTGGTGATCAAGTAAAGAGAAGATGTGTGACTGTGTGTAAAGTTTGAAGAAAGGGATTAATTTAAAACTGGCAACTGGTAAAACCCTAGAAGCTAGGAAGTTAGGAAACGAACCCTTTGCTACATGACTAATTTCCAGGTGAAATTACGAACTTCATTTGGGTTCCTTAAACTGGGTAATAAATTTATAACTATTACATATTGAATAATAAATTTTTAATTTTGTAACTAAAATATTTTACTTTTCTATAATTCTAATTCAACTCCTTCTTTTTATATGTAAAGATGATATTTCATAGGACTTTGCCTTCATTTAATTATTTACAATATAATTTTGAAAAAAAAATGACTAATGGTTAGATCATTATAAAAAATATCATGTGAACTTTTAACCTTTGATCAATGTATAAAAATTTTAAAAGTGCTGGTATAACTATTAACCAACTTAAAATTTTATTCCTCTTTACCCCTATGTCCTGTACGAATCTTTACACTTTCCTTTTTTAGCTATATCAAATAAATTTGCACACTTTCCATCTAAGGAAATATTTATCCTCTTTAAAGGCATGTCCACCCTTAAGCATCTAAAATTTTACAAAAATCCTACCACATACACCCATCAATTCCAAACCCTCTTCCTCCCTCCACCTCTCTCTTCTCTCCCAAAAAGCACTCTATAGAATGAACCCCACTGACTGCCGCCATCAACTGATTCAACTCCGGCGGCCTTTGAACACTAGAACGAAAGGGCCCTCTCCCTATCTCAAGCGGCCTCTGAACACCAAAACCCAAAAGCCCTCTCCCCAAACGCCTTCTACATAACCAAAGAACCCTATTAGCATCTGCCATCAACTGATTCAACTCAGTGAGCCTTCGATACCAGCATCGCCGACGATGAGCGCCAGAAGCAGCACCACCACCATCCCATCTCCCTCAATCACACAATCCGGTGAGGGGAGACGGTGAGCGGTGGATGAAGGACGCAGAGGAGGACGTGGATGATAGAGGCTGAGGCGTGGCACGACAAGAGGTGGAGGCCCGACGGGATGAAGGTGGTAGAGATCGAGAGATGGAGGGGGAGGGGGAGGAAAAAGGTGGTGGTGGTGGAGATCAGGAGATGGAGGAGGAGGAAGGTGGTGGATGTGGAGGAGAATGAGGAGGAGGAGGTGAGTGGTGGTGGTGAGAAACAGGTGGCGGAGGAGAAGCAAGTGGCGAGAGAAAGAGAGAGAGAGAAGCAAGTGGGAGGGATAATTGGATAAGACAGGGGCCAAAGAGTATTTTCACCAGGGAAAAATTTGCGGAGAAATTTTCTCTCTCTACAGATTCTCCCATGACGGAGGGAGCACAATTTTTCAATAAAAAAATCAAACAAAAAAATAGCCCTTGTTTGTTTGGGACTTATAACTCATTGAATTCAGCAATCGCCAGCATTACCACAACACTGTATCGCTCACCTCCACCCATCAACACTGTTCATTTCAATATCAATCCCGCAGTGTTGCATTACACCACAATCATCATTAATTCCAATATCATTACACACATCCCATTTCGCACCCCACAACTCCCATTCCTCAACAGTGTCTTTCCTCTCTGTGCATCACCACTCATCCCATTCCCCTTCTTGTCTACGCCAAAGATTTCAAACATCCCCGACAAACACTAAATGCACACAATCGTGCACTACCACTCGAGTTCCTCCCCACTCCCTTCCCTAGGGGTGGGCGTCTGTTCAGTTTAATCGATTTTTAGTTTATTCGGTTCGGGTTATTCGTTTTGCCCCTAAAAAACCCAATACCAAATCCGACCCAAATAACCCAAATTATTCAAACCAAATTCGGAATTCGGTGTCTATTTGAAACCAAATTCGGAATTCGGTTTCTATTTGAAACCAAATTCAACCCGAATAAACCGAATTTATTGTAATTTTTTTAAAAATAATTACTAAAATCATATAACTTAACTTACAATTAAATTTAATTATGTATCTAGTTTCTACATCATTAAAATCAAGTTTTCAAAATAAAGATCCAACAAGTACAATACAAATTCAACCATAACAATTTTAGAATTACATTTAAAATTAAAGAAAAATAATTTGTTTTAATATTCGTCCTCAAAACTTCACATTCACCTTCAAGCACTCCACATTCACATTCACCTTCAAGCACTCAACAAACTTACTTAGTATTTAGAGTTTGGGGATGATTTTTTAATTTAAGAATTGGTCCTCCAACTTAAATTTATTTATTAATTTAATTGTGTTGTTTTAAAATTTAATTCTTATTATATATTTAATTTGTTTATTTAATTACAATTCGCTATTCAATTCGGGTTTCGGTTTGAGTTTTAATATCCAAAACCGATCTAGAAACCATATTAAGAATTTGGTTTATTAAATTCGGATCTGAAAACCGTATTTTGAATTCGATTTGGATTATTTAATTTTTTATTTTTTGCCCACCCCTACCCTTTCCCGAGACTGGAACCATCCCAAATTGTATTGTTTAAAAATTGTGTCCTTTTAATTTTAGGCACCACCACCGTGTAGATGGTACTTTTCTACCTCCCATGCCACGAGAGAAATATGGAAGCTACATATCCAAAAATCCTACCGATTGACAAACTAGGTCGAACTCGATTCCTTTAATTTTGAAACTGGTCTGTTAGGGTAACTTATTTAGAGGCAGCAACCTACGATGCAATGACATCGAGTCCTCAAGGGAATATAGCGTGGATGATGGGGATTCTAATACCTCATTGTTAGCATGATTGTCCACTTTTCGCCTCAATTGAGTCTGGATCTATTACTCTTATGAATTCATATCCCATTACTAGCTGGGCTATTTATCTTTGAATAGGCAACCAAGCTCAATTATAGCAATGACGATCGGTGAGTGTTATGACGAAGATATCGAAAAGAGAAATAACAGTCTCTTTTGTAAAAAATAACATATTATATCCAAGAAATTTTAAGTCATTTCAGCTCATGGATATTTCAACTTCAAATACATATTATTGCTTTTTTAACTTATAAAAATTTACAATATTTAAGGTCAACGCCCCTTTGGACGGTCCCTAAGATTACGGAAATGCAGCATTTAGTAAGACTTTCCCCTTTCGAAATACTCGAGATTATTTTGTTATCACACAATAAAGAACGGACCTTTTTTCACCTTAAAAGGTGAGTACACCGACATAACTCCCCTTTTAATACTCTTATGAAGAAAAACAGAGCGCCCATTCAATGGACATGGCATAAAGAGGTTTGATTCCCGCGCATTAGCCAATCGGTTCTTCCATCACTCCAAAATCGAATTCTCTTACACGCCGAAACAACGAGAGAACATATGGAACCCAATCGAATTCCCTTGCATAGTACATCACGAACACCACCACCACCATTTCCTCCTGCCCCACCTGACGTTTAAGGTCAAGAACATCGAATCCCATCTCCAATTTGCCCAACAGCTATGGATTCCAATGCCATGATTTGGGGCCTTGTAAATTTCCCGATTTCTTTTTTCATTGATTCCTTCTTTTTATCTTCTGCGGCTGGAAATTTTCAACTCCCGTCCCACGAGAATCAAATCCCAATCCTGGGAATTTCCACCGCTTCGTTTCTCCTCCTATAAATACGCATTTGGAAGAGTGCAGAAAAAAAGCAAGAAACCTGCAGTAATCAGCCCCAAGAACTCATCTTTCTGGTATGTGAAGATTTTGGGGTGTTGAGTGTGTGAAATGTTTGAAGACTGTGTTTTTTTTTGGCTAGTGATTATGTGAAGCGTGTTGTTTTCTGATAGCGTTTAGTTTTTGTTGAATTATATTATGTTCATAATATCAACTTTTCGTGATTTTTAGATAGTGGCGGTTAAATGTGTTTTTTGAAGGCTGTGAAAAGAATGTGTGGAGATATCAGTGAAACAGATGGAGTGTGTGCATAAGAACATATTAGGATCACCAGGATAATCTTTTTCATCAGTTTGGTTAATGGTTAGTGGCTAAAACTTGGAGTTAGAGAGCGGTAAATAGAGGCTTTAGATTAATCTCGGGACAGGGCTTAAGTCATATAATTCATATGTTATGATTCTTCAAAAATATGTTCTTGGTGAATCTTTGCTCATGTTTATTGTGTAATGAGCTTAACTTTGAATGCAGGTTGCTTTTGTTGTCCTTATTTGATCACGAATAAAATATTTACGAAGTTTTCAGCGATTAGGCATGGGTTACCTGAGCAATGTAAGTATCAAGTATCAACTATGCTAAGTTATCGCATGCTTATAAGTGTTACTATCTGATTTTCTCTTCCGTTGAAATGCAGGGATTGAATGAAAATGCTCAGCAGACGGAGTCTGGTATAACTTTCCTCCTTTTCTTAGTCCATTTCGTGTTTCTCTTAGAAAATTTGGACCTATTCCTATCAACACCCAACTTACTTGCTAATGCTTGGATTGTTCTCTTCTTACATTGATTTTTGAACTACAAATTGCTACATATATCGACGGAACAACTTCTTACTTGCGCGACTAAAATTCCTACATAGTCTGTGATAATTTAAGTTAATGCAGCAGCATCAAGTTTTATGGCATTAGTTAATGGGCCCTTCTGTATTTGCAGCAGCTGTCTTACGCAACGGCAAAGAGATTTTATTGCAGGTGATTTCTTATGCTAGTTTCTTCTTTTCGGCTTATGAGTAGCAAGAGTTCATAGAGTTGACAATTTGTTATAAATGTTTATTAATCTGCTTTACAGGCCTTCAACTGGGAGTCTCATAAACACGATTGGTGGCGAAATTTGGATAGTAAGGTTCCTGATATGGCGAAAGCTGGATTTACATCAGCTTGGTTGCCTCCACCAAGTCAATCATTAGCACCTGAAGGTGTAGTAGAGAAGAGAATTTTTAAACTTTACTGGTTTCTCGTCTTTCTTTAACTAATCTCTTGTCTTTTTTTCCGAGACAGGCTATCTTCCACAAGACCTGTATTCTCTGAATTCAAAATACGGGTCTGATCACCGCTTAAAGGCTCTAATCGGTAAGATGAAGCAGTACAAAGTTAGAGCAATGGCAGACATAGTAATTAACCATCGAGTTGGAACTACTAGAGGACATGGTGGAATGTACAATCGTTATGATGGGATATCGTTACCATGGGATGAACGTGCTGTTACGTCTTGCACTGGTGGTCTGGTAAGCATCGCTGCAATAGGAAATTCCAGGATTCATAGGTTGTTTTGTATGACTTAACCAAATGTACTTTGATGTTATCATGCAGGGTAATAAAAGCACAGGGGGCAACTTTCATGGTGTCCCAAATATCGATCATACTCAGAGTTTTGTTCGGAAAGATATCATTAATTGGCTCAGATGGTTACGCGACACTGTTGGTTTCCAAGATTTTCGCTTCGATTTTGCTAGAGGGTAATGGCTACTATCTGACTAGAAGTCTGTTGCCTTCCATTCTTTAATCATCATCAACATGGATTGCTCATTTTCCCGTATTGCCTTCTTTCTTTGCAATTAGCTACTCACCGAAGTATGTGAAGGAGTACATCGACGGTGCAAAACCTATATTTTCCGTCGGGGAATGTTGGGATTCCTGTAACTACAGAGGGAGTTACTTGGAGTACAACCAAGGTATTATAATTCATAAATGGTATCAACAACTTGCATGATCATTGCCCGTTTAACCAATATTTGTAATAAAAAACCCAAATGCAGACAGTCACAGGCAACGAATCATCAACTGGATCGATGCTACGGGGCAACTTTCAACTGCTTTTGACTTTACAACAAAGGGAATTCTTCAGGTATGTATCGAAATGCAAAACTAAAAAACAAATCTTTGTACTGCGTAGATTAAGTAATCAAGAATGACATTGAAATGCATGAGCTAAAGCATTCAGTCTTCAATTTCAGCAAGCTGTAAAAGGAGAACTTTGGCGACTGTGCGATGCCCAAGGAAAACCACCCGGTGTTATGGGATGGTGGCCATCAAGAGCTGTTACTTTCCTCGATAACCATGACACCGGATCAACTCAGGTATTTGACTTAAGTCATATACTAGCCACCTGTTTAGTCATCAAAATCGCGTCTTTTTTTGCACGTACATGTTGAATCTCATCGTTTTGCTGCCTATCATTTGCAGGCTCACTGGCCTTTCCCTGGATATCATGTTATGGAGGTACTTTTCAGTACCATTTTGTACATTTAGTTCGAGTTTGACAGATACATGTTATATATAAATGCAGTTACTCTTATATTTTAAATTGAGATAAAATAGTACTGGGGCTACTGTAAACATCATATCATGGCGATAATAGGATTAAAACATGGTTTGATTGTTCAGAGTTACATTTTTGTATGCATTTTACAGGGTTACGCATACATTCTGACACATCCTGGGATCCCAAGTGTATTCTATGACCATTTCTACGACTGGGGAAGTTCCTGTCATGACCAGATTGTCAAGCTGGTATGTTCTTCATCGTATCTTGATTTGTATCTGAGTCACTAGCTTCTGTCATAAAATCAATGGGTACTATGAAAGGCGATCCATGATCTTATATATTAAGCTATCGCACATGGTAACTGATCAAATGTGACGGTGCAGATGGATGTGCGCCGTTCTCAAGGAATTCACAGCAGATCATGCGTGAAAATCGAGGAAGCGCATCCGAACTTGTACGCTGCGACGATCGGGGAGAAGGTGAGCATGAAGATCGGAGACGGTACGTGGTGCCCGGCCGGGAAGGAGTGGACGCTGGCAACGAGCGGACACAGATATGCAATCTGGAAGAAGTAGCCGTTTTTAAGGAGGGAAATCTTGATTGAATAAATGCTTTCAAGTTTGAAGTTTTGATTCAGCCCTTCACTTGAAAGTTTTCTTAATATACTACTTTGCAACAAGTTCTTATTGTATATTTAAAGAAAAGGTAGAGATAAGAAACTTCCTTCGACTCAGTGAAATCTTCAATTGTACTATTTATTTTATTTAATTTAATATTCTATAGATTTGAGCGAGAATGTAATCACATGATATATTGTGTGTTTTAGTTCAACTTTTTATAACTTTAGATTATACATGATAAAAAATATTGAGATTAAATATTTTTCGAAATCAAGAAATGAAATGAAAGAATAAAATAAATAAAAGAGTATTGGGGCCATAAAGTGATGGGAGCTGGATGAAGTAGGTCATCGGGCCTAATCATTTGTGTCTTGAAAGACAACTCTCAATGGTCCATCATCCCCACCACCACCATGCATCACTCACTTCACCTCTCTGTTTTTCGTTTATTCTTTATACATTTTTTGTTTCAAATTTAAATTGCTAGATATTAATTTAGTTCAATTTAATATAATTATATTATTAATGTTATTCAGTTTATTTAATTGAATTCTAAATCAATTTACTACTCTACTTCAACTTATTTTACTACTAGCAATATGTGTGCTTAAGTGTTGGACCATAAACTAAGGGTGATATTTATATCACGCCTTGTATTTTACAAAGTTACACCCTAGTACGTATATACGTGTATAATATAAAGAGTTCGTCTCTTGAAAGACGGTCTTTCCATAAGTTATGGAAAGACCAAGGTTTAAAGTGTAAAATAGAAGATATTAAGATAAAATTTTCGGGTTGCATGAACCGGGTTATAAATTTTATAACTACTACATGTTTCATACTAAAACTTTAATATTGCAACTAAGACCTTTTACCTTTTATTATTCTAATCAAACCCCGTCTTTCCATAAGCCTATGGAAAGACCGTCTTTCCCAAGACTTTGCCTAATATAAATTTTAATTTTAAAAAAAAATAGAAACAATGGTACAATTTGCCACAGTCGGCGCCACCGCCACCGCCACCCGTCACCGTTCCTTGCCACCGCCATCCGTCCCCGGCCACCTTCGTTCCCAGCCACCTTCGTCCCTAGCTCCACCGTAGCCTGTCGTCCCTAGCAAAACCCTAGCCCGCCGTCCCCGTCCTCAGCTACCCGTCGGCGATGCTCCACCTTCGTCCCCAGCCATCGACTGTAGCCCGCCGTCCCAAGAAAAACCCTAGCTCGATGTCCCCGTCCCCGTCCCCAGCTATCTGCATGGTTTCTTAGCGTGGCTCTCTTGAGCGGCTAACGAGAGCAGGCCGGGGTAGGGCGACGAGAGTCAGGATGGGACAGGGAAATGAGAGCGGGATGGGGCAGGGCAACGAGAGCCGGCCGGCGGGTTACGAAGGTAGAGCAGGAGAAGCAGAGCATGAGAAGGAGAGCCGGGAATGGAGAGCCGAAGATGGAGAGTTGGGAAGGAGAGCCGGGAGAGGAGAGAAGCCTGGGATCTGGGAAAAGAGAATCGGAGAAGAGAGTCGGTCGAAATTGGTAAACGAGAACGGAGAATACGTCGGAATTCGGCGTAGTGCGCAACGGAGAAAATGCCAGAATCCGCAGAGCGCACAATGGAGAAGTGATGCGGACCCCTACGGACGATCTACCGCCAGTCGCCGTCCTCCACCTCTCGCTAAATCACTGCTGCCCGCCGTGCACCACCGGGAAATACCTCCAATGGCGATGGTAATGTGTTTAAATATAAATTTTATTTAATATTATTTTTAACTTATTTAAATTAAATTAAAAATACATATTGTATATTCAATAGTATAAATACAAGGTATAATCAAGTAAAATATTGGGTGTGATATAACAATTCACTAAACGAAAGGGTACCACCAAATTCAAGTTAGATTATTCCTTAGGTATTTATTCATTTCATCAATTATAAGTAATGGTTAGGGGTAGCAATGGGTGGACAGATCGAATATTGGTTGGTTAATATGAGTAAGACTCGCACGTAACTCACGGAGGAAAATAGGCCTTCAACGTGACTTCTAGAATAGGGAGTCCCCCACTCGAGTTCTAGAAGTATGCTCTATATCAATATAAACTTCATAGAATAACGAGATTTAAATTCAAATTGCACATAATCTAACACAATGCTAAAATCACCTCGAAATCGAAATAAATTGATATAGTTAAGCTAAGATTATACATGCATCCTTCTTTCTTTACTACAGTTTTGATTGGAGAAAATGAACATTGGTATCTTTATTACAACATCCTGAGTTCGATTCTTCGACGTAATAAACAATCCTAATTCCTTTCTCCTCACGTGATTCCATGGATCTTCCTAGACAAACCTTCATAATTACTTGTCTAAATTGTTGGTTAAGATGCTTTTAACATGCATAATGGATTCAACGTCAATTAGTTATAGAGCATATAAAAATGTTACTCCATCTTTTATACATGTTTCCCCAAAAAAAAAAACTTGCCAAAATTCAACATGGTATATTGACATATTTACCCTTACAATGAAGAACAATTTGTTGAAAATGCTAGCCACTTATCTTCAATTAAATTGTGATTTGACCCATTCAAATCAGCATTAAAATATAAAACTTCGCTTATTAAACAATTATTTCACTATTAATTCTTCGCTTATCTACCCTAAAAATTGATAAACGGGCAGTGATCGAAGCACAAAACCTTGAACATTTGATCATTACTTGTAACTCGGCTTTCAATATATCAATGATAAGTAACCTAGTAATACTCTTTTTTATTAAAAAGAGTCGATAATATAGGGTCGTAAGTAAAAGGTTTAGCGTCAATTTAATTGTTTTGTTATCACTAAATTATTCGACGAAATATACATTGTCCCTTTCTTAGTGACAAGCATCATCACTACCAGCAATTGATAACCTCGTGAACACCATAATAGAACCTGGATTTTCTTACCTACGAACCTAACTGTTAGAGTTAGTGTCACATTGGTGGTTGACAGTCATATAACTCATTATATAAAATCACGAGTCACATCTACATAGTACCAATTGGTTTTATGATAGAAACACATGATTCTAATATGGTATCAGAGCCCAGGGTTGGCCCGTTACCCCCATTTTGTCACGTCACCAGCTCTTCGATGAGCCATCTTTCGTGACTAAAGAGCTTTAGTCACGAAATCACGTCGTGACTAAATCACTTTGTCACGAACGCATGTTTTAGTTGCCAAACACATTCATTGTTTAGCTGGTAATTACTGATTATGTTCCTTAATCACTTGGCAATGCAATAGTGCAGAACGTGAGGAGAGAACTGACAGATAGAATAGAATGATGATGAAGTTTCAGTGAGGAAGAAACTTTATGTGGGAATGAAGAGAAGAGCGAAGCTTTTGAGAGCGTAAAGAGCGAGTGCAATCATTCTCTACAGCCATGCATGGATATCTGCAGCAACGCCATGTTTACTGTCACTGTGCATTTGATGCAAAGGGCGTCCTTTACTCTCCCGTTATTGCCCTCTAAAAGGCGATCACCGCTCGCCCTCAGCGGTCCACACCAGCCGATACCACAGTCATTATGTGGGAGGTAAGTTACGGTAGCCCAGCACCAGGACCATTAGGCAGCACATCTTCGGTACCCACCAGGAAGCCCAAACAGCCCTTGGCCAAGTTTACTCAGGACATTCCCATACGGTGGCGGCCAAGTGCCGAACCAGAGACCTCGTAAAAGATCATCCAACTCCCAACCACTAGGGTACACCCGCGAATGTTCCTGTTATTGCCCTCTATTTATACCTACCGATACTCCTCCCCCGTTCACCGGAGCCATGAAATATATACAGTGGTGGATGGTGGGAGGAAATAAAAATTTTCCTATTTTTCTACCTATCGGAGGGGACTGAAGGGGAAAATTTCTCCCCGGCGGGGGGTTGGAGTCCGCCCCTGCCGTCTTTTCTATGAGTTTGACATTATAACTTTACTTATTTGGATTTAGGTGAATCAAATTAGTGGATGAAGTTGAAAGAATTAAATTAATTTCACTATTAATTTACATGTTAATGTGTTAGCCGAATCACGTATTACCATGCATCAATTTTTCATTTTTTTTCCCCATAAAAATAGTTGAGTATCAAATGGTGGCAGCTGAATTTGTGATTCCACCACCTAATTTAATGCACCTTTCAACTTTTCTTTTATAGAATTTCACTTGTAAGTTGTAACACTATCCCAAATCAACGAGTTGGACTTTGAAAAAATACATCATTCATGCCAATCGTATTTGTATTATATACTCCCTCTATCCCACCATTAATTATTTAACTGTTTTTGCAAAATCAAAATTCTTAATCTTTCACCATAAATATCTATAGTTACCTACAATAATTCGCATAAAAAATTGATATTTAAAAAATAGATATTAAGATGAATCAAACAGTATCTCACATGATATTTATATCACATGTATATAAATTTATATTTACGATCAAAGTTGACAAAATTGAACAGTAATTAATGGTGGGACGGACGGAGTGCTATATATTGGTGGGGATGGAATTTTAAAGTAAAGCTTTTTCTGGTCCCCGGTGTAGCAATATCGATCTATCTATAAATCTAAACTCCATGTTCATGTAAAAAGGTCAAAAGAGGCGAAAAAGGCAGAAGAAATATTGAAAAGTCGTGAGGTTTTAGCTAGAGATTCAAAAGATATTATTCGGTCAGACAAAGGTTTCTGACTTGTGTTTAATTTTCTCTTTGCCATGGACCTAATTAATTAACTATAATATTATAGCACATGAGTAGTTTTCATTTCAATAGTTGCATGAGTTCCATTCCCATGATCAATGCTCATGCATGCATGCAAATGTATTATTCAATTGAATATTTTATTTTTAAAATTAATTTTATACAAGTGACCCAATTCTACAAGGGTAATCTTGTAATTCTACCTTTCTACTCCTCTCTTTCTCTTTTTCCTCCTATATATATACTTTCTCAATGCAAATGGAGGAAGTAATGTGTTGATTTTTCATATTCAAAGGTGTCACTTTGATAGTAAAATAAATATATACATATATATAAACTATATTAATATCATGTAAGATTCTGTATCGTAACGTGTATTTTTTAAATGCTAAAATTTTATAGCTTTAATTCTTATAAATCTACATATATTGACGATAAAAGTTACGTATTTTCACTTTATAAAGTTAAAGCGAGGACTTCCAAAAAGTGACCGAAGAAGTATATGTTTATTGATGTAACACCGACTTTGTTGTCGATTCTTTCATCGATGATTGGCAGAACAAATTCACAGGTGTGCCATCTGGAAGATTCTCTGGTGTTTATATAAGTCAAAACAAGGGTGTCCATGCAAGAATATTGAGATTATAAATAAATGTACTGAAAACATATCCTGGTTATTCATAGGTGAACAAATCTACATACGAACTAGAGTTGAGGTATCATTTTTATTCCAATATTCATCTTATCATAGTGTAATTAATGTTTAGTCACACTTCCATAAATCTTACTCTCAACTCATGAATCTTTCTATCGATGAACTTTCAAACTCTTGAAAACATAAGCTATTAACCTTCCTTTATTAGGGTTGGGAAGAAGAAGCATTTGGTTCTGTGAGCGTCCCAATGATTCAATCATGGCAAGGGTCTGACAAGGGGTGGGTAAAAGTTGAGGGGTAGGAAGTGGGATTGGGAGTATCTTTTGGGCTCGAAATGAGTAGAATGAATTTATTGTGTGTGGTTGGATGGCCGTTCTAATGCAATAAATATGATGAAAAACCTCTTTACATTTCTGGAAATTTTGATGATGAGTGAGCTCTATGGAGCATGGAGTCCTGTTTTTAATGCTCTACATCCATAACCATAAGCTGACAGCAACAGGGGGTACAAAGGGAAGAAAAAATAAGTCAATTCACACTGGCACTACTGCTCCTTCTGTCCAGACTCAGATTCAATTTAACTATTTGACGTTTAGTACCGTTAAACTTTAATCACGTATTTAAATTGAGATATAAATATGTGATATTGATGAATTCATCGTAATAAGTAGTTTTTAAATGTTAACTTTTTATTTGTTGTTATTACACGTGGTTAAACATATTAACGGTCAAATGTATTTCTTGAAAACTGTGAAAAAGATTCTATGTAGCTTAGTCTGGGATAGAGGGAGTATAAATGTTTATAGGGATATATACCAATAAAACCCTACCTACTTGAGTAAGTGCCAATATAAAGTTCAGATATTTTTTAGTGCAAAAACAACTCTACCTACTTAATGTAAGTGCTAATGTAACCATAAAACGTCATTTTTGGCGTTGGCCGGCATTGACCACACCTAAAATGACTAAAATACCCTTTGGATTAAAACCTAAAACTGTTAGGACAGTATTACTCTTATGCCACCACTACCCCTCCACCGCCCACCCCCCTCCACCGGGCCACCAACGCTAACCCAGCCCTCGCCACTCCCGCTCCCACTCAGCCACCACCTGCCAGCCCAGCCCCTCGTCACTCCCGCCAATGCTGCCCCTGCCACTCCCGCCCCGCCAGCTCCGCCCCTACCCACTACCCATGACGACAACAACCTCTCCCGCGGCCCCCTCTCTTAGTCGGACGCTACCCGCAGCCCCCCCGTACACAGCCACATTCGCGAACCGTGCCACCACCTCGTTTCACCGGCATCACCACCAAGCTCAATGCCACCCTGGTCCCGCCGGTGGTTGCAATTTTTTGAAGCCTGATTAGGTCGGCAATTTTAGCCTTGGATGAAAGAGAGCTGCGGTTTTTAAAGCCCGATTTTGGTCAGCGATTTGGTCAGCTTTTCGAAAGGGGTTTTCAAAGCCGAGAAAGGGAGTTGCCGCGGAAAAGAAGAAAAGAAAGAAAAGAAAGAATAGGGTTTTGGGGGTAAATTGTAATTTCTTCTTATTTATTTATTTTTTAAAATTTTCAGAGTACTAAAATCATCGTTTCAATCAATTCCGGCCTTAAATTGTCGGAATGGGTAAAATTGCGCTTGCATCAACTATCTAGGGTTATATTTGTACTTCCAATTATCAAAAGGTTATATTGGTACTTATGTTAACTAGGTAGGGTTATAAACGCACTTTTCTTATGTTTATACTTTTCTAAGATGAATTACTACTCTTTACCTTATCGATCCATAATAGTAGTACTTCCCCCGTCCTATCTCAAATCGCACACTTACTTTTTAGACATTATTTTCTATAAAAATTTGACCGCACGTTTGAATGGATATAGGTATTAGTAACAATTGTTATATTGTTGAATTCGACGTAATCCCCGTGGCTAAATGAAGATAGGTGTGTGAAGCCTGTGGACCACATATTTCAGGGCTGCATGATAACGATGATTGACGCTGCATTCTGTAGAAAATTAGGGAATGGGGTAGCACGCGTAGTGTGCAAACGGATAGATCCCGAAGGGGGATGGAGGGGAACAACGGCTAATCAAGCACTCCCGGCTATCCCAAGCAGAACTAACACGATCATATAGTGTCTTAAAGAATGCAGACAACAAAGAAGTTATGGTGCTACTGATCAAAATAGATTACGAAAATGCCCTACAAGCTACGGTGTATCATCAACTACCCTAAAAGTCCTACCAAATGTTAAGGAAGCTAAAATTCAACGCATGGTGGAAACTAAAATAAGAGTGTAATTTTAGCTGAATGAATGGAATAGAGTAACTAAAATTATCGATGATAAAAAAGGAAATTGAGGGAGTATATACTTTAGGTCGTGGGGTTAATGAGTGCGACATATCACTCGACAAATGGGAAGATTTCCATTTTATCTCTGTTATTGGTTTTGGAAAAGAGAACAAAACAAACTACAGCTAAGGGTGGTGGTAGATGATGAACCATAAATATACTATTGAATACGACTTTGACCTATTTACCATCTCTAATTTAGTCAAAACTTTATACCCACAAATTAATTATGACTCCTACTATTTTCACTTCTTTTCATTTTCAACCCCTCCATTTGGACCTAGGATGCCGATTGGGTGGAGGCGATGGGCCCACCATTAATTCTTAAGGTACCCTATAGAAGAAGAGTGTTTAACTTTAATTGTGCAGTCAATTCAGTAAAGTGGAATTAAATTAGCGTTTGAATTTTTTAACTTTTTAAATTTTGCAGTGTGCATGACGTCACTATAGTGTCTGCAATTTTGGAAAAGGCAAAGTGTTGGGAAAGACGGTCTTTTCATAGGCTTATGGAAATACAGAGTTTAATTAGAATAATGAAAGGTAAAAGATAATAGTTGCAATATTAAAATTTTAGTATGCAACATGTAGTAGTTATAAAATTTATAATCCGGTTCATGCAACCCGAAACTTTATTTCTTATAATTTATATTTTAAACTTTGATATTTCCATAATTTATGAAAAGAACGTATTTGAAGGGAGAAAATTTCTAAATTTCATCATTTGGTTCATTGAAAAACAAGGCTGATTGGCAAGGGTTGAATGACCCGTTCCATCCGGAGGGGAATATTTCGACAGCAAAGCGGCCATCAATGATTTAAATATTTATTTTAACAATTTTTGAATTTACAAAAGAGTAGATAAAGATGAATTTTTCATAAAACATGAAAATATTAAGGTTTAAAGTGTAAATTAAAAGAAATGAAGATAAAATTTATGGGTTGTATAAATTGGGTATAAACTTTATAACTACTATATGTTGTATAATAAAATTTTAACATTGCAACTAAGATCTTTTACCTTTCTATGGTTCCGATAAAATTCTGTATTTCCATAAACCTATGGAAAGAAGGTATTTCCCAAGACTTTGTCTTTACATAACCACCTAGCCATTAAATGAATAAAATATTAACAAATAATTTATTTACATTTTCCAAATTCGAGTTCTTGACATAAATCTAGGGGTGGTAAATGGGTGAACGGATCAAATATAGTTTGGATAAAATGGGTAATTAAAAAATATGAGTATGACTCATTTAAACCCATATTATAATGGGTAAAAAATGGGTAGGGTCAAAACGGATCGCCTTGAAACCCGCTCAGCCCGCAGGTTGAGGATCATTTAACTCATAGGTCGAAAATGGGTAAACCCGAGAGTTTCAACCCATATATGAACTCATATGAGTTTATGTACCAACCCACATGGGTAAAACTCGCATGTTTTAACCCATATATTGACCCACATGGGTTAATATATCAACTCATACGGCTAAACCCGTGTATTGACTCATATGATTTTATATACTAACTCATACGGGTAAACTTGCGGGTTTCAACCTATATAGGTAAAACTACGGTCAACCCACAAACCCAACATGTCCAACCCATATTTTTTGGCTACACATTTGACTCATTGCCCATTTAACCTATCATTTTACCCATTCTCTCCTGAATTTAAAAATAGATAACCTGCTTCACCAACTGGTTATAGGTCTATCAAAAAAATCACAATGATCCTATCCATAAAGATTTAGTTTCAGTACACTCTAGTTTAACTCAACAAACTTCATATAGGGACTAAAGAGTAAATTCAATCCCTTCTATTTTTATAATTTTAATTTAAAATCAATGTTATTTCTATAATAATTACAAAAGAAGTGTGATTATTATACTGTCTTTATTATTACTAGCGATAATTATTACTTCTGTTGTTAAAATTATTAAATTTCTATATAATTTGATTTAGTAAAATTCATTTCAATATAGTCCAATTCGGTTTAATTTGATTTGAGGTACTAGTTGGTTCAATTCTCTATAATTTGGTTAAGCCCATATCAATTTATTTCACTTCATCCCAATCTAGTTCATTTTGACTCTGTTTATCAAGGTTTAATTCAGTCCAACCTAGTTTAGTTTGATCTGGTTTGATTCATATAGTTCTAGTCGATACAAATACATTTTGATTTTGAACGGTCAAGTTTGTTTCAATTGGGTCAAGTCCAATTTATTCCAATTGGGTGTAGTTTAATTCAGTTCAATCAAATTGATTTAATCCTAATCAGGCTATTTCGGTCCATTTATTTAATCTGATTAAGTTCAATCCAGTCTAGTTTCGTTTAGTTCATCCCAAATTGATTCAATCCAATCCAATTCAATTTGGTTCAACTTATTTTGTTCAGCCCAACTCGATTTAGTATAGTTCATTTTAGTCAAAAACAATTTGGTTCAACTTAATCCAGTTCCGTCCTCTATGTATCAATTTAGTTTAGTACGCAGTTCAATTTAATTTGGTTCAACCTAGTTTATTTCTTTCTTATTCAATTCATCTCGATTCACTTTGATCTAGTCCAATCACGTCAGCCAGTTCAATTATTTAAATATATATACTCCCTCTGTCACTCTATATATGTGACACTTTTATTTGTTGGTTGAATAATTTATATTGACATATTTTCTATTTTTGGAAAGAGACATTCAATTATATTCTCTTATTCTACCTTTTACTTTTCAATTTCAATTTCAATTTCATTTCGGCTCTGAATCTTCTGTTAAACTTTTGTGTACCACTGTGTGTCACACCAATGAAATCCTGCCACGTGTCTCTCCTAAATTAGATAAAATTCATTAAACTAATATTAGTTAATTTATGAGGGGCATATGTCAGAATTTGATTAGTGTAATAAACAGTGATACACAAAAGTGTAACAGAAGATCCGGAGCCATTTCATTTGCATTAACTTAAGTTCAAATACTTCCTCCATTCCACCAATAGTAGCATCTTAAATATAGACGTCTGGATTTAGGTGAAGAAAGTAAGTGAATGAAATTGAATATAGAAAGTAAAAATCGGGATGAGATTAAGGAATTTTATCAAAAATGAATTTGCCAATAATAGAAGAAGAGAGTGAGTATATACATGTATATACCTTTTGTTTCTTTATTATTAGCACACTTTCCTTTTGGGTTATTTATTTCATATTGGCACACTTTCCATTTTTGGCAAGATTCCTTCGATTTCATCCACTCATTCTATATTTTTTTTAATTTCATAGATTCAATTTCATCCACTCATTTTCTTCACCTAAATTCAAACACTTATAATTTATATATGGTACCACTATTAGTAAAACGGAGGGAGTGTGTATGAAAAACACGGTTGATGAAGCCATACTAAAGTCCAAACCCTAATTTTCTTTCTTTTAAACAAACTTCCATTGCCTTTTTCACTGGGACACGAGATGTATGCGCGCTTCATCAGAATCGAGGAGAGAATAAGAAAGGCCTTCCCATTTCCATGAATCCCATTCTCAAAAAGCACTGTTCTTCTTTTCTCTTTCTTCAACAAGAACAAGATGATGATCATTCTTTCATGTTCCATCTCCCAGCTAAATCTCTCCCTACTTATATGATCCATCCAATCCAATCCAATCCAATCTGATCCCGCAAAACCACCCATCTCTGTTGTTTTTGTCCGAATCCATTTATTGCTCACTGGTTTTTCAGCTCCCACTCTCTCTCTCCCATCCTTCTTAAATACTGCCAACTGGTATCCTCAAACACACAGAAACCCTTTTGTCTGATTCTTGCATGTGTGGATTCTCTTCCGAGGTTAAGGCTAACCATAGTTTGTCATGGCGGTTTAGCAAAGGGCTTCTTACAGAGCTTATTGGCATTCTGTCCACCTCCCGAAAACACGCAGTGGAGGTGGGGTGGGAGGTGGGCATACTGCCAACTGAGCTCTGTTGGTTTCTCTTTGTAAAATCCTCGTGATAAATCTTTATCAATATTCATCTCCATCTGGGTTTTCTCTGGTGAGTTTTGATCCGTTCATATGTCGGTGAAGATCTGGTGTTTTTGTGTGGGATTTTATGGTTCTTTGATCTTTGGTTTGCTGCAGTACTACGTTGTTAGAGCATGGTTTCCTCCATTTTTCTGCTGCATGTAAGCTCGGGCTTGTAGACATGATCTTTTAGATTTGTTTTCCACAGTTGATGCAGTGTTCTTTGACGATTTTTTTACTGTTTTACCTCGATTTGATTTGACTAGATGTGAATGCAGTCGGATTTTCTTGAAGCTTTGAACTTTTGAAGTTACCGATGTTTGTGTCCTCATGATTGAAGACTGACATTTGCCTCATAAATTCTTCAAAGCTGCTGAAAAGATGTGCATTGGTGCATCCAACTTTCTTTCATCTTTTGTTCTACTTTCCTCTGAGCATTAATGGCATGTTCTTTCAAATTCAGTAAGGCTCATTAAATTTCAAATTTAATTTAGCAAGGTTCAGTAAAATCTGAAGTTGATGTTATTTAGCTTAGTTTGAGTCACCATTCTCGTTTTTCACCGTGTTTAATTTCAGTAGATAATCGGCTGTATGAGACATTAGTAAATGGATACTCCTCCACCCTTATCAAATAAGTTTTGATTAATTTAGGTGGTAAAATTCCATAAATGTACCGGGATGAATATTGTTGTTTGAGATCTTGCTACGTTCGTGTAATGTGTATTTTATTTTTTTATATAAATTTTGTTATACATAATGAGAGAGAAACAAATGAAATAGTGGCTATTATTTCTACTAGTGAGTTCTTGTCTTGATTATAGTATAATTTGGTTATGTTTTTACCCACATTGATGAGTTATTCTCTCTAGACAATTGATATTTGAATGCTTAGGGCTCATTATTGATAATATTGTAGATATATACCATTATTATGATTTCCCGCATAGCTGTGGTTATAGGCAAAGCCGGCTTCTGTTTCTTCCCAAAAATAACTTTTGTTTTCAATAAAAGCTGCATTTTAACACTTCACCAAACACTAAAAAAAAGTGTTTTGCTTATAAGCGCAGCACCTTAAAAGCTCCGCTACACAGAGGCAAATTGTCATCAGATTTTTATATTTGCTTTAAACAAGTTTGTATCATTTGTTGAGTCAAATTTTATTAACGTTTTGAATTTACTGTTTTTGAACTTTGTTCAGGTACTGTGGAAGTGATGATTATGCTAACCAGGAGGCATAGAATGCCAACTGGATTTTACCAACGTTCATCATTTTGTTCTTGTAATTTGTGACTGAAAGGCAGAGTCAACGCTGATAGTCAACCCAAACTGCATGCTTGTTTCTGCTAGATATGATTCTAATCCTTCTTCCAAGAGAAGATTTTGGGTTGAAATTTTGAAAGTAGTTGAGGAAATCATGATGTTTACTTACTAATGTTGCTTGTTAAGGGGTTTAGAACTGTAATTAGCTCAGCAGGCCGAAATCATATTTAATCACTTCCATCATTTTTGATGAATTATGATGTTTTAATTTGGATGTGTGGTTTAGATTCTTTGATTGTTATTTTACTATTTGGATCGGCTTTTTATGCAAGTTGAAATGTCCAGACGATGAAGAGAGTTGAGAATGATACCTGACGTGTGACAAACTTTAAAGAGCGAGGTTGAAACGGAAAGATTACCTTTCTTAGAATACACGAGTGAGTAGAATTACTCGGTTCAATAGCTCTTAGTTAAGTACCTTTACTTACAAAGTTAACAAACCTTGCTGTTAGAGTGGCATTGCTGTCACGATCCTCTGAAGTACATCTCTTTGTTGCTTAGATTCGGAAATAAATATATGAATGAGTCTAATATCAACTAGCTAAAAAGCCAATCTTTCTAACTTGGCTGCAGCTTCCTCCGCAGATACTGATGCATGAAAGATCGGCCGCTTATGCGAAAGGTCACGAGGGCTGAGCGCATGAACCCGATTCTGCAAGTTATGGCTGTTGATGAACATTGCTTCTTCTTCTGCAGCGCGAAGTCTTGTAGCGTCGTCAATGTAGAGAAGATCTTCGATCCTAGCCACCAGGTTGAATGCCAAGCTCTCCATCACCCTTGAATAGCTTTCGAGAATCGCCTGTCCAACATCCTGCAGCATCAATTCATACACTTATCATTAAACTTCTTACATTCTTGCAAAGTTCATTTAGTAAAGAGGTTCAGGAAATGTACCTACCTTGTTGTACTGAATCTTAGCCATCTCTAGCGCGGTTTGTGGGAGGCTAGGGAATTGAGCCTTCAGGTCTCCCAAGAGTGTTTCTGCGCGACGCGCTGCAACTCTGGACTTATCGCTGTCTACTAAGCCTTTGAGCGATCCGCTCCATGTTAACCGTGTGGCTCTGTTGTTGTCACTTGGTTCCTGCTTCTTGTATTTCTGCCTCCAGAAATGCACCGCTGCTTCGAGTTTGTTCGCGATTTCCAGAGTCGAATTTTCTGTCATTTGGTCCAAGTAATCAACTAGTCCATCAGTTGGAAGCTGATCTGCAGTTAAGTAGCGGTATAGAGGCTCTCCTAGACACGCCCTCCCACTCTGTATCAATGAAAACATACATAGAACAAAACACATGGATTATATACACTGAATAAACCAAGCGAGTTTGGATCCTCTGTCCAAGAAAGAGCTTTGTCCGTCCTCTCTAGAGCCCAAAAAGACTTCGTTTTGGGGTAGACAAGTATAATCCCTTCTCAAGAGTAGACGGACACTGAGAAAGAACCCCGTCTATCCTCTGCAGAGCCCATGTTTTTGGGCTCCGAATAGGGCAGACATGTCTGATCCCCGACAGGTGATCCATTCCCGAGGGTAGACAGAAAGTGGATCCCCTGTTTGAGAAAGGACCCAGTCCACCCTTTCCGGAGTCCAAAAACATACGTTTTGGGTTCTGGGCGGGGTCACGAGGGTAGATAGACAATTTTGGCAAACATTTTCAGGCTTGTTTTAGATTTTGGCAATGAGATGGAAAAACTATGAGTTGAGCTTGAGATCTTTACCTTAGGCAAGCAATCCAGATAAACTTTTGGCACATTCATTTCTGACAAGACAGCATTGTTGATAGCCAAAGCAGCTTTGTAAATATGATTAGTGCATTTCCAGCATTGCTGCAATTGTCTCCTTGCCACCTGAGACAAACCATTCTTGGGCACTTTTGGAAATGGCAGCCACCATTTCTCCTCAAGCCTAACTGAAGCCCTTCCTCGAGACATCTCCCGATCATCGTGGCAGTGTCTTTTCTCGATATAGTAAAACTCGCTATCGCGAAATCCATCCAAGATGCTGATCAGCATCGCATCGAGCTTCTTCAGCACGGGAACATTGAGGGACAGGTCGGGTCGTGGTTGGGGCACCATGATCTCAACCATCTTTCCACCCGTGCCTGGAACCTCCTGCACAGATGGAACAAGCTCCACGATAGAATCGATCACGCACAGAAGCAACTCCATTTCGCACTTCCACATCGACTTTCTTGGTGGAGACAATGGTTCCAGTTTCCACAGCTCCCCAAACACAGAGGCTGGAAAACCAAGAAATGGCGTCATTCAATAAGATACTGATGATAAAATGAAGTGCAGATAAACTGAAGAAGCATCAGTACCAGCTAGATTTGTGATAGCATTGGATATGGCAAGAGCTGGACATACTCCATTGCCTCCACCAGACATATCTTCTCCCAATAACAACTTCGCGAAACGCTGTTTCATCACTTCAATGTCTGTAATTACACAGCAAATTAGTAAAACTCAAAGCCTTCGACAACAAATATGTTTTCCATGAATGGTAAAATCTTCGGCTTAGGGGTCCCTTCACCTTAGCACCACAAAATGATGGAGAGATAAATCACGACATTTCAAGAACCAGTATTCGAATCCATATAGTTGGGAATGTTTGTTGTGAATGTTTAATTCACTCTATTTCATACTCTGGCCTACAGTAATGAAATGGTTTGTTGGGCAATCTGTTGCAGCGGCTGCTAAATTAAACATGCTCAACAACCAATGGTACTACTGTTGGATTCCTTTATTCCATTAATAGTCTGTTTCCTATGTCAAGTTAACTAATCAGTAATCATAAATCACACTGCATTAGCATGACTCCCTCCATTTGATTTTGTTGAAGGAAAAAAAACCATTTCACTGATAATAACACACTTTCTATATTTGTTTCATTAATAATATATATTGATTATGATAAAAACTAAACCATTGTTATGCTTCAATTCAGTTCCTTCACACATTTATCTTTCTTTAAATCCTAATACCGAAAAAACATGTGTCGATCGTAATAAAGCAGAGGAGTATATCTATCACATGGTTCAGACAAGAAAATCATCTAAACCTTGTGATAAACATGTCTTATTTCCACAAATGATAACAAAATTATGTCCTCATATAGTACATTCTTAAAAATGGTCTTAAAAACGATTTCTTTAAATGAGATGGAGGATGTAGCCATGTAGGGTATGTTCTTTCTAGTTTACGCATTTCAATTCACAAAAAAATTGAATCGATGCTGTTTAGATTAGTTTTGCTCTATTATTCTCATTTATCATTTATCATTATTTCGGTTTATTATGAATTCATCTTGAAAAAAACAAGTGATTTTGTAGTCCAGCAATCAAAATACGACTCTTCTTATAAATTAGCAGGCCGATAGTAATGAATTTCTTAAATCCATTTATAGTAATGCTAATTCAGTCAATTGTGGATCTATTTTCTCGTCTTCCAAAACAAAACAGAGACGTCATAAAACGACGTCGTCGAGTGCGAACCATGCATTTCATGCGTCTATCGTTATACTGAAATTACGCGCTCAAAGTTCAAGCAATTAAAACCAGATCGAATGTGCAATCACTAATTAGTAATTAGCAACCTAAATCGAATAATTAGGAATCTGAACTTTCAAATTAATCGAAGAAAAAAACATAATGCGCTACTTCTCACCGGTGATTTCAGGTTTGTTCCGTTTCTCCACCGGAATGAACACGTGCCGGTCACCCACGACCGGAAACATCACGGTCGGCATCGACCTCTCGGCCGCCGGAAGATCGCAACAGACGGAGGATCCGAAATCCCGATCATCACCGGAGGAGGCGGCGGAGTAGCTGGAGCAGCACCGGCAGCTGCCGCCGACGTCGTCGGACTCGCTGACGTCAGCGCTGATACTGTAACCGTCGAAGATTCTGGAATCATTTCCGTCATCATCTTCTTCTTCCTCCTCGCTGCTGCTGCTGCTCATGCGCAACCGATCAACAACGTCGTGCTCCTTCTCCGCCGCCGCGGCGGAGGCGGTGGTGCGGTGGTTGTTACCGTTAACGGGCGGCGACATTGGAGAAGATGAAAAGTGGGATGAGAAGAAGAAAGGGAAAGCACAAAGAGAGTAAGTGTAGGTAGCAGTAGTGGTATTTCAGAAGAGAGTGGCGCCCAGCTGTTTCTGTAAATTTTAACTCCCGATTTCAACTATTTCTGTATAGCTTTTTTTACATTCATGGAAATTAATTTTAGTTATTAATATTTTTAATTATATATATTTAAAAATAATATTGTAAAAATATATATTAGCATAATTTTAATAATACCACATATGCTATTTTATTCATTATTTAAAATTTACTTTTGTTGGTAACAAATTTTGATTAACAAATGCCCAGGACCGGGGGGACGGAGGGGGTAGCATATTAAAGTTGTGGATAGAGGTCCCACTTTCACATGCTTTGTTCTTCATCTTTTGCCTTTCGTTTTTGCTTATTTCACATGTGTCTATTTCTTAGATGGAAATTGTCTCTTCATGTAACATTCTAGTGATTTTACCCTTCCAGTGCTAATGAAATCAGGTTGAATGTGTCAATATAATCATTCAAAATAATAAATCGCTAAAATAAGTTTAACTTTATGGTAAAATTTGTAGTTATAACATTTTTTATTATTATCTCGGCATTGATTTATCAATTTTGGTTTTGATTGGTTTTGAAATGATGAAAATACCCTTGTCACATAAGATGAAAAGGGGTAAAATGGGAATTCACCTTATGGGGTCAAGGGCATTTTTGTTATTTCAGGTCCGATCAACACACAATCGTTGAGTTAACACTGAAATAGTGACAACAAACTATAACTACACATTCTTGTGAAGTTATGATTATTTTGACACTTTCTCATTTTATAAGATTGTAATGATACTTTCACCCAGAAAATTAAGGTCATTTTAATAGTTACGGGAAATTCTTCTGCTCATATACTTTGAGTTCACTCGTTCTGTTTCACCGACAAAGACACTTTTTTTTAAATCTTGCTGGATTGCAATAGCCGTTGAAGCAGTGACATATAGGGGTAATTTGGAAGAAGATACAGTTCATTTACTCCACCTTCGATCTTGACTGAAATTAACAGCATTATTAAGAATAATTTACACTTTTGAGAAATTATATTCTTAAATAGCACATAAACTAAGATTGGAGAGCATAAAAACAATTTGCGCATTTAACTTCATGAGTTGATGGTTTCAAGCATAATCCTATAGTTATAAGAGAGTGAGAACATTTTTTTTACCTCTTCCAACTTTTTAATGCTTGCCTACTTTTCTCAAACTTGGATAAAAAATTGATATAGGTAGGGGTGTAAATAGAACTAACAAAATGAATGAATTATAAAGGATCTTTAATACTAGTAGATATTCATCGAGCGACAAAGAAGTATGCCGTTAATAAAGATTATTCAAATTGTGGAAAACATTTAAAGAATATTAGATAGGAGTATTGAATACCACAAATTACATATCCATCACTTTAATGGTCACTATCTTAATTATGACAAAAAATGTAGCAACTCGAATTTACTAGAAATACTCGTTCGCCCCACGAAAACAGACCTATTTACTTTTAGTACAATATACTTTTAAGAGTATGTAATAATTTTGAAAGTTGATAAAGTATTGAGAAAGATTGTATGGTTTTCATAGGCATATGGAAATATGAGCTTGAATTAGAATTATAAAGAGATAAAATATTTTAGTTGCAATATAAAAAATTTATTATGCAACGGTTTTAGTATATACAAATCAAGGGAGGAGCCAGAAGATTTAATTTGGTGGGTCACAATTTAATTTGTTGTCTATCTCTTAAATAGTGTTAAAATTTTGGAAAAATACTAAAATTTAAGGGTATATCATGGGTCTAAAATTTTAAAAATACTAGGGCATTAATAAAAAATCATATATTAATTAATTAAAAAATTATGTGTTTTTTTAAAAAAAGGTAGGGCAATTGCCCTACACACTAAGTTAGATCCGCTATATATATATATATATATATATATATATATATATATATATATATAGGCAAAGTCTTGGGAAATACGGTCTTTCCATAGGCTTATGAAAATACGGAGTTTAATAGAATAATAAAAGGTCAAAGGTCTTAGTTGCAATATTAAAATTTTAGTATGCAACATGTATTAGTTCTAAAATATATAACCTGGTTCATGTAACCCAAAAATTTTATGTTCACTTATTCTAATTTAAAATGTAAACCTTGATCTTTCTATAACTTATAGAAATACTGTCTTTCAAGAGACATACTCATATATATATATATATATATATATATATATATATATATATAATAAGGCCTCATTCTCAATCCATTATTAATGATTGGAAAAATATTTAAATTCACCTCCACAACTCCACTCCATTCGGTTTATATAAAATGGATATTTAGCAGGTTTACTGGGGGTTCTAAGAATGAGGTGGATGTGAATTAATATCTTCGTCTGATACGCAACTCTCCTAGATTATTTTCATCTTCATCCCTGCTCATTTTCATAAGAACTACCTCAGATCCAGTAGATCAGATGCAGGACAGACCGTCACCAAATTTCAATATATCAACTCTCAAGCTACCAACATCATCTTGCAACTTATACATTCCCCAAACTCCTGCTTTATTTGTTATGCAATCAATTTGAGTAGTTACACTATTTCCATATTGTTATTCAATTTGGATGAATACATTCAAGCCCGTACCAAACGTTCTGACCTTAGTTGCTACATTATTCGTTATGTGTGACTTCAATTAGTACCCAAACCGCTCGAATTGTTTAGTGCCTTCCCATCCAGAAGGCCACAAGGTATAAGATTAGATTGCATGATCATAGATTCTACCAAAACGAATCTCAACTAATTATCCATCCCCTAAATGAATTAGTGAAATACTACATTCATAATAACTAATATTTTACATAATCCATCCCCTAAATAGTGAGATTTACACTAGTAAATTTTTTATGGAAAAAATCAATCATTCCAAGATTGTGGGAAAAATGTCCAGCGGACATTATAATAAGTGGAATGGTCATCTAACCTAACTAGTCTCTAGCAACAACCAATCTATTGCAAGGATATTCAAAGTACATGTCAATCAGACTGATCGTCTGTACTATTACAGATCAGAGATCCAATAAAAAACTGTAACATCGCCCTCATGAATATTAACTCGCTTCCGCAAAAAAAATATGACTACTTGGCTAAAAGAAGCGTAATTAGCATCAATATCGCTACGCCAAACATGGATCTACAACAGCTTTAACACTACTTGATCTTGATCCAAAACACGATCTATACTGTTCAAACTGTAAACACCTTAAAACATACAGATCGAGAACGGAACTCCTAATAGAGAAACACAAATAAAATCACGAACACTTGATCTGTAAAATCAGATTGGACAAAACACATTTGAACAATTAGATTGAATCTAATCCATCATATCGAAAAACAATACTAATGCAAGAATACAAATTCATATTTATTCAATAACATTTTTTTTTTAGTTTAGTGGGGGTGTATATAAGGCTCCCCAAACCCAAGATAAACTCCATAAAGGAGGCAATTTTTGACAGAGATCTAAAGATATGACTGACTATACTATCTCTGTGTCTAAAACTCCACGCAGGGAGGCAATATGAGAATTCTCCACGCAGGGAGGCAACATGCAAACCTAAAACCTAAAACCTAAAAAAAAGGGTAAATATCCTGGTCGTAGCCAGCAGGATGCGATCACATACTAACTACAATACTGAACTGACGTCCCCAACAATATGATCACTCCTTAGAAAAGTCTCATTCCTCGCTAAAAGCTAATCGTCCTCGCTCTGCAGGATTAGTCACTGTGTGGCTCCCTATGACAGTAAGAGACTTTCCCAGTTCATTTACACACTATCAGAGCGCCGGTGAGCTGCCCACCCGCATCAAGCAGTGGTGTCAAAGACACCTCAACCTGTACGGATTACAAATCTGGTTCAGACAGAGTCGCCAATGGGATAGTCAATACTTCCCTTGACTTGGATTTCTCCTGTCTATCTATTGAATCAGATCAGAAGCCAGCATAGTTTTTCCAAACTGATCGGAAAAAGTATGGTGGCGGACAACAGACGAATCCAGTACTATATCAAAAACCTAGCGTCATAGCACGTACCCCATAAATCGAATTCAAAAACAGAATCCGAAAACCTAACACTGAACTAGAAAAAAGAGCAACAATATTCTGAAAAAAGACACAAAAGTAATTGAAAAAGAATAGAAACCATTACAGTGGTGGCATCCCGGATGTGTGACTGCATCTACCCAACACCGGCGCGACAGCGCACTGGCAGCCCAGCCAGGCGCGGTGGCGCGTGGGCCACACGCGCGGACGCGGTGGCGCGTGAGAGAGGCAGACATGGCCGGGCAGAGCCGCGCGTGGTCGTCGCGTTTGGCATCTGACCGGCCAGAGGCGGAGGAGCAGCGCGGGACTAGTGCGGCTTAGGCTCCTCTTCACCTTGCAGCCTAACTCCGGTGTATCACCTCCTAGCTGGTCCGACGAGGTGTCCAGCTGAGCAGTCGGCAAGCTTTCCGGCGTGGATGCACTGCTCCAGCCTTTCGTCGTGGAGATATACATAAACACTAAATGTATATCAATTGAAAAAACTATTCTTTTTCCATCTCCCCATAATGGGAAGATAGGAAAAGAAGGTGGGAGAAGAAAGCGACAAATTTACACAATAGTAATATTGTTAAACATATTAAACGGGCAAGCATGTCAATTTGATTACGATTTAATTGGTTTCATGTTAATAACGAATTAATCCGTAACTGATACTCGCCATATTTCATACAAATCAAAGCTTGTTAAAATCATTATCGGTTCGTATTGAAATTTTAAATTGTGTAAGAAATTGTTAGTAATAGCCCAAACAATGGTGGAACTAAGGGGGGTCGAACTGGTGCGGTCGCCTAATCTCAGTTCCAACAGTTAATTGGTCTTTGCTACTTCTGAAAGTTCCTCCCATTGAAAGCTATTCCTCTGCCCACAATCTTCTCAGAATTTTGGAGAAGAAGACGTTTAATTGTTTATTGGTATAGTTCAACCCCTCATATATGGTCCTCGTTCTGCCGCTAAGCTGAACAACTGTTGTGTAGCTGTAAGTGCTGTTATGAAACACTAGAAAAGATAAATGGCAATTTGACTTTTGGGAGGAGTAGAAGTAAATTTATAAAACTGTATTCTGATAAAGGTTGGTGTAATGGAACTTGGATATCGATTTGAGTCGCGTTAACATACGTTTTCCTTAAAGAGTAATTCGACCCAGTTACTGCCTTGGGTTACACGAATTATCCTCGAGGATAAAACAATCGGAAATACCCTCTTGATCTAGGCTTGAAACAAGAGAAAGACTTTGAGTGTAGTATTTTGGTTATCGAGTAAATCTGAAAATACAATGCATCTTTCCACAAATGATTATATTTTTCACATACAATGTATCTCAGTTGTCATAAATGAATTACGAAATAACACATCTTTTCACGTAAATGATTACATTTTCCTCATCATGTGTACCGTATTTATCAGAATTTTAATAAACTCTGAATTGTGTATTTTTCCACGTGACAATGCAGTAAGTTGAGCATGCCGCCAACACTGCATCCCGTACATATCTTTAGTTCATCCTCATCCTTTCAATCAAGGAGTCATGCACTATACACCACCACCGTCCTCATCATTTCAATCAAGGAGTCATGCACTATACACCACCACCGTCCTCATCCTTTCAATCAAGGAGTCAGACACTATGCACCACCACCACCGTTATAAGTATGTATAAATACGGATGTGATTAGAATGCTGTATCTTTCCACAAAAAGGATAATATATGTTAGTCTTACCAACAATTTTAATACATATCTCAAAACTGTAAACTCGTAAATAGTTTATACAAGTGTGCACTCCGCACCACTAAACTTGTTTTAACATCCCGAGCTCACAACTATTCGAATTCAATTATACTTAAATATCTTGTGTTTCTTGAAAACACCCACCACCACCAAAACTAATACCATAATTCCCCCCTCCAAGAATCAAATTATCCCCAGATCATGCAGAATCAGAATCCAACAACATCGAATCGGATTGAACAAAAACACGACTGATGTCCCAAACAAATGACGACACAATCTGCTGAAAATGGCAACACTTTTCCCGCCCAAGGTTTCCTATTTCCTCGTCATCATCCTTCCGACAAATTTGCCACCACGTAAGCCCACACAATGTCACCATTCGCCCGTCATATTATCACTACCTTTGGGCCTAAGGCCATTGGCCGCCGCCTAAGTTCTTCCGCTTCTTATAAAATTCAACCTCACCGTTTCCTCTTCTTCCTCGTCAAACCAAACCTTAGCAATCGCAGAACCTTATTCTCCACGAAAATGGGCTCCCTTTCCGCACTTCAGGAGCCTCTGCAGTACCCGCCTGCCCGCCGTGACGAATCCGTCGTGGATAACTATCACGGCGTTAGCGTGCCCGATCCGTACAGATGGTAGTTCATTAATTCGTTGTTTTTGTGGATAAAGATGCTGTCTTTCTCGTTTCTAGGCCGTTTTGTTCATCTGGGTTGTGATTGTTTCCTTGTTTACGATGAAAAAGTTTGTGTCTTTATGGTTTTTTGTCCTGTGGATTGTAGGCTTGAGGATCCGGATTCTGTGGAGACTAAGGAGTTTGTGGAGAAGCAGGTTCTGTTGACGGATTCTGTGCTTAAAGAATGTGAGACTAGAGAGAAACTCCGTGAGAAGATTACGGAGTTGTATGATTTCCCCCGTTATGATGCTCCGTTTAGGGCAGCTGATAAGTTCTTTTACTTTCACAACACGGGGCTTCAGCCACAGAGTGTCCTCTATGTTCAGGTTGGTTATTATTATTCTAGCTTTATAGTTCTTTTTTCTCCCAATCGGGGCTAATAACATAAAAGTAATCCTTTTGTCACTATTGTTACACTTACAGTGAATTGCACTGATTGATTGCGGATGTTTCTATAATGTTCTTCTGTTGGAAAAAAAAGGTTTTTTTTTTGAGGTGAACTGTTTTTGGGAAAAAGGGGAGTGATTGTTAGTTTGAGTTGAGTAGCTGATGCAGTGATACTGTTATTCAGAATGGTTTGGATGCGGAGGCAGAGGTGTTGCTTGATCCAAACACGTTGAGTGAGGATGGAACGGTTGCATTGAGTGCATTTTCTGTCAGTGAGGATGCTCAGTATTGTGCATATGGAATTAGTTCAAGTGGAAGTGACTGGGTCACCATTAAAGTCATGCGCATTGCAGATAAGCACGTGGAGACCGATACTGTTTCTTGGGTAAGGATTTCAGATTTTGCCGTAGCTTGTTTCTTGTACGTGTTTTGTTTCTGGCTGAATCTGTAATCAAGTTTAATTGGATGGTTGGTTGTCAAATTTATGCGCATACAGGTTAAATTTTCGGAAATCAGTTGGACTCATGACAGCAAGGGCTTCTTCTACAGCCGGTATCCTACACCGAAGTAAGTTCTTGATATGTATTGTTGGATTGATAAACATGATTGTCTAAAGAATCTAGATAAGCCTAATAAGTATGATGGTTTTTCTGAATGGCTTCCAGTTATGACTTTTCATATTCAACCGTGTGCTCATCTTGTGGTGGATGTTAGGGAGGGAGATGATTTGGATGCTGGGACAGAGACCAATTCAAACCTGCATCATGAGCTATACTATCATTTCTTGGGTACCGATCAGTCCGAAGATGTTTTAGTTTGGAAAGATCCTGGGAATCCAAAACATACTCGATCCATCTCGGTAACAGAAGATGGCAAGGTATGCTTAGGAACCTGGATAGTCATTGCGCATAAAAGGTTCCTCTGTAATCATGAAAGTGTAATGGGTTTTTCCCTCCATTCCACACGAACATGCATGTTTCTATGACTACTTTAGTCCTGGAAACAGGAAACACAGGGAGTATAAAGCTTTAAAACCTGATTATTCGTAGTTTTGTTTTAAGGTTTAAGTGGGGTATTCGACTTGTTCCTAAACTATCTCCAAAACCAGGATTTCCCTTTAGTTAATACCAGGTTATACTTGTGCATAAGGGTAATTTTTATTGACTAGCTCTAATTATGTCTGATTTTTAGCACTACACTACATGTCAGGTTTCCAAAATTTCCCCATTCTTTCTGTTTTGCATGCAGATTCATGGTTAGATTGTGATATATAATGGTCTGATGAATAATGTTCCATGATAATGTGGATTTATATGATGGTTGCTATGCTTAATTTCTTGTTTTTCTTTTTATGCAGTACGTGCTCCAATACATTTATGAGAATTGTGATCCAATAAACAAAGTATATTATTGTGACTTGTCTGCACTGGCTGGTGGGCTCGAAGGTTACAAAGGGAAAAACAGTCTTCTCCCCTTTGTGAAACTTATCGATACATTTGAGGCTTACTATGGGCATGTTGCAAATGATGGTTCCGTGTTTACCTTCCGGACTAACAAGGATGCTCCGAGATATAAGCTTGTCAGAGTAGATCTAAGCGAACCCTCTTCTTGGACTGAAGTTCTGCAACAATCTGAAAAGGATGTTCTGGAATCAGCTGTTGCTGTCAATGGAAATCAATTAGTGGTAAGCTTTTTACGAGATGTGAAAAACGTTTTGCAGTTAAGAGATTTGAAAACAGGATCCCTCCTGCATGATATCCCATTTGAGATTGGGACAGTGTCTGATGTTTCTGCTCGGAGAAAAGACAGTATCATCTTTATAAAGTTTACTAGCTTCCTTGTACCCGGGATCATTTATCAATGCAACTTGGAAGGTGGTGTCCCAGATATGAAAATTTTCAGAGAAATCGTCGTTCCTGGCTTTGATCGAACTCAATTCAAAGTGGATCAGGCAAGTTATTTTTCTATAAGTTAAGTAGGCTGATAAATCGAAGGAATGCTTGTTTTAATGATGAATTGTTTATTAAGGCAGGTTTTCGCTCCTAGTAAAGATGGCACAGTTATTCCAATGTTTGTTGTGTCTAAGAAGGACATCTCTCTGGATGGTTCACACCCTTGTTTACTGTACGGTTATGGTGGCTTCAACATTAGCCTTTCGCCCTATTTTAGCGTTTCCCGTATTGTTCTTGCGAAACATTTGGGTTCTGTCTTTTGCATTGCAAATATCCGTGGAGGTGGGGAATACGGAGAAGAGTGGCATAAAGATGGATCCCTCGCTAAAAAGCAGAATTGTTTCGATGACTTCATATCTTGTGCCGAGTATCTTGTTTCTGCTGGTTATACGCAGCCCCAAAAATTGTGCATTGAGGGTGGAAGTAATGGTGGCCTCCTAATCGCGGCTTGCATCAATCAGGTACATTTATTTCAAACTTTAAGCATTGTTCCCTGTGTAATCTGGCAGATTATATGTGTTTTAAAGGTATTTATCGCTTTCTTCATTTTTTGAAACACGGTTGCAGAGGCCTGATCTCTTTGGCTGTGCTCTAGCCCAAGTCGGTGTGATGGACATGCTTAGATTTCATAAGTTCACTATAGGTGAGAATAAGTGTTCCCTTGTGTGTTTTCTTTGTGAATAAAAACATTTCTCGATCTCTAAATGTGACGTTTGGCCAGGCCATGCATGGACCTCTGATTACGGTTGTTCTGACAAAGAAGAAGAGTTCCATTGGCTTTACAAGTAAGTTATTATCGCTTCTTAATTTTCATTTGGTTTTTATGGAATCCGCGCGATATGAACCAGTCACAACGTATATTCTTCTCCAGGTACTCACCGCTACACAATGTCAGAAGGCCGTGGGAACAATCTTCTGATAAGGTCATTCAGTACCCCTCCACAATGCTGTTGACAGCTGACCACGATGATCGGGTAGTGCCATTGCACTCCCTGAAACTGTTAGCGGTATGTTCAACGCTATTAAGCTCTCAAACGTCTTTTTTTGTTAAAGGAATTTCATGTTTTTTTATGCGGGAACTCTTTTTGCAGACCATGCAGTATGTTCTATGCAGAAGTTTAGAGAACAGTCCACAGACCAACCCAATAATCGGTCGTATTGACACCAAGGCAGGGCATGGAGCCGGGCGACCAACAAAGAAACTGGTACGAACCTTAAACCCTCTTAGTACTGCTGAGATATCACTCGCCTTTTTGTTTACCATTAAGATATTGACATCTGTCTATATTCGCGGCAGATTGATTCGGCTGCAGATACATTTGCTTTCATGGCTAAGGTTGTGGGTGCTACATGGGTGGACTAGGTATGTTCGATGAATAAGGATGCCGAATTCTCAGTTGCGATTTCAGTGTCTGAAATCAAGAAGTGATCTAGCAGAGAATAAGTTAGATATAGATTGATTGATCCCTCTTTGTAAGTAGAAATGGCAAAGATTATTATAAAAGTGGATCCTTTTCTCAAATGATCTTAAAAATGTAGCAAATCTTCAAGCAAAAGATGATTTCTTGCAGAATACTCACTGTGTAAAACAAAGAATGTGCATATATTACAAAGTTTTCAAATACAGCATGTTCTTCCATCTTTATTGGTCTATATGATTACAAAATACTCCCTCCATTCCGCATGAAAAGTCTCGTATCTATAACCAAAACCGGCATAGAAACATGGCTCTTCAGGTGGAAACGAAGGGAGTATCATGGAAGTACTTATTGATCCTCTTTCGAACGAATATGGTTACTTTCATCTTCATCTTCAGTTCTGATCCGAGAGCACGGGAATGCTGAGCTCGAATCTGAAGAAATTGCCCGGATCAGAAGCCGCCTTCACACGAGCCAATCTGCGAAAATTGCCGTTGAAATACCTGAATCCCCATTTCCCAGCTTCTGAAAATGAAGCGTTTTCTTGCCTGTTGAATCCCAAATCCAAATCCAGGTAGTTGAAATATGCCCTTCTTGGAGATTTGGAGACAAATGGAGTCATATATGCATATAGCCTTCTGATCCAACCAATATAATTCTGAGATTCTGCATTCTGGTTCTGATTCCAGTAAACCAAATGCTGGATTTGATAAAGGTTTCCAGCCCGATGTGGGAATGCAATTTCAGACTCTGAAATCTCAGCCATTATTCCGCCATATGGCGCGAAGATCATCTGTCCTCTCTCAGCATACTCATCCATGAACAGCTTCCAGATTCCGTCGAGTACAAACTCAGGTATCGGGTCAACAACATAGTCGGATTTGGCCTTGTAGTAATCGATTGGATAGGGAGTTTCTCGTGCTAGATCATCCACGGTTGATCCACTCGGGAGATCAGAGAAGTACAGCACAGTGTCTATCCATTTCATCTCTCTGCAATCTTCCCTTTTCAGTCCCAGCTCAGGGAAGCTTTCTTGCATGATCAGCAGAAGATCGGCCGCGCTTCCAAGAAACAAGGATTGGAACGCGGCGTTCACTGTTGCTGTCGTGTTCAGTTCCCTTTTTGTCAGGATGATTCTGATGAACAGATTCCTGTCCAAAGCCGGTGCGATGGTTTGCCAGAGATGGACTAGTTTGGTTGCATTCTGCTCCAAAGTCCTGTCCACTGCGAACACAGTGACTTCAGATGGAACATGGACTAACCTGATCTTGTATGCAAGAATGATACCAAAACTCGCGCCTCCTCCGCCTCTGATAGCCCAGAAGAGATCCTCCCCCATGGATTCCCTATCGAGAATCCTCCCGTTCGCGTCCACAATCATGGCGTCGATGATGTTGTCAGCCGCGACACCATATATACGCTTCAACGGGCCTTCCCCTCCCCCGCTGAAGTGCCCTCCCACGCCTACTGTCGGGCAGGTCCCTGACGGAAATGCAAGGTTAAGGCTCTCCTCTGCAATGGCACGGTAGAGTTGACCAATACGCGCACCGCCTTCAACCCAAGCGGTTTCAGTCGTGGCATTGACAGAAACTGAGTTAAGGTTCCGCAAATCAACCATCACATAGGGGTCGGGATAGTAGGATATGGTGGAAAGGCCTTCATAGTCATGGCCTCCACCTCTTGCTCGAACTTTGATACCATTGGCTCGAGCGCATTCCACGGCTCTCTGAACGTGCATGTAGGTCAATGGGGTTACTATAACATTTGGTTTCGGCTGGAATGGCATTCGAAACCGCGCATTCTGTGTTGAGTTCACGAGGATTGGAGTGTAGGAAGAGTTCTGGTTTGTGTAAATGACCTCAGAAATTGAGTCATTTTGATTGTTTTGGTTTTGAAGGCACTGGAGAAATTTGTCATGGTTTTCATAGGTTTCGGACTCAGCCAAAATGCAGAATGAGAGAGTGCAAAGAAACAGAAAGCAATAGCAAAGGCTCTTCATGTTTTGCATGGATAATGGGATGCATTAGCTGCTTGTAAACATTGGCTCTTTATACTGAGTTTTTGAGACTTAATTTTCTCTTCAAAATGTATATTTCAGGGAAAGTCGGATCACGAGGCAGGATTGAGAAGAAAAGTTTCATGATAGAAAAAAAAAGAGCTAAGAACCGTTTTTGTTTGGGTCATTGCTTTTCTATAATGATCCCAATTGGTAATTGTATAGAGATTTCCTAATATTGAGTTATAAATTAGATTGAGAAGAAAAGTTTTATGATAAAAAAAAAGAAGCTAAGAAACGTTTTTGTTTGGGTCATTGATTTTCTACAATAATCCCAATTGGTAATTCTATAGAGATCTCCTAATACTGAGTTATAAATTAGAGAGTTAAGTGCTCATATAACCCTGTGTTTTGGTGGTTTGTGCTAATATGATTAGTCAAGTTGGAAAGTGCTATTGTAATTATGTGTTTTGCTTGAATGTGCTAATATAACCCTAGAGGCCTGAATTTGCCCGGAATATATGGAATGACCATTATAACCCTGTTTATAAAAAATAAAATTTCAGAACAAGTGAAAGGACAATTATGCCCTCATTCATTTATTTCCTTTTTCTCATTCTTCCTCATTCTGATTCCTTCTCATTCTTTCCGCTCTGCCTTGGTTCTGATTCCTTCTCAAACTCACCATACTCCCCATCGCCACCACCGCCGCCGTCCGCCACTTCTCAACTCGTTACCATTTCCTTCTTTTCAGGTACACAATCAGATCCACTTTTTCAATTTTCTTGCTTTTCTGGGTCGGTTCTGTTCGGATTCATGGTGGGTTTTGTTGGTTTGGGTTTATTTGAGATGGGTTTTTCTTGGTTTGTTTGATTTGGCTCTGATCGAATTCTCCACTTTCCGGTGCAGTGTCGGGGCTAGGCAAGGGGGAGAGGTGGAGCACGGTGGTGCGACTAGGTTAGGGTTGAGTGGTAATGGTGATGAGGCTAGGGTTGAGCGATGGTGGGGCTAGGGTTGAGTGTTGGCGGGGCTAGGGTTGAGCGGTGGTGGTGGTTGTGCTTGGGACGAGTGTTGGCGGGGCTAGGGTTGAGCGGTGGTGGTGGTTGTGCTTGGGACGAGTGGTGGCGGGGCAAGGGTTGAGCGGTGGTGGTGGTGGTTGGGACGAGTGGTGGCGGCGCTAGGGACGAGCTGTGGCGAGATTAGGGTTGAGTGGTGGTGGTTGGGACGAGTGCTGGGGCGGGGCTAGGGTTGAGCGGTGGTGGTTGGGATGAGTGCTGGGGCGGGGCTAGGGTTGAACGATGGTGGTGGTGGTGGTGGTGGGGACGAGTGGTGGCGGGGGTTGGGACGAGCGGTGGTGGTGGTGGTTGGGACGAGTGGTGGCGGGCTAGGGACTAGTGGTGGTGGTGGTGGTTGGGACCAATGGTGGGGGGGCTAGGGACGAGTGGTGGCGGGACTAGGGACGAGCGGTGGTGGTGGTGGTTGGGACGAGTGGTGGAGGCGGCGGAGCGACGACGGCGGAGGTGGCAGAGCGGAGGTGGCGAAGCAGTGGCTGTGTTATTGAAAAGAAAAAGAGGTAGGGGTAATTTTATCTTTACATTTTTAGTTTTAAGACTAGGGTTATTTTAGTCTTTTTAGTTATGGTCAATGCCGGAAAATACCAAGTCAATGCCAGAATAGTGCCAAAAGGTTATTTCGGCACTTCTGATGCAAAACACAGGGCTATAATAGCAGTTTTCAACTTCACATGGTCATATTAGCACAAACCTCCAAAACATAGGGTTATATCAGTATTTTGCCCTAAATTAATTCATAACCTAGAGACTAACACACCTTCTCACAAGTATAATTCATCGCAACGTGGACAAAAGATATCACATGCCAAACACTGGGAATTACATCCTCCGGACTCACGTGAGTTCTAATACCATATTAGAGTTACGATGTTTTTCTTGCAGAGATGACCAATAACTTTGTATGTTGAGTTATGAGAATCTTATTATAAAATCAATTGATACTATACAAATACAGACGTGATCAATAAGTTAGAACAACCCTTTTCTTGTCAAGGATTGAGATGCGAACATATACTTCGAACATTACCAAAGACTAAAACCAAAGGACAATTTCATACGTCCAGAATGTGCTCAACTCGTCAACCTGTCAATTTGTCATTTGATAAGAGTATCCGGTGGAATAAAAATGAAGATAGTAGGAAATTTCAGCAATATATATTGAAAAGTTGTGAATCTGAAATAAACTACAGATAGCGTCTCTCTGTGTGTATTGAAAAGTAGTGAATCTGAAAACTACAGATAGCGTGTCCATGCATGCATAAACAAGATTTCAGTGTCTTGACCAAATACAAAAGCCAATCAATTCATGCGAAGTGGTTTTAGAAATCTCCTTCTGACATTCAATTTGAGTTCAAATTCTTAAATATAAGAGGGCTTGCCAAAAAAATGACAAAAATAACATTATGAGCTCAGTAAAACTGCAACAATTACTAATTACAGCTCTAGTCAGTAGCAAGGCGAACACGAAATCCGAGCCACAGGTAAGGCAACAGCCCTCCGGGATTCTGAACAAACTCCTCCCGCGCAGAAATAGGACTAGAAACCGTCCATTTTGACATCGGTGACATCAAGTTGCAGGATTTCTGCTCTGCACCCGAGTATTGAGCCGATACTGCACCATACCACTAAAATATGGGAATCCTAGCTTCTATGAAGACTGTGTCAAACGAGTAAGAAAAAATTGGTTTAGATTTATACCTTGGATGCGTTCGTCCGAGGTCACCATGTACAAATTCTTTAATGTATGTGCCAGCCTGTAACATAAAAGCAAGGTTTCGCATTTGAGCCAACCTAAAAAACCCGAGATAAAATTTTGATTATTTATCGAAGCAGGATGCAGACCTGAGTGCAAAGATGCAATAGAAAATACTGACTGCTTCCTGCTATTTTCTCTATTTTCATCCTGAATTATTAAGAAAAGGCTCTCATCATCCTTGAGAAGTATATATCATGTATTCCGAGATCATGTTAGTTAATAAGGTTCGTACCAATGTATGACTTTCTCACGAGTTAAAGGACTTCGACGGTGTAGAACCCTTATTGGTGTGTTCTGCAATATTTGCTGCAGAGGCGAGAAAAGATCAATTGAAGGATCAGACAGCAGAATTTAATTCACATCATTAGTGCTCACCATGTCTTTGGTTGAAGCTATAGCTTCCAAGTCGCCATCCTCGAGAGGACGGGAAATCCAGACGACTGCAGCATATTGCTTCTGCACAAATTTCGTGACGGAAATACATAGTAATGAGAACATGTACTCAGTGTATTAGCCATTCAAAAGCATCACATTACCTGTTTCTCAGATTCTCCTTCACGCATCAGTTCCCACACTTTACAGTCCATAACTTTGAGATTTTTTACCTTTACCTGAGTGAACAACAAGAACGGTATTCCCACATCAAAATGAAGTTCCTAAAACTAAGACTATTCACAAAAGGCACGTACAAAGTTATGCTCCAAGGTATTTATTTTCATTTCTGCTTCTTTCACAAGCACTTCAGAGGGCATTTGCCGAGCGTTTTGTATCTCAACTAGGAAAGGACGACCTGTACCCAGCATGCGTACCTGATAAATAAGTCAATGTCAGAATAGTGTAAAAAAGACAAAAGGAAAGAGTGGGGATACGAGCCACTCCATACATCTATATCCTCTCTACCGGCAGCATGAAACTTGTAGCTATCACCTAGACAAAAAGGAAGGATGTTGCCGCCTATTATTTCCTGCAAATCCACTCATCGCATTCACTCCTGTGTAACATTAACAGAAAAAAATACACCTGCTTAGTGGAAATAAAGACACACCTCAACCGATGCTTCTCCCTTTCTTTCATCTTCAATAATCCAGCAAGTCTGGCTGACATTTCTGGAGTACTGTAGCAGAAGCATTATAAATCATGAAGCGTTGTTTTCACAGATAAATTCCTTTTTCGCATAGATTGTGAAAGTTTTGAGCATCTAAACTGACAGGAAATGTCGCAAATGAAACTTTGAAAAAGCGACACACCTTGAGATATCTGCCGCCAATGAATATAGGGGACCTATAGAAATTGAATGCCAAATACAGTGACTGATTATTCTGAAAGGAAGAAAATTCTCATGAATAAAGCAGCAACGTCATATGTAACAAGACTAGTACAACTGCAACTAATTACGGTGTCCCTTACTTTTGTTTGGGAAACAAGCCGGAAAGGTTAGAATGTAGGTCACTGTACCTTCTTCAGAAACAGTTCTAGGGAATCACTTCCATGGCCTTCCAACTCCGTCGTAAAGCGTTTAGTCAGTTCATTAAGTTCGGTTTTTGAATCACAGGAACTATCAATGCCAGATGTCTCAGGTGGAACAACGCCATTCTTATTACCTGCTTAATGTACAACTAACTTGTAATTGGAAGACCAAACCAGAAATGTACGTGCATGGTCAAGAAACAAGATCTTTTGTTAATTAATTATTGTTTCTGTTTCAAAATTTCAGGGGTAGAATCAACATCGCACGTATACTCTTTCTGAAAAACCACATCACTCTATTAAATAAGTCAAAACAATTAATGCATTAACAGCAATCATATAAGGAGCCAAATGAACAAGGAGAGTTCAGGTACCATACCCATTTTTCTCCTTTTGTTTCCACTGATGTCCTTATTATTCTGAGCTTCAGTAGATTCTTCAGAACTTCCATACGCTAAACGAATACGGAAAGTGCTTGTATTTGATTTACCACCCTGTAGACAGTGGGCACTAGATACATGTAAAGACAATATCTCTTGTTTAAAGACCACCAAAAACAAGCTAAAGTCTCACAAATATTACAACTTCAAAAAACAAGACAACATTTTTATAGAACTGTCCAAGTCTTAACTGTTTGTGCAAACATTGAACATATTAGAAAGAATAAGAGACTATAAATGTTTGAAGAGATCTCAAACTTATAAGATGGTTGGGATCTTAACTACCAGTAGTGCTTCTAGACGATCGGTTATCGCCAACTTCAAAGCATCCTTTACAGAAATTTGTGCAGCTGTGGATTTGTACCAATCTTCAGAGCCATACTTACTCGTCATATACAACCTGGAAACCAAAGTTTTAGCTAATAAGTTCATATTCTGCAGATATAGTTGCAATCAATCAAAGTTACAATAAACCACATAACCAATTGACAGATCATTTACCTAACTACTTGCTCGTTTTCGGCCACCACCGGTGGCAATGAAACCTCGAGAGAAAAACCATCAATTTGTTGATGTTCTTGCTTTACAGCTTCTGCAATCATCAGCGCAAAGTCAGCTGCACAATCTTTATTCACCAATATCCCCTGCTTATCTCGGTATATAAACTCCAAGATGCCTAAACAGATTCTGCAAACTTGAGGCTCCAAATCTTCTTGTTCTACATCTCCCTGTATCCCCAATACTTCTCTGAGCACAGATTTCACATTGGAGGTGATTCGGGAGGGGAAAGAACCACCATTCCCATATACACCAAAAAACCGAAAAATGCAGCCACAGCAAGCCTGCATCATCACAGGTAAAAACAAATTACAGCAATCAAAAACTAATCCTTTTTTACATCTGGACCAGCAAGAACAAATTTTTACTACAGAAATGAGCAATACAAGTATGAATTGAATTCATTCCAACAAATTACAGCAATCAAAAACTAACGTTTTTTACTGCATACATAAGGAATACAAGTATGAATTGCATTAGTTTCAAGCTAAATATATTCTTCATGCAAGATAATTAAGAGGGTTTGGTGAGTGATTATAGTGAAGTTGATCAAAGCTACCCGAATTGATAACAAATCTTGGAGCGCAGAGTTCGGCAGCTTGCTGATTGTGTCTTTGAAAAGTTTGAGTTCCTCTGTAACGGCGGCATTGGCGGTGGAGAAGGTTGCCGGCGGTTCCTCGCCGCCGTTAAGCTGCACAACTTCTTCTCCCGCCGCCGTAAAGACCATTGCAGATTCTTGTGTACTAAGTCTTGTGTTAATTTTTTATGCCCTGCGTTTACATTACGTTTAAGAATTAATTAAATAACTTAAGAAATACTTAGAGTCCGTTGCTTTGAAGACCGTATTTTCATAAGTTGGAAAAACTAAAGTTTAAAATACAAATTAGAAGAAATGAAGATAAAATTTTCGATTTTCATGTATCGGATTATAAACTTTATGATTACTGTATGATAAATTTTTAATATTACAACTAACACTTTTCATCTTTTATTATTCTAATTAAGTCCCATTTTTCCATAAAATTTCCCAAGACTTTGCTATAAACTATAACCCTATAAATGGTGACTGGCAATGCCGATTGACGAAAGTGTTTACGAAATTACCCTTTTATAATAATTTAAACTTAAAAATATGAAGAAACAAAGCCTTATTTGTTTGCTCTTAAGTTCAATTTAGTAAAATTTTAATTTGATGCTAATACTTTAATTTTGATTTGTTATTCCTAATTTTCACTATGTCTAATTTTTCATTTAAGTTCAATTCAATCCATTTTTCAGTCAAAAATGAACATGACCTAAGTAGTGATATCCGACATAAGAGATAAGAGTGTTTCATCCGAACTGAACAAACACAAACTACTCCCTCTCTGTTCCTCTATTTATCATGATAACTTTTGTTACGTACGATAATATATTATAAAATTTTACTTTTTAAAAACTACATATTACGGAGAATACAAAAACATCTCACACAATGTCCATTATCGTATACAACAAAAATTATCGATAATCAAACATACCATAAAAATATGGCTGGTTAAAGGGGATCATAAATAGAGAACCGGAGGGAGTATACAATAATCCAATACACTGCAAGCTTCAGTTCTGTACAAAAAAAATCCGCACTTTTTCAAGCATACAGTCATACTCCAGTTTATTATGTTGAAATTTCGGAACAAAAAACACACTTTTCCCTTTCATAACATCTTTCTACTGTATCATAAACATCTTCAACTGTATCACATAGGATTACATTGACGATGATGCTGTAATGAACAATGATTCCAACTTTAGCGCTTCAAAGGTTGGAGTTCAAGCGGTTAAGATCAACGAACCCAGAAAGCACAACTTTGCTCCGTTCCTTCACTCTCACCTGGTATAGCACCCTGCGCGATTCAAAAACCCGGAGATTTTCAGTTCATGCATTATACTTTTAGAAGCGCGGAAAAAAAATGAAAGAGTTACCTCAAACTGTCGAGCCACATTTCTGTGATCAAGGTTTCCCCGGGATAAACATGGAGCAGAAACTTAGCAGATATGCTCTTGATTCTGTTTTCATCTCCTCCACAGATGCACTTAGAGATCGCCCTCACTGCGAAGCCTAGGGTACAAAGTCCATGCAATATCGGGCGTGAGAATCTGCACAAAACAATCAGAAGAAAATGGTGAGCCAAAAGTTGTAGGAATTACGGGGTTCAGAACATAGTCGCCACAAAACATCTAGCTACATATTACCCCGCGATTTCTCCAACCTTTGGATCTGAATGCAATGGATTGTAGTCTCCAGAGAGCCTGTAGAGTAATGCCTGCAAAAACGGCAAAGAGGAAAAGATTCAGACGTCGTGTGATCTCACACGTTATAGGGGACACCATCAGAATTAACACGGAGATTATTAGGGAAGAGTGCTACACGTGCCTGAGATGGTTGTGTGCATTCCTCAAACACGGAAAATGGTTGACTTTTAGGGATTCTGGTGTTTGATGCTTTATTCATTGCATGCTTAGAGTACGAGAAAGGCTTGGATGACTTAGAAAACCCGCCAGCACCTCTCAGATAAACAGCCATCCTGCAAATGGACTAACAGTATGAATAAACCATTCTATAACAATCCCTATAATGTCGCGTGATTGGAACTCACCTATTCATGCATATCAGCTCGCCCGACTCACTCTCATAACTCAAAATTTCAATTTCTAATATGGCAGCTTTACCTTCAGAAACCAACAAGCTAAGATTATTAACAGTAAAATGGTACAGCCTCCCAGTTACAGACAACAGAGATAAATGCGAGGGATCATTTTTTAGGCAAACCTTTGTCGTGTAGTCCAGAAACGCTTGCTTTGCTTTTTATCTACAATGATTACATTTAAAAAAATATTATCTAGAGATTCCAATAGCGGGGGAAAAAGGGTACGAAGTAAGATAGAGAAAATCCAAAACTCCGGTTTCGGTTTTAGATGGAAATAGAGTTCTACTGCTAAACCCCATGAAGTAAATATCCAGCAGGAAACACAAGTTCACTTCATATTCCGCAGCTATTCTGCGCTTATTAACCGACTTGACAGTTAGCCTAATTTTTCAATTGCTGACATCATGTAAACTCGAGGCCACATTAACGCGAATAGGTTGGACAATTTCATCCTAAATGTAATAAAATGTTCTGCTTGACATAAACTCATTCTGCATCATTTACTTACAGAAGCCCTAGATGGAAGTGGCTTGTACATTTCGATGTATTGTTGCCCATGCAATAGAAGGCGTGGATCAAACCTACAGAACGAGAAGATAAAACATCAGCATGCTAACAAATCCTAGCTTTCAACGGGACAAACAAAACTGTCCAGAACAAAAATTCCATTGCTTCTTAAAGCTGAGCAAGAACTTACTGAAAGCCTGGAAGATGATTAATTTGTGAAGTAAGATCTAAACAGAATAAAGAGGCAAACGTTGGCAAGACCTGTAAGATACAAAAATGAAAGAGCACAAATCAGTAAACCAAAACAAACCGAAATCATTCAGAACTACTGTGTGGACTAAATCATCAAAGCAGATAACTTTATTCCTAACTCTTAATCCTTAAACCCCACAAAATCCAATCTTTTACACAAACAGAATCAGATGAATTGCGGATAAACTAACAACTCTTCACAAGGGCTAAAAATACAGTCTTTCTGGAAAGTAGAGAAATACCTGAATGAATTTCTGGCCATCAGGGTGATAAACATACTTGAGCTCCTTATCATCCAAAGCATCCTTACCACAAGCTCCAACTCCTAGGGCATAAATGGCAGCATCCCTTTCAGTATAACTGTATTCTATCTGCAAACAAGAAAAAGAAAAAAAAAACTCGATTTTTATAAACCCCAAATCGCTCAAATTAATCAAAATCAAGAACAAGACTTCAAAGGGTATCCATATAAAACATTCAAACCTCCGGAAATTTGTGAGCAACCACAAGCTGAGGATCGAAATATGAACTTCCAGCCATTGATAAAGATTCAGAAAACTCAGTAGGATAACCGATCAGAAAACCCGGTTCAGCTTGATCGAATCGGAGAAATTATCAGTAAAACATTTCGGACCGAATTCCGAGGAGATTTCTTATTTCTGCACTCGGCAGTCAACTCTTTATCTGTTTAATAATCGAAAAAATGGCGGCGGTTTTTAGTAGTAGCCAATCCACTGTCGTTTCTTGACCAATTAGCCGCCAAACCACTGTTAATTCACCAATTTTAAGCTGACTTGTACTAGTATATTTTATCATTGATAGGAAATGATTATTTGAAGATGAGAAATTAGAGATCAATCTCCAATAACAATCTCCAATAACAACGGAATTGTTAAAATTACGCAATTTATTTTTATATAAATATTCACCTCAATTATAGCGAGTTTTAAAATTGATGCTATAATCAGACAGATTTGTTAATCTGTATAGTTTCAAATTCGTATATTTTATGACTTTTTAATATTACATCTAGAGAAAGTGTTAAGGAACGGCATTTTCATAAATTTATTGACAGTTCACAGGGCATTAAATATTGTAAATTTTTTATAAAATTTAAATATTGTATTTATAAATTAAAACAAGTAATAATATGTATTTGAACGTAAAAATATAAAAATTTATGATATAAAAAAATATTTCCAAAAATTATAAATTTTATATGTAATTTAACAAATGTAGCATATAAGATTTTAAAAAGAGTGCGTCTCTTGAAAGACGGTCTTTCCATAAGTCATGGAAAGACCAGGGTTTAAAGTATAAATTTCATAACTTTTACATGTTGCATACTAAATTTTTAATGTTGCAACTAAGACCTTTTACCTTTTATTATTCAAATTAAACCCCGTCTTTCCATAAGCTTATGGAAAGACCGTCTTTCCCAAGACTTTGCCTCTTAAAAAAAAGTGGTCGGTACATAATCTTATGGACAAGACCATCTGTCAGGATACCTACTCTTACATCTATTGACATTACTTGTATCAATTCATAATGAGTGTATTTAATCGGAAGAGTAAAGTGCATATATAACCTTATATAATTGACAAAAGTACAAATATAACTATGCGATAATTGAAGGTGATGACGGGGTGGAAGGTGGTGGACGGGAGGGGCTGGCTGGGTGGTGGTGAGGCGGCGACAAGCTGGTGGTTGAACAACGGTTGTGGTGACAGCAAAGGGCAATTTTGTATTTAAATTTTTGTTTAGGTTAGAAGGGCAATTTAGTCATTTTCAGTTGATTAATGGCCGGAAATGATCAGTCAATGCCGGAATAATGAATTTAGGGTTATATTTGCACATATGTATAATAGTTAGGGCTATATTTACATTAAAAAACAAGTCAGGGTTATATGTGCACTTTCTCCGATATATATATATATATATATATATATATATATATATATATATATATATATATATATATATGACCCTAACATGAATTATAATCATGTTTACTGTATAATTTATGTGGTTGAAAGCGTTTGATAGTCGTAAAATATACAAATTAATATACTTATATTTTTCTTAAATAAACCAGTTTTACATTTAAGCACCGATTCATCAAACATGTTAGTTTCAGGTTGCTATGCATCAATGTTAAAAAGATTTGGTTAATGGTTGGTTAATCCCCTCTTCTTTTTAAAAATAAGAGGGATTGCAATTCATATTGAAGAATTTATAGAACACGTAACTTTATCAATATATATATAAATATAGCAAGATGCTACATAAAAATGATTGGAAAATTACAACTCCAAGAATTTCGAAAGAATGATAGAGTGGCCGTGGAAAGAGCCTATTTTCACATCTGGTGATCCTACGTCGTTCCTATCACCAGAACAACAACATTAATAAATTAATTAGCAAGCTGCTAAGTAACTCTCTTACTTCTATACTAATACACAATGCTCTTAGTTAAACCTTAACCAGAGCTTTCGTACAATCTCCTCTGTCCTGAACAAATCCGGGGCGGCTACCGGAGAGTTACAGTGGCCGGGTATGGCGGCCGGCCGCCCGGCCACAAAGACGGGCATTCTTCGGGATTGGAAATTCATCTCGGAGAGAGGTTGATGTGGTGAAAACCTTCAAGTAGAGTTGCTGTCCGAGGTACTGTCTTGCCCAGAACTCGGACCTTAAGTTCCACATGCCGACGTTGTCTAGTGCTATGTAGATTGCAGTCCATGACTTTGGATACACCTGCATTGCATAGAGACAGAAATAAATACACACCTCTCATCACCATTCTATTCCTAAAGAATTAGTTTGCTGTAGTTAGGGGTTAGACAAATGAGCGGACGAGTTGAATATGGGCCTGATTATATGGGTAAATTTAAAAATGTAGGTATGATTCATTTCTGACCAGTTTTATAACGGATTAGAAATGAGTTATCTTAATTCGCAATAAAAAATAGGTAATATCGTAAATTTCAACTCATATTGATCCACAAGAGTTTATGCATCAACTGATATTGGTAAAACTCGCAGATTTCAACTCATATAGCGAAATGAATAATGATACTCTCAGTAAAAATTCATAGTAGAACATCATAATGAATGATGTGGTATTAATGAAAAGACCAAATTACTAATTACATTCCTTAAAAAGTGTAATTAATAATGGATATATTAGTCATTTTTCTAATGCCACGTCATTTATATGAGTCAATATATGGGTTGACACTTGCGAGTTTTAACCAATAGATTGACTTATACCCATCCATATAGGTAAATTCGTAATTTTCAACCTATATATTGACTCATATGGGTAAATCTGAAGGTCGAACCTACGGATCTGTCCATTTTACAAACCCACGGTCAACCAACAAATCCAAATCCAACCCGTTCGACCCATATTTTTCAATTATTCATTTGATAGGTTACTCACTTGACGGTTGACCCATAACTCATAACCAACCGAGTTTAAACATAGACAGCCCATAGATTATAGGTTCATTTTGCAGCCCTAGTTGTAGTTGAAGTGTTTCTGCCAAATGTACCACATTTTTACCTGGACTGTGCTACGGAAAACCCCATCTCGCAGATTGTAATTGTTCCTACTTGCTGGTGTCCACTGACCTCCATCCATTCTGCATGTCATAAACAACCACATTCATCAATCACATGAAATCACGCTTCAATAAGTGCAGTAAATGAGATCTACTTACCCAACCACGAAGAAAGCGTAGCCATCAAGATGCCAGCTCTGAACAATAACCTCAGTGTTCTCGAACACAATCTCAACAAAGGCTCTGTAATCGACTTGCAGAACAGAGGTATCCTGGTAAATCCCTCCGCCGGTCGGAGCGCTGGAGATGCTGTTGACCTTGTAAACTCCTCCGATGTTGAAGTAGTCGGCGAGTTTCAGCGGAGTATCCGCCATCACGAAGGAGACGCTGTTGACTGCGTATCTCTGCTTGCCGTTCACCTGACCGGCGGAGTTGTCGAATCTGATGGTGCGGGTGGTGTTGATCAGGCCGTAGTGGTATGAGCCTTGTGGATTAGGCCTTGGTCCACTTGCTGTTAGATTAGTCCTGCATTCAATTTTATCATAAAATCAATTGCTACTCAGTATAAGCAGGTGACTTATAATCTTATATACTTACATCCCACGATTAACTTCCTATTTGTTTTTAGCTTGTTTTTTTCAAGCTGATGTCGCAATTTCCAAAATCAGCTTTTGTAATTACATAAGTGAGGTCAGGAATAGTGTAAAAAAGTAGCAAATAATGCTAAAATTTGGGGATTTAATGGGTGAATTTGATAGATTGAATTATTGCATATGATAAATGGCAAATTCTTAGAAAAAACGGTTTTTCCTAAGAATTTGTGGAAAAATGAGGTTTAATTCGAATAATAAAAGGTAAAAGGTGTTAGTTGCAATATTAAAAATTTGGTATGCAACATGTAGTAGTTCTAAAATTTATAACCTGATTCATGCAACCCGGAAATTTTATCTTCATTTCTTCTAATTTACACTTTAAATCTTGGTCTTTCCATGACTTATGGAAAGACCGTCTTTCAAGAGACGGGCTAATGGTAAATTTAAATATAGGGAGTTAACTAAAAAGGAAAATGCTTTTGTGACTGAGGGAGTATTAAACTTAACACACTCCCTTACGTGCCAGTAAATAATTAGTGGGATATACATCCACTGTCATTTCTGTCCGCGAGCCAATTAATGGAAAGCTATCGTTTCTACCAGCTGATGATTAATCAATGAAAATATTAATCACCATATCAGAGTCACGATATGGTGATCATATCAATTTTGGACTCTACCACCATATCAGAGTCACGATCTCCTATCATAAAATTAATGGCACTAATGTATACATTATCCATAATCTTATATGTTTAACGCTTTTGTCAACTCATCAATTAGAGTTTTTAAGAGTGCTATAATGAAGTTGCACGAGGTTGGAAAGGTGTATGCAGTTTTACCTGATCGAACGAGCTTGGCTAAGTGACCAATCAATCTGAATGGTTGGTCCCCAAGGGATAGGACCCGAAGGAGGGCTGTTCGAGTTGCCGTACTTCACAATGCCGGTGGTGGTGAGGACGGGGTTGGTGAACCGGGTGTTCACCACGAAGAAGTAGCTCCCGGAGGGCTGATCGGCTGTGACAAGGAAGGAGGAAGATTGGCCAGGATGAAGATCGAAAGACGAGTATGTGCTTTGCAATGTGTGTGTTCCCTCCACCTCGACAACCTTTAACTTGTGGCCTTGAATTCGGAAGTTTAGCGAGTTCTGAAGTCCTATATTCGATACTCTCAGCCTGTATGTTTTCCCTGCAACGAATCACCATCAACATTGTCTTTGTCAATCACCTTTACATAGTACCAATTAGTTTTATGATAGAAGTCGATGATTCTAATAGTTAAGATCGTTGCAGAAGATATGGATTTCACGAGTAGAAATCATGAAATGCAGAAAAAGATGTACCTTGTTCCATGGTGAAAGTGGTTGCATTAGGACCTTTGCCGTTAATGAGAATCCCATCAGGGAAAGGTAGCTTGTGGCCCTTGTCAAGGATACCCTTCAAGACCTACATTCACATAAAATTTCCTTTCAGCTTGCAAAAATTTCAGGGAAATTGCATGGTCACTTCCAACATAATCATATTCACGTATTCTATTTGCACAAACAATTTATTATTGATCATAGAATAGTTTATTACTAAAGTGTAAATGAGTCGAGCCGAGCTGCAACAACACCTAGTTTGAGTTTGATTCTTTTAAAATTTCTTGAACACGAGCTTATAAAATCATTATATACTCCATGTGTGAGTAACTGAATACAAAAATTAACTATTTTTCTGAAAAAAGAAAAAGAAATTCCAAAATAAAATATCATTATGGAATTTTAAGTTTGCCTGTTAGTGTGGGCCTGGAAGTTGCTTCATATTTAATTAGAGGGCCCGTTTGTATAGCTGGACTAGCGTAACCCAGCTTCAATTGGGCCCATACTAAAAGTGGAAAGTCGAAAATATAATTAAGCATGTGCAATCAAATTGCTTTGCCAACCGACACCAACAAGTGACCTCAACCAATCAAATTCATCAAAAATTTATTAGAAATTAATAAACTAGTATGAATAGCACATATTGTTCTAATCAATTCAGAAAGAAAATAAAGTTTCAGAATATCCAACTTTGTTTCCTTGTCTTCTATCATCATTCAATCAGTGGCAATTAAGTAGCTAATGGTCAATTCATCCCATCCCACATATTGTAGTGGCTATATCAAATGACACTGATATTTGTTAACTCGTAATATCTATTTTAATAGATATCTCAAAATAGATGGTACCAAATATTGGGACGTTCAGAAAAGGAAAAAAACAGGAATAACATTACGGGACATGAAATGCTTAAAAAGTTGAGCAATTTATGAACAGCTAGAGATCAGCACGTTTAAGACGTGAATTGACCAAATTCATGCATGATGACTTGACAGACTCACAAACAGGTAGATAACATTTATATGCTTAATTATATTGAAAGTGATATAGAATTATTACCGTGTGGTTAGCTTTATACCAGTCTCCGATGAGGAGAGTGATATCTCCGGCAGGATCCGGGAAGGGAACGGGAATGAGAGGCCGGCTGAGAATGCGAATGCCTCCGAAGCCACCGGCGGCCTTGTGGAATGCTAAAGAAGGGAAGTAATAGAAACTTCCGATCTGATCTTTAACCTGAAGAATGTATGTGTAGTTTTTCCCCGGCGGGATCGGACATGTAGTTCCGGCAACTCCGTCCACGTATGAATTTCTCCGGTTCTGTACTCCATTCCTACATTCATAAGTGAGATCACATTAAAATTGGTAAAATGACATTTTCCCCGTGCTATTTTTAATGCACTATACTTGCCGCCTAACTTTAGTGAACTTATCACTGCCATAATTGCCCATTCCTCAAGTTGGAAAAATAATAAAGTGATGATATTTTCATTCCATAATTAAAGGCTGCATTAGTTTAAATAAATTGGGGATTTATTGTGCAGATTACATTGTTTATAATTTTGCCTGTTCATTGAAGACCAGGATGAAAATGCCAGGCACATTCATCCGACAGGGACTGATCCGAAGCTTATTTTTTCTGGGCTATTTCATTTTCTCCACAACGGAAAATACACAAATATTAATTAGGTAAACATAAATACATTTAAAATGAAGAACTGAGCTGAACATTTATTTTTTAAATACTCCAAAATGTTTTTTTTTAAATGCAACAAAAATTTCATTACATTCCAAAAAGATAAGTGTGAAGAAAGCTAATCAAAGGAAAAGATAATAGATTATAATACTTCATCCATCACTTTGCATGACAATTTTTTTCAAAATATATTTAACGACTAACAAATTTAATTATATTTAATAGAGTAAAATGCTTAGATTACCCTCAATTCGTTGGAAAATGCAAATATAACCTTCAGTTTTTCAAAAGTGTAAATATATCCATGCTAGCCAAAGTATGTAAATTTATACCCTGAGTGCGCGCTTTGATTAGCGAGAATATGAATTGATACAACCGCTTAGATGACTTTGGGTACTTTGAAAAAAAACTCAGGATTACATTAGCACATATCAAATAATTGAGGGTTATAAAAGCAATTAACTCTATTTGATAATAATAATAATTATTATTATATATATATATGCTATTTAAATTTTACCTCTTAAGTTGAGAAAATTGACTGAAATGTGTCACTATGGAAAATTTGAGGTAGTGTACATGATATTAATTCAAGAAAAAAATGCACACAATTAATATGTAAAGTAATTAGTTGACGAAATTAACTCGAAAGAAAGGTGTTGCTATATCACGTCATGTATTTTACTAGTTTGCGTCCTAATATTTATATACATGTATAATACTAATTTTAATTTTTAAAAATAAAATAAAAAACCAAAACAAAAATAAAAATAAAAACAATCTGCCACCGCCACCACCACCGCCACAACCACCACCACCTGAGCCACCACTGCCTTCCCCGGCCTTCGTCCGGCTCTCCGCCGTCCCTGCTCTCCGTCCAGCTCCCCCGTAGCCAGCCACCGTCGTCCCCGCTCTCCGTACAGCTCCACCGTAGCCAGCCGCCGTCGTCCCCAACTCCACCATCGTCTTCTCCTTCGTCCCCATCCCCAGCCCGCCGCTCGTCTTCCTTCGTCCCATCCCCAGCAAAACCCTCGCCTGCAGTCCCTCCTTCTCCTTCTCCTTCGTCCCCGTCTACCAAAACCCTAGCATGCCGTCCCTCCTTCTCCTTTGTCCCCGTCGAGCAAAACCCTAGCCCGTCGTGCCTCCTTCTCCTTCGTTCCCGAGCAAAACTCAGCCCAGGAGGAGAAACGAGAACCAAAGAGGAGAAGCAGGAGAGGAGAGCGGTGGAGAAGCGGGAGAGGAACATGGTGGAGGGCGGAGGAGAACCGAGGCGGAGGAGAATCGGGACAGGATGAGAATCGGGTGAGGAGAACCAGGAGAAGAAGGAGAAGGAGAGCCGGGATGAGAAGGAGAGGGGGAGAAGAGAACGGGGAGAGGAGAAATAGATTGGGATCGGAGAAGGAGAGCGGGGAGAGGAGTCGCTGGAGAAAACGCCAATCGTCGCCGGAGAAGATAAAATGGCGGAGAGCGAAGAAGGGAAACGGCAGTGCACGACGGACGGAGGCGGCGGAGCACAGCGGAGAAGGGAAACGGCGGTGCAATGGACGGCAGCGACGGTGCACGGCGGACGATGGTGGCGGTTGTGGTAAATAATAACTTTTATTTAATATTAATTTAAATAAATATTAATTCTTTAAATTAAATTAAAAATATATATAATATACCAAATAGTATAAATAATTGCGTAATCAAATAAAATACAGAGCGTGATATAGAAATAAAATCTTATTTAACGGATCATGGGATAATTCAATTTAAGTTGGTATAATTCCATCTATGTTAAGGATTAGGGTAGGTAGGTCCCATTTTGCATGTGCAATGAGCACCCAGAGGCTTCCCGTTGTAGGTAGCTACCCCCGGACAGCAATTGCAATTACAATTACGGAAGCTCCATGTGCTTTGTTTCAATGTCTTTTATTGCTTACAAACTCTTTTTCATATTTATACAGACCGACTTCAAATTTAAAATTCCCTTACTCCATCAAATTATCTTCAAACTAATATTTATTATTTTAAGTAATTTAAAATAAAAATGGAAATATATAAAGATAGTTTATGAAGACGCATAAAAAATAATAAATAAATAGCAATAGTTTACTTTTAATCATAAAAAAATTAATTATTGTAAAAACAAACTAAAATAAAAATGTGATACTGACCAACAAATGGGGTATTACTGCCAGTGCCTCTTTCTCTCTCTCTTTTTCAATAGCCATTCATCCCCCAAAAGGAACCAAACCATTTCCTACTCTTTTGTTTCAAATTTGCAACTCAGATTTGTTACAAACTTTTAGCATCATGTTTCAACTTAGCAAATAAATCCACAACTACGTACTCCCTCCGTTTCACTACGTTTGGCACCATATGGTTAGGTGTTATTTTTTTGGTAAGTTGAAATATGTGGAGGAAATCGAGTGAAGACAGTAAAAAGTTTAATGAGTGATTGAGAATAATGTACTTTTTGTCATAAAAGAAAATGTGACAAACTTAGAAAAACATACAAAGATAGTAAGTGTGTCAAACTTAAGAAAAGAGGGGGAATACAACCATCACTTTTCAAATACTAATGATATCTGAATTACTGCCGAGTTATCTCTCATTTTGAGTGAGCAACCTAAATTATTACTTGAAATACACAGCAAACACCATTGATAAAAACAAATGCAACTGATCAATTTATCTTTTCATACTTCTCTACTCAAAAGAGTTGCAACATTGTGAATGTTTTTTACTTCCATTTATAAGAATAGGACTTGCTTTGAAGCAACCCATTCCAGTTTACAACTAGTATGTGATCTTAGCAGCCAATTATTCCTATATTTTTCTAAAACTGTCCCACTTTTTAGTTTTAAATATGTTTTTCATAAAAGTTGATACATTGCTCTTCATCATTTTCATCCGTTCATTATTATTTTTCACTCCACACTTAAATATCTCCACAAATTTCAAAATGTATTAAAAATTGATCAAAATAGTGTCAGCATTTTTCAGGAAAACAGAGGAGGGAATATATTTCCACTAGATTACCTGAGTATGAAGCAAACTTCCAGAACTCAAAAACTACCGCACATAGAAGAAACTTCTGATTTCCTCCAACAAAGGATTTGATCAATAAAAAATACCTTCCATTATTCAACACTCTTAATTAACACATGTTAGATCACGAATTGATTTGGAAGCAGTTTTAACTTTCACACTGATTCACAACTAAACAGAGTTTACGCAAAAACGTTACTGATTTGATCTCAAACTTCTGGTAATGCGTGTAGATTCTTACCAGGAAAGCAGAAAAGGCTCATCCAAGCTGTTGAAGACGTTGATAATGAGATTATCATTGGTAACAGATTCAATATCCGGCCCGGGGAATTGCCCGTTGATCAGAATCCCCTGCAATTTCAACAAGATGGATCTATTTCAGCAATCGAACAAATCCACAAGCATTTCTGAATCAAATGTGATCGATTCGATTCGAATCGAAATTACCTGTTGAGGAACGCCGAGCGGCCAGATAGTGCCGTAGGTGACGTTCCACGTGAAGAATCTGTACGGATTCTCGGCTTTTGCGGCGGCGGCGAGGAGGAGCACCACCAGAGCGCAGAACAGAGCCGCCGGCGGTGGGCGCGACGGCATCGTTTTGTGCGTGTATTTCAGCTGAGATTTTGAAATTGGGGGAGAGGAGAAGAAGAGGGAGAAGGGGGTAGGGGGAAGTGAGTGAATGTGTGATTGGGGGGAAGGGACGGCTTATTTAAAAGTGCGGTACACAAAATGCACACAGTGACAAAGCGACGCGCGCACTATTTCAATCCGAAGAATATCATTTTCTTTTTTAAATGAAATTTATACTCCCTCCGTCCCGGACTAAATTGCACAGGATAAAAGATTTAGTCAAACTAAGAAAATTTTAACTACATATTTGAATTGATATATAAACAATAATATTGTTGTATGTGATATCGCTGGATTCTTCATAACCACTAGTTTTTAGAAAGCAATTTTCTGTTTACCGATATTATATGTAGTTGAATATATTAACGGTCAGACGTGTATATCGGAGACTGTGAAAAAAATTCTGTGTAATATAATCTGGGACAGAGGGAATAGAAGAAATGATTATACTCCCTTCGCTTCTTTATTAGTGGCACCATAAGTTTAAGTGTTTGGGTTTAGATAAAGAAAATGAGTGGATGAAACTGAATATAGAAAGTAAAAAGTACAATGAGTTAATGAAATCGAAGAAATCTTACCAAAGATAAAAAATGTGTTAATATAAAATAAATAACCAAAGAAAAGTGTGCTAGTAATAGAGAAGTAGGAGAAGGAGTATTTATACTCCGTTTCCTTCTTAATAAGATTTAGATTTTTAACACTTAGGGTCCATTTGATGAATGGCTAACTATTTATTGAACTAGTTTAACTATCCGTTTTGACTAACCATTTATGTTTTGTACTTGGCCAATTCCTATTTATTTCTGGTTGATTAAAGTGAAATATAATTATTAAAATTAAAAGGCTATGGATCGACTAAAAAATTCTTTAAAAAAAAAAATTTATTTAACTTTTAAATCGTATAAAAAGTTGATTAACAAACGGCTATTTCAGACTCTTTTAATATTTCATCGAAAATGAAAGTCAAAAGTTAAAAGCTAAACCAAGATCTAATTGCTAAACACTCTGTTAGTACTTATCATTTTAAATTTTGTCATTTTTATAGGTAAAATGGATTATTTGCATACATTTAATAATTTTTCGTCTCTTCACTTTATTATATCACTACATTTCTATTTATATAAAAAAAATTATTGTTAAAAAAAACAATACCAAAAAACAAGAATTTGGTAGAAAAGTAAAAGTACCCAAAAAAATATATAAATAAATCGTAGCACTTTACTTAGCAAAATTTATGTAATATTACCGAGCATTATTACAAATTGTGATTAACATCTTTTTAAAACATAACATGGAGGAGAACACGAAAAATCGCATGTGATTCTACAGTATCCACACAAACAAAGGAACAAAATAATCGAGGCGATATTTCACCGAATTTAATCACAAGCCTCCAAAAAAGGATAAAGTATCGTGAAAAAACGTCTTTAAATAGAATTGTATATATATTTATGAAAAGAGAAATTTTAATTAGAATAATAAAAGTAAAAGATCTTAGTTGCAATATTAAAAATTTATTATGCAACATGTAGTAGTTATAAAGTTTATAAATCGATTCAAGCAGCCCAAAAAAATTATGTTAATTTCTTCTAATTTACACTTTAAGTGTTGATATTCCCATGACTTATGGAAAGACTGTGTTTCAAGAATTCAAAAAAGAAAATGAAAGGAAAGAAAATGATGCGTCGGTGCTGGGGTCCACGCGTCCTACAGACCCTCACATGTCTCTGTTTCCGCCTGCCACCGGCGACTCGTGTCGAAGGCGGCACCGGCGGCGGTAGCGGTGGCGGAGTTGGGACGCCACCTGGTTCCCATGCGGAGATTGCAAAGTCAAATAACAAGTGGAGGGCCCACTTTTTACACTTTCCAACTTTTGCCAATTTGGAGGAAAATGCCCAAACTATATGGACTACACTCCACTAGAAACCACTAGGTCCCTTCCACTTCGATTTTCTTCTTAATCCCGACCAAAACGTAAACTTTACCACACCGTTGCACGAATAGAGTCAACTGATAAAATTATCATAAATTTAGGTTTTAAGTGCTAATATTAATAATAATAATTATAACTTTATGATATTTGTGTCATGTTAATCCTGAGCATCGTTGATTTCAATTGGGGCCCTTGCCGAGACGAAAATTACGGGAAAATATAGGGAGTAAATTTAGAAAAATATATATTTTTAGCCCCTCTGATATAGGAAAATAATGGATTTTTTTAACCCCGCCACAGATATGTATTAGCTCCACCTCTGCTTGGGGATTTGGCCGAATTTTTAGGAAATGATAACTTTACCCATGGATTAAAAAAGAACAAAATGAAACGAGAAAGGATATTTTCATCTTATGGGGCATGAGTATTTTCGTCATTTCATGTCCGATCAACACCCAAATTGATGAGCCGACACCAGAATAGTGACAAAAGGTTATAACTACACATTTTGTCATAATATTAGGAATTGACTAAATTGTTTTTTTAGTCCCCTACAAAGTATCTTATACCATGTTTTGGTCCCCGTTTGCAAATCAACCCTTAGACGGTACCCAACAAACAAATAATTTGTTTGGTCCCCTAAGGTGATTTTCAGGGAAAGTCAATGGTAAAATTGGTCAAATGTGTAAAATGACCATTATACCCCATGAGTTTGAAAAAATAAAAACATAAAACCAAAGACTTCGGTGGTGCCGTTGCCGCCGCCGAGCTTCTTCGACTCCAACAGTTTCACCACCGCCTTCTCCGCTGCTGAGGAGCTTCTTCCGCCGTCTTCTTCACTCATCCTCTCCGCCGCTGAGGAGCTTCTTCCGCCATCTTCTTCACTCATCTTCTCCGCCGCCCATGGAAACTGGAGGTGAAAAGCGGCGGAGGAAGACAAAGACCAACGTATCTAAAATTGGGTCCTTGACGGCAACGTCGATCTAGCTGCGATGCGGGAAAGGTTGAGCGGCGATGCGGTGAAGTATGGTCATTAGGCGTGGGAGGAGGTAGGGTTCCGACGAGGGGGCTTGGAGGATTGGGAAACTAGGGTTTTAAGGAGTGATCAGAAGAACGTCATGGATGGTGGAGCATCGTACAAGAGTTGCGGGAAATATGGCGGCGGAAGAAGGCGGCAGCGGAAGAAGGCGGCGGAAAAACTAAAGAAAAAGAAAAATTATAAAATTTTAATTGGAAATGTTTTTAATTAGTAAAATTACCATTATACCCCTGGCTATACCGGAAAACCACTTAGGCTTGCCTGAAAACCATCTATGGGGACCAAAACATATCGTTTTGAATTCGTAGGGTACTGTCTGAGGGTTGATATGCAAACGTGGACCAAAACATGGTATAAAATACTTTGTAGGGGACTAAAAAAATAATTTAGTCTTAGGAATTTTTTGGCACTTCCTCATTTTATAGGATTATTTTAGCACTTTCAACCTAAAGTTATGGTTAAAAGTGTAAAAATTTTGGAATATCTCCGTAGAGATACTAAAATGTTCCGTTAAAAAAAAGTCATGTGAAATAACATGAAAGTGTAATGATTCAAAAATCAAAATAATAAGAAGTAGGCTATTGCCTTGGTGAATAAGTCGAAGCAAGAGAGCATGAGGCAATTAATGATGATGCAATTACGTAGGAGTATGGCAAAGGGCAAACATAGAAACCATAGAAATACAAATATGGTTATATGGCAGCTGTTGTGTTTGTGCGAACCTTAAACAGCTAACTACGTGAGAGGACATGTGCCGATTGCCAGAATGAAGGCACAATCATCATATGATTAGCCGTAATAAAACAAAACAAAACAAAACCAAAAACTTCAAAGAATTGATTATGCAGCATTAAACGCGGCAAAGCTCCATGAAATTTGAAGTTGAACAAACACAACCGGATCGACCCACATTAATCATGATGACTTAGTGACCCATCCCAACCCTCAATGTAGCCAATTAAGTGGTCCATAGATGTTGGGTTCGACGGAACTTGTAAGTGTTTTGTTTGTAAGAAGATATGCTCATATTTATTGTTTGGTAAATTGCCCCTTACTTTCAGAATTGGTCAAAATGAGTCAGTTTTGCATATAAGTAAACTCTGTCAAATACATTCATAATTTCCTACGTCGTCACTCTTTAACATAAATTTAAGAAATTACATTGAGAATTTAAAATGCAGAACAAATAGATGGAAAAAAATTCTTACCAAGAAAATAGAAAAGAATATTATCGTGAAATTAAAAAGATTGACAATGTTGGAAACTAGAGTAAGTACACTACCCCTCTATCCACGTACTCCCTTCCATATTTTTATATTGCCACTATTTCCTTTTTGGAATGATGTTGTTATATTGGCACATTTCTCTTTTGGCAAATCCTAAACTATTTATATCAACTAAATTTATTTTTTACTCTCCCGATACAATCTCCTTCACCCATTTTACTTTTTCAAAAAAAAAATGTCAATTATAAGATTGCCAATACTTTGGGACCAGAGGGAGTATAAGTCACTAAATATTGTAATCTTTAGTTATTACTTATAATAATATTTAAAATATATGTAAAATTTGACTTTTTTTAAAAAAAATGTAGCTTAATTCACGTGAAAGAAGTAAAAGGACAAACTTCTCTTTCATAGCGGTCAAGAAGATTTTGTTCCAATGAGTAATGGCCCCCCATCATCAACATGCTTCGCCGCAATTAGTGGGTATCATTCTTGTTCATTAGGATGGACAAAATAAGAGGAATAGGAAACCAAAAATTTAAAACTATAATACAACCATTTATAATGATTTTCTATACTATGCAGTTCGCATTTTCATATTTAAAATAAAATTAAGTTGTAAATATTAGAATATTTATTGACCAAGTCTGGGAAAATATCGCCTTTCCATATGTTCCATAAACATATGGAAAGACGAGATTAAATTAAAATAATAAAAGGTAAAGGGTCTTAGTTGCAATATTAAAATTTTATTATGTAACGTATAGTGGTTATAAAGTTTATAACCCGAGTCATGTAACTCGAAAACTTTATCTTCATTTCTTCTAATTTCCACTTTAAACATTGGTCTTTCCATGGTATATGAAAAGACAGTTTTTCAAGAGACGGACTCAAATTTATTAAGAATGCATTTATCTATAATACACAAATATGGATCATTGATGATGTATTAAGAAAATACAGAGTATAAAGACTTGCTTTGCTATACCTATACGGTTTGGTCATTTGAAGCTGCAAAACAAGGAAGATCATGAGAGGGGGCCCGGGAAACAGACTGATTTTCCAATTATGTTGTCAATCAACTTGTAATTGAACTAGCAGTAACCATTTGGAAAACGCGGGAAAGACAATTTAAGATAAAAGGTAACCATTTCAAGGAATTTCTAGCATAATTTAGATTACCATTTATTATATTAATGGTACTGCGTCCACGTTACAATTAAGTTATTCATCTTTCTGAACTGAATTAAAATTAAATCAATTAAACAATAATATAATTAAAATTGCACATAGACTGTTCTAGAAAGGGGATCATATAACAATAGCAGCAATTTATGACCAAGAAGTAGCTCAATTTGATCTACAAATAATTGGGTACTGTAGTTTGGCCACCCTTTCCTTCAGTATTCTGACACCATAGTAAATAATACAGCCTGTCTTTCTGGCAATAAAGAGAATTTAACGACCATAACAATCACACAGCCAAAATAAAGAAACATAAAGCTCTACCGACAGTTTATTCCCTCTCCTCTTTATCCTTCCTTTTGTTTTTACATGGAGTATATTTTACAGCCAAAAGTCTATTTTACAGCAAAATTTCAATTCCAGTTTTTGCATGTGCTTTATAGTCGTTTAAATCCATTCCCTCAAACTGAAAATAGTGGCATATTAACTGTAAGATCCAAAAAGAGAATGGTAGTAATGAACTCAAATATAGCCACGCATCAGTAAGATAGAAAACCAACCCCTAAATCTTAAAACGATACTCCTCCTTTTTCCTAAGACTGACACCTTACTGTTTGAATAGATTTTTATACAAGTTAAAATGTGTAGAGAGAATTGAGTAGAGAGCGAAAAGATTAATGAGTGGATGAGAATGCTCCCCCTTTCTCCTAAGACTGACACCTTACTGTTTGAATCAATTTTTTATGCAAGCTGAAATGTGTAAAGAGAATTGAGTAGAGAGTGAAAAGATTAATGAGTGGATGAGAATGATCTCTTATGAGGAGTCGAAACTAACATCAATAAACAAGAATGTGCTCTCTTCAGTTTAATCAGATGCAAGACATTCTAATCATCAGAAACGGAAAACACAGGGGTTTCCCAATCGACATATCTAGATTCCAAAAATGGAGAAACGTCGAATGGTTGATTGCTAAAGACTCTCTCGGGGAAGTCCTAACGCATTCAACCTGACTCTACATTTCAGTAATAAGTTGTTTTTTCACATTTCAAAACTTGACCAACACTTGTATGCTAATGTATCCTGAATGGCCAAGAATTGCATCAGTTATATTCATTAGAAACAACCTTGATGACAACGCACTACATTGTACCAAACCAGCAGATTCAGACTAAAGGAATGTTTGAAACAGTAAAGAGCATTGCTCGTTTCCGTTGACAATGTTTACATTTTCTACTAAAAGATCATAATCCACTTCACTAGCAAGATGCTTAAGAAGAAGCTGAAAGAATGGGGAAGCCTCGCGAACAATCTGTACTCCTAAATTCCTAATCTACAAGCTTTCATCAACTTGAAGGACAGATATGTGCGCAGAATTCAGGAATTCGGAGAAGATTCCAGTTCTACACAGGCAACATATCTCATTTTGCACAATAACATCAAGGCAGATATCATTTCACATGTTAGATTTTCAACATTCTAAAGGTTTTAGAAGCACAAAATGTTGTGAATAAAATATCACACCTTAAACCCTAAACCTTAGACATTAAATCAAAACCTAATTCACCTCAATTGAAAATTCGTTGGAGATTAAAAGGTAAAGATACTTGCAGTGGTTCAATTGCCGTCGGCGAAGAGGCGGCGGAGGCGATCAGCGAAGCGGCCGGTGGGGTCCAGAGCCGCCTCAGCAAGGAGACCTTCTTTGATGTTCCTCATGCGATCGTTGAGCTCCTTATGCTCCTCCTTCAGCGCGGCGGTGTCTTCCTCGAGGTCCTCGAACCGGTATTTCTGCCCCACCGATCTGCAGCTCAAAAGGAATATTCCGGTCATCAGGAAGAACTGAAAGAAGCTTCGCTTTCTTTGCAAGGCATTTGCGACGAAGCTGCGAGTTAGTTTTGGCTTTTCAGTTGCGGCGGAGCTCGGCGGAGCCATGGCGGAAGCAGCGGAGGGGAATCGGAAGTGGTGGTGAATGGAGAGAGAAAGTGGAGAGCCGTTTCAATTTACCCGCCCAGGTCCACCTTTTATTCGGGCTGAGGTTTGGGCTTGCTAAATTTGAATTGCTAAATCATAAAGCCTTTATTATACTATCTTTTAGAGTTTGTCTCATGAAACACATTATCTCCATAATGCCTACAATGATTAATGTTTAAAGTGCAAATTAAAATATATGAAGATAAAATTTTCAATTTGCATGAATCGAGTTATAAACTTTGTATAGTAAAATTTTAATATTGCAACTAAAATCTTTTACTTTTTATTATTCTAACTAAACCACATCATTCTATGGGTCTATAGAAAGATGATCTTTCCCAAAACTTTACCTTGTATGAGTCTATCTCTTGACAATGGTATTTCCATAAGTAATGGAAAAACCAAAGTTTAAAGTGTAAATTAAAAAAAATTAAGATAAAATTCTCGGATTGAATAAATCGAATTATAAACTTCATAACTACAAAACGTTGCGTAATAAATTTTTAATATTGTAAATAAGGTCTTTTATCTTTTATTATTCTAATTAAACCCCGTCTTTCCATAAGCTTATGGAAGGACGGTCTTTCACAAGAATTTGCCAAAATTTAATTTTAGAAGTATTAAATATGCGAGTCAGTCTCTTGACCAAGGTTTCATAAGACGATTTTTCCATAAGTCATGGAAAGACCAAGGTTTCAAGTGCAAATTAATTATAAACTTTATAACTAATATATGTTGCATATTAAATTTTTAATATTACAACTAAGACCTTTAACCTTTTATTATTCTAATTAAATCTCCTTTTTCTATAAGCCTATAGGGCTTATGAAAAGACAATCTCCCCAAGGCTTTGCCATGTGTTTATATGTATTGGGGCGTAGGATAAATTTTTTCTTTTACAAAAGGCGTGATTTAGCAGCACCCAAAATCGGTCACCATCACACAGTTCTTTTTTTTTCTTCAAAACCGACAAGTTCTGATACAAGTTTTCCCGGAATGACAATATGGGAGCATCAGAAGTCGAGAGCTCCGCATGGCTTGCTCTGAATACTGTCTGCTGCGCCATTGGTTTGTTTCGTATTCTTCATCGGCTCATTGTTTACACCACGGCTTCTCCCGATGCCCAGCTTAGGTAAACCTCGATTGAGTCCCTCGAGCAACACGCACGCTTTACACCATTTCTGAATATACCCGAAACCAGTGAAGAAGATCAAAAACATATTCTACCACTTTTACTAAACAACACAGTAATCCATCATCTTGATTGCATTTAAAAGGGGTAACAAATTGATCGATGAAGATAGAAGCGGAAGCAAAATGAAGATGGCGATATTATACCTTTGCCAGTAGAAAGTTTACAGCATTAAACTTATATGGCACGCCAAAAAACAACTGTTCAAATTGTTAAATACTTGGTTGAATTATTACCTGGCTGGAAATATAACCACAGCGTTCACAGTTCCCTTGCTCGGGCATTTTAGTGGAAGTTGAGATCCTGAAATCCTCACCTGATGTAATGATATCCAATATCGCTCTTGGTCTGAAAACACAAGAAGATTGTTCGCGATCAACGTGCAGGGAGAAGAAACGAGCTCAATGCAGAAATGTCATAAAAAATTAATAAACTTAGATTCATAGTTACCTGATTCTTTCTAGATCCTTGATAAATTCTCGAGCAAACCCACGGTAAGCATTTGGTGAGTAAATGCCTGCAGTCCAAAATCAAGATTAATCTTTCAACATTAAGGGGTAACACAATTTGCTTATTAATGAGAGAACATATACAACTGCTAACTCACATTCAGTGGAGAAGTAGTCCAACTTCTTGAAGTACGCATACGTAAACATTAGTTAGGGTTTACAAATAAACAATAGCAACGAATCAAATCAGAAAGTAGGTGTTTTCCAAGGACCAAAAGATAATCATTTATGCAAAGATGAACGAAGACCAACAGGAAAATGGAAAACTGAAATGCTAAAAAAGAGGATATATGACAATTTCTTTCTCATATGTGTACTTAAAAGGCTTGCATCTCGGAATTGGACCATCTTCTCCGGTAGTAATAGACGTGCATCTACTCAATCTGAAAGATGCGGAAAAAGATGATTAAGCCTAAATTAAGCCTACAAGCTTCAGAATTTGGAATGCACTACCTGGCAATATCACCTCGCAATATGTTTAAGAGCACTGTTTCAGCTATATCATCAGCATTATGTCCGGTCACTAGCTTATCTACTGTCAACAGTGCAGCGCCACGATCAAGCGCCTTTTGCAGATAAGTTAAAAAAACAATCACTAACTAGCCAATTTTAACAACTGACAACTGAAACCAATCAAGTATAATGGAATAGTCTCTAGAAGCCCTCATTCCTTCTCTGTTTAGAAAAAAATGCACGGCGAAGTCTGTCTTTTACCTGGCGCCTGAAAACGCCACAAAAGGTGCAGTTATTCTTCAAGCCTATCAGCTTGACAATCTCATCCATCGTCCACCCATACAGCTCCTTGTAGGAAACAACTTTAAGGGGGAGTCCATACTGCAAACATACAAGAAAAACTATGGTGGATAAAAACCTCACCCGGCATTCAAATCATGCAAAACACAACATGACAATCGAAACATAAATCACTAGCAGATGATCCGCACACCTGGACTTCATTTCTCTTAACAGTCTCCAGAGAGTCATCCCTGTAACCCGTGATACCTTCATCCACTGACAGGAGGAACAAATCGAGGCCATAGTTGTGCCTGCGATTCAATTCCGACATCACATACGCAAGCACCGTGGAATCTGCAAAGCAAAGAGTAGTATAAAACATACATGAGGCAAAGTACAACAGCTTAACCTAATTTTCTACACATGCACAATCATACAAAACTAAAAAGAATGCTCTCAAAATTGCGCGCCAAAATGAATGCTACGAGGAAGTAATAGCTTCTGCAATAATACCTTTTCCACCAGAAGCTCCAATGGCGACGCGTTCGCCGGGCTTGAAGAGCTGATTATCCACAATAACCCTATGAATTTCTTCCTCGAACACCTCGTAGAAACACTCTCTGCAAATCTATTTCGTTTTTGAAAAACACTGACGTTAGCATCTTTGAAGGAAAACGAATATTTTGCATTAGGAAAACACTGAATTGAATGATGATTACTTGTTCTAGGGTTTTGGGACGCTTCAGAGCGGCCCTCCGTTGGGTGCAGATTACGCACAGACGGCCCTTGGGTTTAGCCGCCTCCGCCTCCATCTGCGTCCAGAAGAGACCTGAGCTGTGAAGGGGAATGTTTTCTGAGAAGGTTTAATTCTTATTCACCGGCGGCGCCGCCGTGGCTAGTGGAAATCGCAATGTCGCGGCGGAGCTCCTCTCAGTGATTGAATGCTGAGTTCAACGCGGACGTGAAGTACTCCCGCCAGATTGTTAAACGACGTCGTCGAGACAAATCTTGTTGATATTACCAATTGGATCCCTTGAGTTTGAACGAAAATTAATCCGAATCCATAATTTCACTCAAAGTCCCTTAATTTTTTTAACCTCTCACTAAAAGTATTTTTTAACCGTACTAAAGTAAAATAAAAAGGTCTTTTTTAACCGTGAGTAAACTGATCGTGTTACAAATTTATCTGGTCGGAAAATTAAAGTTTATAAAAATTACTGTCCAATGATAAAATTAGACTGTGTCTATAGCACTAACTGTCAAGCAATTATAATCTTGTAACGTATAAATCATTATATTTCAAAAGCTAACATATATGGTCGGAAGGATGGTAAAATGAACTCGCAACTCGCATGTAAAAAATCATATTATTTTTGTGTTTTTACTCATTTGAGCAGGAGTAAAATGAGTTGAGTATGGGTAAAATTGGATGTGGAGAAATTGGATGTTTGCATGTCAATATAAATAGGGATTTTGAACTCTGCTTCAAGAACAAAATTAAAGCTCTTTTTCTACTTCAGATGCAACTGTTGAATCATTCATAAACAGTTAGAAAAGAAACGATACGATGAATATTGTACAGACCGCCATCAAAAGCTTGGAACTGTTAAATTTCAGATTCTAAATTTTGTACAAAAGTTTCCGCAATTTCTACTCCGGATATACCGATAAATCTGAGCCAAAATGAGCATTTCTGCCATAAATTCTATCAAAGAACAAGAGCCCAATTCACCAGTTACCTTCGTCCGGAATCCGTCGCCTTATGTCTTCCTGCATCATTTCCATGAACTCCTGCAAGAACAAATAAAATTGTGAATGCCAATGTAAATTTCTTTGTAGATTTTTAGTTGCATCAGAATCAGAATGCTCACATCCAAAAGCCCGTCCACGTTGCTTATTTCATTCACAACATTTGCCCCACCATTCACGCCTTCACACTGATTCATTGCACTTTCAGCCACTGATCGGAAAATTTCTTCAGGTGGGCTATTCTGTTCGATTCTTCGAGCCACTTCATGGAGGTCAGCCTGCTCGGAGAAAAAAGTAGTTGGAATGACAATACGCTTGGTTTTGAGAAATGCTACAGATTGAGAGGACAAACCTGAAAATTTCCAGCAACCGATGGGGCATTAAGCCCAGCTCCGCTGGTAAGGCTTGACGAGGCTCCGGCAGTAGAAGCCCCACCAAGTGCCTGAGAAACGATTGGCATCATCTGTTGAATCATTCTTGACAGATCAAAACCACCACCTTGACCTCCACCCAAACTGGCCATCATGTCTCCGACGTTGTTATTGTCCATCTGCTGAGCAAGCTGATTTACAGTGTTGCGCATTGCGGGATTCTGAGTGATCTGCTCCATGATGCTCCTCAATGCATCGGGTGAGCCGATACCAGTTTGCTGTGCAACCCCGGACAATAGACCATTCAAGGCAGGGCTATGGAGAGCCTCGGACATAGCGTTATTGACGTCCAACTGACCACCTGTATTTTCCTCTCTAGCTCTAGCTGATGCAAGAGACTGCAAAACACCTTGTCCGGGATTATTTGGTTGTGAAAACTGGCGTGAAATACCCCGGGAACTAACTCCCCTGCCTGCTGAACTTGCACTCCTGTTTACTGAGCTTGAACTCCGGCGTACTGAACTCGACTGCCTGGTTTGCCTCTGTTCAAACAGTCAACGGAGATAAAGAAACAATTTACTAGAGAGTATTATGCAGAAGAACCACCAGTAAAATTTTACAAGAAATTTACCTTAGCTAGCAGCCCTTGAAGGCCTAATCCAAGAGGAAAAGAAGAGGGTCCAGCATGGTTATCCGTTCCTTGACTTGAACTGGAAGTCCCCTCGGAACTGCCCCCAGCTGCACTCGGCAGTTCCCTCGGAACTGCTTGACTTGAACTAAAGCTCCCACTGGCACCCACTACTTCATCATTGTGCTGCTGGACAAGTGAATATTGCAGCCATCAGTCCAATGACAAATCATCAAAGTTCTATAAGAAGAAAAAGGGAAGTCATCTTGGCCGTGTTTTATAAAGACAAACCTCAGAGACAGCTTGATCAGCACCAGAAAATGGCTGACTAGGTTCCCCAGATCTGTTGCTGCCATTTCCAGTACCAGACACAGCTTGATCTTGAGGAGCAACTGAACATGGTAAGAAAACATCAGCACACACAAGAAATAAAATATGATCATGAAAATCCTTGTCATAGAAAACAATGTACTATAATTTATGCACGGTGTCACTGCTTAGAGTAGCAAAGTGACATCTTGGAAACAAATTTAGCAATTGACAGAAATACCAATTGTAGGTTCCACAGTGCCGGAGACTGCAACAGCAGCAGGGTGTCTGGGAACAGCTGCAGTGTTGGAACTTCCGGTAGGATGACTCTGTGATTGACCTGAACTAGAGATGTTAGCTGGCTCCGCTTGTGCCCCTACTCCATTGTTCATCCCGGCTCCAGCACCAGGATCAACAGAACCCCCTAGAGATGCTCCCGTTTTGATAAAATCCCAGTGAGTACAAAGTTTACAACACAACTTCTAATCACTGAATGACAGAAAATGCTTTTACTCAGCGTAGCCATACCAGCATGTATATGGATATTGACATTTCTTTGAATGCTCCCCAGACCCAGAGGTCCAAAAGGACCAAGGTTCGGTGCAGCTGCTGCAGAGCCTCCGAAAATGGAGCTTGTTTGAAGAGGAAATGGCTACAAAAACAATAAAAAAAAAGTTGTTGCTGTGGGAGACAGTGAATAAGGTTTTCACAATAACCAAGAATTTATTAGCTACTGACGTACTACATATGTTAAATTGAAAGTTAACAAACCTGAACCATGATGGGATTAGGACCAGATGGATGTATATAAACGGCTGGCCCAGCATTCACAGAAAACTCGCCCTGCAATGCAAAGAACCCATTATGAACAGAAAAACTTAAAACCGTTAATGAATGACAACAATATATACAAAACAGTCCTTACCGGAGATAGCCCAATTCGCATACTTAACATTGTTCTCCCAAGCTCTAAAAGCAGTGCACCAAGATGCTGCATAGCAGCACCTAATTGCACAGATTCAGTCATAATTTGCCCCCTCAAAGAAGGATCAGCAGAGCCTGCCTCCTGCTCCAAGCGACCTGCAACATGCTACGTAGTTGCAGCAAGTTATAGATAACAGGAATTAAAAACTTGAGTACAACACCAAGAAAAATAGTATGATGGAGAAGGAAAAATATAACTTGACAAAGGCACAAAAGTCAAAAACGCTCACAAAATAACCTTTCAAAAAGTATAGTTTGACCATAAAACAATCAGTTCCTTTCCGTTCTAACCCAGGGCAACAGTTTCAGTAATAATGAGCACAAGTGAGGCTTCTGATATGATTGATGAAAATTTAAAATAATGCAGTATATAAGAATATAATGCATCATAAAGAAACAAATTAAACTGGATATAGTGCGTACAGATAATGCTACTGTTGCCTGACTGTCCATGAGATGATGGACACGTCGCAAGACAATGCTCAATGCCTCAGGTGTAGGAGCACCTGATGGGGACGAAGGAAGTTGAGTTGTCTGTGGATTATCCGTGTCAGGAGGTAATTCATTTGATGAATACCCTAGCATATGAAACCACAATCAGCTTCAATTAAAATATCCACTTAATTGAAAATGGCAATAGAGCAATGCAATGTCTTACCATGCCGTGACATTGCATGTTCCAAGTGACTCACAAACTCACACATAGTGTTCAGAGAATCGGGAATTGGCTACCAATGCATAGAAGATGGTGTCAATGACCAAGTAGAACTAACTCCAGAAAGGAATTTGTGCACAAGGCAGTATACCATATTAAGAGAAGGAAGTGCAATCGAAGCACCAACTGGAATTTGCATCACTTGAGGCAGAGATTGACCAGTAAATGGCTGCCCCATCTGTGGTTGGTTAACACCTTGAGTTTGAGAGCCAGCACCCTCGGTTGGTTCTTCAGTTCCATTTCTTTGGGGGACCTGAGCAAAAGGAAAAAGAAATACAAACAACATCAATGTGGCAACCAAGAAATGCAGCAGGAGATAAACAAGTCATCTGTGCAGAAAATTATCGACAGAATTAAGAGTTAAAATAGCAAGAGAAACAAGCCACCTGCACATTGGGCTGCATGCCAGGCTGGTTACCAACCCCGAAAGAGTTTAAAACAGCCCCGATAACCTATGTACAAACATCAGGGAACGATGCTTATCCAATTCTAAGTGAATGATCAACAACAAACATCACAAAATAATGTTGATATCAAGTGACAGCCTCCTACCCGATTTATATCTGGCAATGCGATTGGGGCTTCCCCTTGCTCACCACCGACATTGAAGGTTCCTAAAACAACACTATGCGACATTTGTCCCATACGGTTGCGTAGACCACTGAGACCAGGTTCCAGACCTACAATATACAAAGCCATCAGGAAAAAGATTACTGAGACTGATGACAACGGAATTTCGCAAGTTCAGTAGGCACAAGGTAAGCAATCACCAGCTCTACCACTGTTGTTAGAGCTAAAATTTCCATCATTTGAACCAGATGGTTGCTGTGGCTGAGAAGGCTGCCTCTCAACTAAATGCAGTGTATGCCCATTTTCCACATCTGGGATAGAGTGAAGGTTTAACCAGAAAAGATACTCCATAATGCAGCTTCATGTAGAGACTACAGCCATATGGCACATAATTTTCCAAAAGTTATAAATGTGCAACCTGCAACATCCTGGCCTAAAATTGCAGAACCATGCTAGTGAAAGTAGAAGTATAGAGGATATTTCATAAAATTCAACACATAAAACACTTTTTTATATATAAAAAAAAGGCAAATACCCTGACTAAGTGACTAAATAATCAATAATCAGGGGGGAAATGGACACTTGTAAAGAAGTCTCTCTCAATTTAATAGCGTACAGTGTAGTAAACGGTCAAAACAAAGTTATAAACTGAAAGCCTCTACACTCACAAATGAAAGAAGCAGTGCTTAAACCAATATATGATCATTAAAGTTGATTCTTTATTTCAATTTGGCCCATGCAAAAAAGTAACATGCAACATTCTAGAAACATTTCTCAGAGGGCATATTTATCATGAGGGTTCTGCAGGGAGGATACGATATTCAGAAAGAGGGAGATCATCCTTCAGGACCTTGCCCCTAAAAATGAGCCGTTGCTGCTCCACTGGAAGGCCAATTTGACCAGCTATCTTTTCCTTAAATGCTGACACAAGCATCTGGACATCACATAATAATTGGGTAAATCAGCCACTATCAACTGATATGCAGACTAAACCGGAATACACCAGACACGACAGACAGATTTCATAATGTTCCCAGCTGGAAGAATTCAAAAATGAAATTGTCATCACTATGATCATAGAGGCGCATTCAGTTTCCAGTGTTCGACAAGAATATCAGTAAAATAAAACCAAAATCATACAAAGAAAATTTCTTTTCAAACACTGTTTTTACCCATTCCTGATTCCTTTTCACCACTTACAAACAATTAATCTATGAAGCACAGCTTGAAGCCCCAACACTAACACATGCTATAACATAAATCTTGAGGCAGTTCAGATTACTAATCATGAACAGGCAGGAAATGAACTCGACAGCTTCCGGAATGAAATATATAACGTACATTCTTATCTGCAGTGAGAGTGTAGATCTGGGAAGTCAGAGTTTTGATGTTCAGCACCACGGACGATTCAGAACTATCACTCGACGCATTACTCGTGCTAGGTTGCTGATCCGCCATTTCACTCGGGAGGTAAAAGCTATCTAAACAACAAAAAAAATGCACAAAATCAAACTAAAATCAGAGTTTCACCCCAAAAAACTTGCTTTTAGTTCTTCTCGCAAGCGAACATAGCAGTTTATTTTCTTTCTCATCAAGCTAAAATGCATACGAATTCATCCAAGATGTTCATTTCAGCATATTAGAAAAACAAACGCCAACAAAATTGACAATAAATATACATTACACATGAAACCATACAACATATTCATATTCACGCAAAAATCCCTAAAACCCCTAAAACCTCATAATCATTGCCAAGCTATCAAACTTTTTTGCTTGCATAAGCCACGAACAACGTATATAAAACGCACAGGGGAAAGAAATCAATCGAACCTTACGGAATAATCGAATTCGAAGATGATTCGGGCGCGACGAAATTCTTAGGACGAATATAAGCACAAATGATTTCTTGAGAAATGGGTTTTCCGCACGCGGGATTCCAGTGTGTTCGAGAAGGATCTAGATTTCAGATGGCAAGGTTTTCAGGCTCCAGGTTGAAATTACCATTGAAATTTCTGGCGAAAATGTAAATATTAAAGATTTGCTTGCTTTATGGAGTCATGGAAAATGTTTGGTTTTTATGTGGATGGTAGTATTTTACGAGGCAAAGTTTTGGGAAAGATAGGGTTGTGAAAAGACGGGATATAATTAGAATAATAAAAGGTGAAAGGTGTTAGTTGCAATATTAAACTTTTAGTGTGCAATATGTAGTAGTTATAAAATTTATAATCGGTTCATGCAACCCAAAAATTTTATGTTATTTTTTTTAATTTACACTTTAAAACTTGATCTTTCCATAACTTATGAAAATACCGTCTTTCAAGAGACGGACTCTTTTTACAAACTGATGGAAAGGTAAAACTAATTTCGCGGCTATTTTTAACCTCTCGATGTCATGTGACACAATGTGTTAATGCCAATTTATAAATTTTAAAGAAATTAATATTTCGTTAGATTGCATTTGTTTCACTATATTCAAGGCCTAGATTAGAATCTTCATTTACTTGTAAAAAATGAGAAAGGTCTATATTGAACATTTTAAGCTTTTTTGATTATGGTAAGAGTAAGCATTTAAGAAGAGTAAAGTCTTGAGAAATACCGTCTTTCCATAAACCTATGAAAAAATAAAGTTTAATTAGAATAATAAAAGGTACAAGGTCTTACTTACAATATTAAAATTTTATTATTTAACGTACAGTAGTTATAAAGTTTAGGGAACGAGCTCAGGAGCTCTCCAACTCTTGTTATTTGACTATTTCGACCCCTTTTTTCAATCAATTTCGTCTCTGAAGCAACAAAAGTGCTTAATTGTGATCCTTTCGTTTGGTGAATCCGTTAAAAGTGAATCCGTTAAAAGTGAAGTCAATACTGTTAGTTTTTGAATTGTAACAAAATGAAGGGTAAAAAAGACTTTTCATATTTGATTTATTTACGATCCCGCCCATCCCAGATCTCTTTTCTTTTATATTCCTTGACATCTTCGATCACCACCGCTCCCAGGCTGGAATTCTGCAGACTGACAGAGCCGGATCAAACAATCCCGACGGGGCAATTCATGTGGGAAGAAAGCCATGTATCAATACAGGGAATATGAAAAGCATGATTACAATTGGGCAAAAGTCTAATGGTTTCGCCATCTTCGAATTCATTCAAACAAACAAACAGAGCAATCTGTTCCCTCCACCAAACCCTCGCCCTTCTTATACTTACACACAGTGATCGCCCAGATCGTCACCGCTTCCAGCCCCACCGTACCATCTCGGGTGGTCAACCCACGACCTGCGCTCCTCTTCCACGAGCACTGTTCGCCGCCGCCGGCGGTAAAACCTGTACGCCGAGTATTAACAGAAGACGGCAAACACGGTGGCGAGAACGGCGGAGCTTCGGCCGGCTTGACTGCGGAGATGGTGCAGTGACGGTGGGTTTGGGTTCCTCCGTCGTGGCTGGGCTCGCGCTGGTTTGCCGACGGGTGGAGTCTGAAGCGGGTAGGGGGAATAGGAGAAAAGAAGAAAAGGAGGAATGGAGAAAGAAAAGGGAAATGAAAATTACCTTTTTACCCTTAAAATTGATATTTGACTATTACTTGATGGATTGACCAAACGGAAGGGTCACAATTAAACACTTTTATTAGTTCAGGGACAAAATTGATCGGAAAATAAATAGGGAGCCAAAAGAGTCAAATGACAAGAGTTGGAGGACCCTCGAAGTCGTCGCCCTAAAGTTTATAACCTGATTCATTCAACAAAAAAAATTTATTTTTATTTCTTCTAATTTGCATTTTAAACCTTGATATTTCCAGAGCAAGCCACTGCGCGATGGTCGAAGAAGATCTGGGATGGGGCTTTGAATGTTTGCAGTGTTCAGAGAAGGCCTGTGGTGGTTGAAGATTTTGTCTAAAAAACCAGGTTGGATTTCTCGAAGATTGGAGATACGATGGCAAACAGAGAAGAATGGAGATACGATGGCAAAAAGAAGAAATGAGTAAATTTAGTTTAGGGGCATTATAGATATTTCATATTTTTAAAAACTTTTTTGTTTTTAAGAGGGATAAAATAATATTTTTATCATAATCCGACATTAAACTGCCGTAGAAAGTTATATTAGCACATAAATTAACTATCTAGGATTATATTTGCACTTTCAATTATTACAGAGTTATATGTGCACTTTCGTGAATTATAAATATGGCACTTCGCTCAAAAATTAATGTCATTCTATGGGGTCAAAGTGATGGTGGCACTTTAAACCTTGGCACTCCCCTCCGATAAATCAGTTATATGGGTCAAAGTGCAATTGAAGTATCATTTACTCCTACAAAGATACTTTACCTTTCTTTGACGGAGTAAATAAGCATTTTGAACTTCATTAAGTATCATTAAAGGGTTATCAACTCTCATGCACGAGAACTTCACTGTGTCTCGCGATATCATCCCACCATCGTTTCACTGGAGGAAAATGGAAAGTGGTGGCAGCATTGGAAGGTCTATCAATGCATTTGACATTTTAAATACAAGCAGTAGTCCAGAAATCTTTATCCAAACAAAATAATAAAAGAAAAACTCATCAAATCTGATATAAACAATAAGCAAGTGATTTAGCTTGCAAGTGACCTATCAAAATGAGGGTTGCGCGAAAGTTTGGAGGCTGAAATTCTAATGAGTGTTGCTGTATCACGTCCTATATTTTACTTGTTTACGTCCTAATACGTACAAATACATGTATTATTATTCTTTTATCTTTATATTTTTATGGTGAGAATAAGTTTACTTATAATTGTATGAGGGACAAATTTTTGGTAATAAAATTTCATCTCCCTTTTTCACCATTCCACCTCCCCTCAACCTAAATCTGCCGACGGCCACTGCTCACCTCCGGCCACCGGCTGCCGCCGTACGTTGTCGTGGAAGCATCCCTGACTACTACTGCATCTAATACTAGACAATTTTTCACTGCCCTATAATTTTTCACTGCCCTATATTTTCTGGTACTCCCTCTGTCTCATTTCGAGATGCAATTTAACTATTCATTTAGTCAAAATTTTCTAACGTTGGCCCTAAAATTGAATCGGTATATAAGTATAAATACTATTGGTTGATACATTGTTAGATTCGTTATAACATATATTTTCGAAATATCAAATTTTCACAAGTTTTAATTATCCTCAATAAAAGATACTAAGGATCAAAGCTTTTTCAAGTCAACTGTGAAAAATCAAAAGGTAAAAGTGTGAAACTTAAAATGGGACTGACGGAGTGTCAAATTTCCTAAGTAACAAATTTTCTGGTATCAGAAAAAATTGCCCTGCCAACTATTGAGATGTGATGAAGATGATACAAATCTAATTATACTACATAATCCGTCCCTATATAACAAACAGCTGCACAGCCAATAACACATCAAACTTACATACAATGGATGTTCAACATAACAAGCCCATCAGATGCAGAGGTGTGTTAACAGTCAACATGGGATTCATTCTGAATTTCCGCAAACCAATTCTTATACCGTGTCTCAATGTGCATGATATATACATTAAATGTGTGTTTCAATACTATTATCTGCGCATTATAACAATGCACACTATCACATATTCTTACAACATAAAATATACAAAATATCTATGGAGATACAGTGTTCATGGTATCCCAGGGATATGATATAACTTGCCATGGAATTCATGTTTGTGTGGGTGCAGCTGCTGTGGCACGGGAAGCAGGGGAGCCGTTGGTTATGGAGGAAGTGATGGTGATGCCTCCTAAATCTAAGGAAGCTCGGATTAAGATCATATGCACATCTATATGCTTCAGTGATATCACCTTCTGGAGATTGAAAGTCTGGTTTCTGTACTCTTCATCTTGATTGGCTGACTGCATTTATGAAAATGATCGGATTCTTGTTGAGTTATAACTTCGGTGACAACCAATTTAGGGTCTAACATGCCCCCTCATGGGCCAAACAGGGAAAATAAACGTCCACTGAACTAAACTTAGGGTCTTATTCCATATCAGAGTCATGGAATTCTATCATAAAACTAACTGGTTCTATGTAGAGTTGATCTATTATCTTGTATATTGAGTTATAACTTAGTCCATGACAACCTAACTCTTTGTGATTGTTATTATTCTTGTCTTGAAGGTTTCTCCAGGTTGTTTTCCAAGGATATTTGGGCATGAAGCTGTTGGGTACAGTACAATCCATTTTCTTACAGTCTCGTATCTTCAGATGATAGCTTTGTTGATGTTTTTTCGCTCACTCTTCTGATTTTTGGTGTTATGTTACCTGTGAAGGCTTGTGGAAAGCATTGGGGAGGATGTTGATGAACTAAGCGTAGGAGACGCGGTTATCCCAATATTCTTGGCAGTTGTGCTGAATGCACAGACTGCAGATCCAAGAAGAGCAATCTGTGTTCAAAGTTTCTATTTAGTTTATCTACTGGAATGCTTAGAGACGGGACATCGCGATTTACTGATCTGAAAGGAAAGAGTATAAGCCATTTTCTCAATGTATCAAGCTTCAGTGAGTATACTGTGGTAGATGTTGCTAATCTGACAAAGATTGGCTCTGACATTACCCCGGATAGAGCCAGCCTTCTCAGCTGTGGAGTTTCAACCGGTACCTCAGCTTCATCCGATACCATTTGCCTTTGTATTTGTAGTTTCTGCTTAAAACGCGTAGTTTTTCAGGAGTCGGGGCTGAATGGAGATCAGCAAATGTGGAAGAAGGTTCAACTGTCGCGATATTTGGTCTGGGAGCTATAGGATTGGCGGTACTGGTTTAACTATCATTCTTCGACAACAAAAGCATCTAGTGTAACACTTTTGTATAACAATCTGGCATGTGTCAGTCTCTAAAAAGTGTTACAGTACAGAGGATCTTGATACGCCTTACAATGATTCTATAACGATTACATTCGCATCACAGGTTGCTGAAGGGGCAAGACTTTGTGGTGCAGCAAGAATTATTGGGGTGGACATAAATCCGGACAAATATGAAATATGTACCATAATACATCATGCCTTTCATTTTCATAATTAGTTTTCTTTTCCTGATTAAATTATTCATTTCATTTTGCTGTGTTACAGCGAAGAAATTTGGCGTTGCTGATTTTGTGGACTATGCAAAGTGTGGAGATAAACCAGTTAGCCAGGTTTGTTACTGTTTTTTAAGTTTCAAACTTCGAAATTGTGTTCTCTTTAAGAGATCTTTTTGCTGGATTTGTTAGAAATATAAGATCATGAGTAGTATCGATTGGTTTTTATGACAGAAGACTGTGATTTTAATGTGGTATCAGAGTCAAGGGTTGATCTGCTGGCCCAAGAGACGTATATTCTTAATGTTTGGTCTGTAACCCTTTTTTGTCCATGTTCGCATGATGAATAAAACCGCAACACGTGAGGGGATGTGTTAAGAATATAGTCAGCCCTACATAGTACCAATTAGTTTTATTATAAAAATCCATAACTCTAATAGGAATTTTCCAGGTGATTAAGGAGATGACAGATGGAGGAGCAGACTATTGTTTTGAATGTGATGGCAAGGCAGCATTAGTGTATGAAGCATATGCCGGTTGCAGAAAGGTTCCCATACACTGTCTCTGTAAATCGGGTTGTCGGGTCAGAAATAGTTTTAACTTCCCAATCTGACTAGGTAAATGAATGAATTTCAGAGATTGGGAAAGGTTATTGTTGTTGGAGTGGACAAGCCAGGTACAAACCTAATTTTCAAGTTTTCTGAGGTACTTGAGAGTGGGAAAACAATCCTAGGGTCAACCTACGGAAGGCTCAAGCCCAAATCAGACATACACGTTCTCATCCAACGCTATCTGAACAAGGTATGTTTGATCAATCGCGAGTAGCGCTAAATTGACCATCAGTACTAAAACGATGCATAAAAACAAGAAATGGTGTTTTCCAGGAACTGGAATTGGACAAGTTCGTGACGCATGAGGTCGGGTTTGAGGACATTAACAAGGCATTTGACTTACTGCTCGAAGGAAAGAGCCTTCGATGTGTGATATGGATGGAAAAATGAGTCTCGTCACTAAAAAGCTCAACACTGGAACGATGTTCTTTCAAATTAAAGTCCACGAAATACTAATTTCTGCTCACATAACTACTGTATCAGCTGAAAGATTGATCAAACTATTCGAATTGCTCTAATATCAGAGTATATAATAAACAGTAAAAACTTGAAAGAAGGGGCTGAATAATGATGTTGCAAATGAAGAGCCAAAACATTGCCAGTAAAACCAACTAGTACTCAAAATTCATAACCTATGCACAATTGCATTCAAAACACAGCAAAATAATTGTAAAACCTAAGAAGTAAGAACGGCGTTTATATAGAAAGCTTAGGTAAAACGATTAAACGCACCTTGTCAAACGTGAATGATGATTGAACCGGATCGGACCGGACCGGACCTATGAAACGGCGCCGCGATCAATTCAGAGATCGGAGATCGGAGATCAATAGAATCGAGATCTGAGTTCAATCAGCAAATTAATTGTATGATCTATGAACAACGCGAATAAAAAGCTCAGGGGAAACGATTAATCGTACCTTTCGGGCGTATAACGGGGAGTGATCGATGAACACGAACAAAGAAATGCAGCGATCGAATTCGATATTTATTAGGATGCGGGATGAAGATGAAGAAAATCGGTTTCTGAAAATGGGTATTCTGTGTGGCTGAATTCTAGTCTCGCCTGAAGTTTCTGTGAGGCGGGAAAATGTTAGGGAGTGTGAAAATGTTACTGTACTGGGTTTTATGGGGAGGCGGGAAATTGGAACCATTTTTGTGCTTAGGGCATGGGCAGTGGTGGTCTCTTAAAATTAAAAGACCGCTTAAGAGACCAAAAATCACCACAGTGATGGTCTTTTAAGCGGTCTCTTGTTAAGAGACCGCTGACCGGGCTCTTGCTAAGAGCCCGGTCTCTTGCCAAAATTTTCAACGCAGCCTGGCCATGGCACATGGGGTTGGGCCGCAATTGTTGATCTTTCAACGGTGGGACACGTGTCGCCACCTGAGTGGGACACGTGTCCCACTCATCCGATTTCTTTTTTTTTATTTTTTGTTTCGGACACGTGTCGCCCATTGGGTGGGCCACGTGTCCGCAAAAAAGGTAATTTTCAGTTGCAAGGCTGCAATTTTTTAATGGGACACGTGTCCCATTCTGGTGGCGACACGTGCCCCAATCGTGTTTTTTCTATTTTTTTTTTCAATTTTTTAAAATTTTTTTCAGAATTCCAAATTTAATATATTTTTAATTTTCAAATTGTAATAATTGGTCGGACTAGATCAATATTTTATTTAGTATTGTCTGTAATTTTTATAGTTGTTGAAATTGATTTTTTCAATTTTAATGGTTTTTATATAATTTTAAAAACATGGAATTATCTTTTTTTTTAATTTCATTTTAATAATTATATTAAATTTTACATTCAACTTATTTTTTTTGGACAAACTTATTTAAAATAATATTTAATGGTCAAATTAATTATTGTTATATTTGGTTTTGTGCACTTTTTATGGTTTCCATATTATTTTATAGAAAAAATGAATTCTCATAGTATTTATTTATATAATTTCGTTTTAATAGTTTCTTAAAAAAATGAAATTCATTTGATTTTTTTACACTAAAGCATGGTATTGACAAGAACAAGAAAAACAAATTATTTAATATATTTTTAAAAAATGATTTTATATTTAAATATTTAAACATTACATTAAAATAATATGGAAACGAATTTAAATTCAAAAAAGTTACAAAATTTAAATTTTAAAACGAATTTAAATTTAAAAACGAATTTAAATTTAAAAACAAATTTAAATTTAAAAACGAATTTAAATTTTGTAACGAATTTAAATTTAAAAACGAATTTAAATTTAAATATTTAATCTTATTTTGGTGGACAAATTTATTTAAAATAATATGTAATGGTCAAATTAATGAGTAGGATAGAGAAAATCAAGTGGGTTCCATGAATAGTGTACAGTGGTCTCTTAACCATTGTGGAGAAAAAAAGGGGGTGTCTCTTAAGTGGTCTCTTAAGCTGAGGTGGAAGAGAGAGAGGGAGAAAAATAATATATTTAATTGGTAAGAGACCGGTAGCGGTCTCTACCACTGCCCATGGCCTTACATTTAACCCTGAATTCTTTTATTTCTTATCATATGTGACCCTTAGTTTTTTGAAAATGCTGAAATACACCCCGACCTAAGCTGGGGGTGAATATTGACGAAGGACGCTCCGTGTTAAAATGACCTATAAGCGCTAGAATTTAATCTGTTACAAAAATTGAAATATGATCGTCGCTTTTCTTTTAAATATATTTATTGAAGCACTCACCGATCACCGGTTTCATACAATTGAATTCACATTGTCCATTCATTTTATAAAAATTTGGGGGAGAGGTAGCTAAGCAATCCATGGGATATGAAAGTTTAAAGCAGTATGGAAGTAGGTTTAGACTCGACATGCGGAACGCGAATAATCACATAAACTACAAGGCATCAGAATCTCCATCATCCACCTATCTTCCTTTGAGGATTTAACATCGTCGCTGCACCGTCGGTTGTTGTCTCTGGAAGAGCTATTCGGCAAGATCAAATCAAGACCCGGAGGAATCAATGACAATTTCAACCCAATTAGCTTATTGCAAGGTTCTTTGGACCAAAGAACTTTTCGATTTCTCTCGTGTAATGGAAAAACAGCAAAGTATCGAGTCCACGATTATGGTGATGGATGATATCATTGGGTACATATGTCACAATCACGATGTTTTGAATCGTTCTAATAAGAGCATACGAAGAATATGAATACTTCAAGTGTGTATAGTATATTGGGAGCCGTTTGAAACATTATGTTACTAGAAACACCAGCGAAAAGGGAATCAACGATGACGGATCTAGAGAAAGGGAATTGGTGGGAATAAAGTGACGGTAAGATGGGAAGAGGTGGATGAGATTACGTGACAGTGTTGAAATCAATGGTGATGATGGTGCGACGAGGCTGACAGTAGGATATATTGTTGAATTGGTTAGCATTAGTGGCGCTGCTGGCACTTCATTCCTAACCACAATCGTGCCCAAAACTCCAATCACAAATAAAGAAAGCTAAGCGTGTCATGCCAACTATTGATATGTGCTGAAGATGATAGAAATCTAATCATTCTTCTTGATCCCTCCCGTGAGATAACATGCGTTTAACAGACGCACAGAGGACAAATGGTGATACTATTATAAAATCATGCAGATTTTTTAAATTAAATTAAACTGAACTAAAATATACTTAAGTTAACTGAGAGATGTGAATTGAGTTGTGATTTAGTGGCTAATCCATGAACTACTAAATAAAGAGAGGTTTGGAATTCAAGTCACGCCACTGTTAAGAATTGTAAATTTTGAACTTAACTGAACTGGACATAAATGAAACTAAACTAAATTGAACTAGAAGAACGATGAATTTTAAGCAGGCCAAGAACGGTTTGAAGTTCAAACCACGTCCAGTAAATTTATTAGAACGATCCGTTATTGTAAAATCGTGTTGGTAGTCTCTGATACAATCGTGTTGGTGGTGGTGGTGGTTAATTAGTGGTAGCGCGAGTGAGTGTTATAATAACTACATCTCTAAATGTTAAAATGACTGGAATTATTTTATTTTATTTTGAAAAATCAATCATTCATTCCAATATGATGGGAAAATGCACACTGGCGATTACAATGAGTGGCATTGACATCCAACCTAACTATCTTCTAGCAATAACTAATATATTGCAAGGATATCAAAATTATATGTCAACCAGACTGATCGTCTGTACTATTACAGATCAGAGATCCATTAAAAAAACTGCCTCGGGGATATTAACATGCTTCCCGTGAAAATCATGACCACTTGGCAAAGAGGAGCGTATCACGCATCAATATTACTGCGTCAAACATGAATCTTCTACAATTGTAACACCATTTGATCCAACCACGATCTATGTTATCCAACATGTAAACACCTTGAAAAATATAGATATGATTAATCCAAACTAATGGAAACCCTACAATAAAACCACAAACAAAATTACGAACACACAATATGAACAAGCAGATCGAGAACAATATGAACAACTAAATTGAGTTATCACCATGAACCCAACGATCTAATCGACCAGGTCGAAAAACAGAACTAATTTGTGGAGATATATCTCACATTTATTCAGTGACAAAAATATTAATTAAAATAATCTTTTGTTCCCCATCTCCCCTAATAGGTAGATGGGAAAAATTTGAAGAAGGAGGGTTGGGCAAAGGAGGGTTGCGGCAAGGGTTTGCGACACATGACGGAGTTTTTATTGGATCCAAATGACTGGAATTATAATCTTCACTATTTTTAAATAGAATGCTAGTGTCTCGTAATTTAGTTATATCAATTGAAGTGAATGTTTATATGTTGTTTGATTTAGGCATGTAATTTTTATTTTAAAAAGGTAAACTATCAAAAATAATAATTAGATGCAAAACATAATAAATTTCATTTAATCAAAATTAATTATTCCCTCTGTTCCGGATTAAATTGCACAAGATCAAAGATTCAGTCAAACAGAGAAAACTTTGACCACATATTTGAATAGATACATACATGTGATATCGTTGGATTCGTCATAGTAATTAGTTTCTAGAAAATAATTTTTTGTTTACCGATATTATACGTAATTAAATATACTAATGATCAAATATGTGTTGAAGATTGTGAAAAGGATTTTGTGCAATTTAATGAGAAACCGATGGAGTAATTGGAAAGAAACGTAGTCCGACAGACCATGTTTTTATATAGAGACGGTAGCAACATAAACCTGACGATTTCTTCATCCGTCCAAACTCCAAATACAAGGAAGTGTCCAAAACCAGACTTGCATTTTACCGTTTACGCAACAATCATCCAAAATTAGTGCCGGCAGAAACGACAAGAACGCCTAGATAAACACACACTCACACATCAAACTCACACTCAATGGATGTTCTTCGCAACAACCCCATCAGATGCAGAGGTATGTTAAAAGTCAACCCAGTTCATTTCAGTTCAGTTAGCCGTATGAAAATCTGCTAACTGTTGTTTGATGTTTTGGTCAACGTGGGATTCGTGTCGGTGTTTGTGCAGCTGCCGTGGCGAGGGAAGCAGGGGAGCCGTTGGTGTTGGAGGAAGTGACGGTGGCGCCGCCGAAATCGAAGGAAGTTCGGATTAAGATCATATGCACGTCTCTCTGCTTCAGCGATATCACCTTCTGGAGATTGAAAGTCTGGTTTCTTTGCTCTTCTTCTTGATTTGCTACTTGCATTAGTAAAAATGATTGGATTCTTGTTTCCGGTTTGTTTGTATTAAAGTCGTGTCTGACCATAACACGTGCCTAAACAGTGAAAATATACGTTGACTGGGTTATGATACCATATTAGAGTAGTGGATTTCTATCATGAAACTTGACGCCAACACGTCCCTTCACGGGCCAAACAGTGAAAATATAGTTCTGATACCATATTAGAGTCTTGAATTTCGGTTATAAAACTAGTTGATTCTATGTAGAGGTGACTTATGATCTTATTTATATATTCGATTGAGTTATAACTTAGTCCACGACTAATCTAGGATAACACTTTGCAATTGTTATTATTGGCTTGAAGGTTCCTCCAGCTTGTTTTCCTAGGATACTGGGGCATGAAGCTGTTGGGTACAATCCAACATCTTATAATCTCATCCATTATTCGTCAGTAGATGTTTTTCACTCATTCTTTTGATCTTTCGGTGCTTATTACAGGATTGTGGAGAGCATTGGGGAGGATGTTGATGAACTGAGTGTAGGAGACACGGTTATCCCGATATTCTTGACAGATTGCGCAGAATGCAGAGACTGCAAATCCAAGAAAAGCAACTTATGCTCGAAGTTTCCATTTAGTGTATCTGCTGGAATGCATCGCGATGGGAAATCGCGATTTACTGATCTGAAAGGAGAGAGTATAAGCCATTTCCTCAATGTTTCGAGCTTCAGTGAGTATACCGTGGTGGATGTTGCAAATCTGACGAAGATTGATCCAGCAATTCCCCCGAATAGAGCCTGCCTTCTTAGCTGTGGAGTTTCAACCGGTATTTCAGACTCTCTCGGAGAAATTTGCCTTTGAATTTGCTAGTTTCTGCTTAAAACGCGTAGTTTTCCAGGAGTTGGCGCTGCATGGAGATCAGCAAATGTGGAGGAAGGTTCTACTGTCGCGATCTTTGGTCTTGGAGCCATAGGATTAGCGGTATTTGTCCAAAATCAAACATATATCTACAATGTGTTACATAGGATACTTATCTAGGAACGTTAAAATTCGCGTTACAGGTTGCAGAAGGGGCAAGGCTGTGTGGTGCATCAAGAATCATAGGAGTGGATATAAACCCTGACAAATATGAAATATGTAATCATTTTCATTTTCATAGTTAGTTACTGCTCTTCTTTTATAAAGTTCAGTTATTTATTGATTTGTTTTTGCTGTGTTGCAGCGAAGAAATTTGGTGTTACTGATTTTGTGAACTCTGCAGAGTGTGGAGATAAACCAGTTAGCCAGGTTTGTTACTGAGTTCGCTATGATTGTCTATCGAGTTTCTGGACTCGAAACTGTTTTTTTTATGAAAGAAAAAAAGGATTTTGCAGGTGATTAAGGAGATGACTGATGGAGGAGCAGACTACTGCTTTGAATGTGTTGGAATGGCAGCACTTGTGCATGAAGCATATGCCAGTTGCAGAAAGGTGTCTCATCGCTCTGTTTCTTCTGTTCTCCCGATCTGATTTCTTACTGAACAAAAATTAAACATAATGAAAAATATGAACAATAGAACTGAAGTGCAAATAAGTTGGAGAAAACCGAGTCTTAGTTTAGGAGGGGTGGCAAGCGTATTGTCCCTCTAAATCAGGCTGTCGGGTCAGAAATAGTTTAACTTTCCAATTTCACTAGTCATAAGAGTGAATTTTCAGGGATGGGGAAAGACCATTGTTGTTGGAGTGGACAAGCCAGGTGCAGACCTTACTTTCAAGTCAGCTGAGGTGCTTCATAGTGGGAAATCAATCCTAGGATCTTTATTTGGAGGGCTCAAACCTAAGTCAGACATACACGTTCTCATCCAACGCTATCTGAACAAGGTATGTCTTTTTATCAATCACAAGTCGCACTAGATTGACAGTCAGTGTTAAAACGATACCTAAAGTGTAAGAAATCGCATTTTTTCCAGGAATTGGAGTTGGATAAATTTGTGACGCATGAGGTCGGGTTCGAGGACATTAACAAGGCCTTTGATTTACTGCTCGAAGGGAAGAGTCTTCGATGCGTTATATGGATGGACAAATGAAAACCCGACAAATATGTGTTAAAAGGTCTGCTTGCAAAGTCCCGGTTACGAGCCCTTGCCTTCAGCTAGTTGCAAAGAAACTAGAATAAAAAAATGTGAAACTTTTGAATGGAGGGGGGGAAAGTTTACAGTGCAACAAGAATTGTTGTGGTGGTGGTGGTGGTTATTCTCTCCGCATGTTAAGGTCCTAAATAAGTAATTAGAATAAGAGGAATTATAAGGAAAGAGGGCATTTCTATAATATTATGGACAGTCTACAGAGACTTTTACCTTAAATGTTGTAATTTTTTATAAAATTTGAACATTGCATTTTATAAGTTAAAACAAGTAATAATATGTATTTGAAGGTAAAAATATAAAAATATATGATATAAAAAAATTTAAAAATTCTAAATTTTGTATGTAATTTAACAAATTTAATAGATAAGGTAAGAAATAAGTGACATATTTATAAATTGGACAGACCACCTATCAAAAGACGTATCTTTAGAATAAATGCTGCTTTGCCTTAATTCAAGCTTTTACTTATAGGCCTGTGACTTTGTGGACCTGTAGCTGCAATTTGGACCCATTTCATTTGCTTTCATAAAGTCATATTTGAATAATGCGACCAAGCCATATTAAGGATCTGTCACATTACACTGGAGACAGACCGGGGGCCCGGGGTGGTAAATTTTTTCACCTGCCCCTACCAAAATAATATTTATGTACTACCAAGTATAAAAAATTTATTATAGAGGGTATTTGATATGGTTTATAAAATATTTTTAAACAATTTTAAATGTTAAATAAATAGAAGTAGTTATGAATAGTTTCATGATTTGGTGGTTTATTACCACTTATATGATGGAGAGGCTCAGAATTCAAATTACGTATCGGAAAATTTAGGTTTTATAGTGGTTTACGGGTCTTTGAATATCGTCCTCAACTAATCAAATTAAATTTCAAATATCTTGATTTTCAACTATCTAATCAGATATTTATACATAATTTGGTTGACTGTTTGGAGCATAATATTGACTTCTACTACTTTCATAATAATCAATTCTACTTATAACAAAAACATAGGTATCAAACACAAATCCATCCAACTCAGCCTTAATCCAAATGGTCATGTAAAAGATGGTGTATTGAACTTAAAGTAAGCTAAAATTTAATACTCCTCATCTCCTATCTTGAAGTTTTTTTTATATCATTCAAATTCACTTTGAATTTCCTCTATCCATGAGTGAACCAAAGGCAAGTGAAATGATTTTTTCACCTTTAAGGCTTTGTTCTTGGGATATTATCTTAACTGATTTGATTTGATTTGAACTGAAGTAAAAATAAATGTGTTGAAAAATAATAATGTATAACTAGACTAAGTTAACGTTTCACCAAATTAAATCTATACTGAAATCGAACTGAATTGCATTAAACTGAAATTCAGATAAACTCGGGTAAACATGCGTAACGCAATACATTACCCAAAAAGTTTCTATGAAATGGATCCAAAACATATGGTAAAAACATGATATTAATCAACCAATATTTTTGACATTTATCCATAAGCACACAATCGTACTCACATATACTTATATGCCACCATAATCAAAAGCAAAAGCAACATAAATAAAAATCAACACAAAACATCATTTCCATGCCTAAAGCAAAAGGCAAAAGCAAGAAAACACACATGAAAAAAAGGAAACTAGTTATGATCAGTTTCCTTCTTCTCCTTCTCCTTTTCCTTTTCCTCCTCTGTCTTGGAATGGTATCCCGGCAGCTTCTCCTTGATCTTCTCCAGGAATCCCTTTTTCTCCTCCACCGGGGTGGTGGGCTCCGCCGCAACCGGCGGTGCTACAACAGCGGGAGGCGGAGCAGCCTCCTCGGCCTTCTTGTGGCCACCGGGGAGCTTGTCCTTGATCTTCTCAATGAAGCCCTTCTTCTCCTCGGGTTGTACCTCGTGCTCCGGGAGTGGTACCTCGTCACCCTTTTCGATCGGGATGGATGTGTCTTCATCGTTTTTCTTGTCTCCTCCTTTGATCTTGTCCTTGATCTTCTCCTTCAGCTTCTTCTTCTTCTTGATTTCGCCGCCTTCTTCGTATTCCTCCTCACTTGACTGTGGAAACAAAGGAAACAATCAAGATCTTCATCTGTGGGATCAGTTTTTACGCAAAGAGTCGTGTTTCTGAAACTTATGTAATTTCAAGGTATCTCACTCTTCTACGTTAAATTCCACTAATACCAAGTAAACTTAAAGAAACAGAGGTGATGAAAGAATTAACTAGTGGTTATTCAGAATCAAAATTTAAATTTCAAGGTATCTCACTCTTCTATGTTAAATTCCACTAATACCAAGTAAACTTAACTCAAGGTCTTATATCGATCATTAACCTCGTAAGAAACAGATCCGGTATATATCTTTCAACAAAGATGTAGTGTGTATAGAGAAAGAGACACTTAGATCATGTTTTGTCAGATTTGTAAATCAAACCAAAAGAAACTAGAGTTAAATATAACCACAGTTGAGAATAACATATCAAAATTAAATAAAACAGAGTACGTTAAATTGAACTGAACTGAATTAAAGTCTTACGCTGCTGCTGGACGAGCTGTTAGATCGGTGAAGCTTTTTGCCCAAGCTTTCATGCTTATGCTCCGGCTCAGAAACCTTAACTTTCTCCTCAAATTCGGAGCTGAAGGCGTTTTCCGACTTCACCTCCTCTTCCTTCTTTCCACCGAACCCAAACAGGCCGCGATCGGTCGACTCGACAGTTCCCTCGTTGACGGCGGCGTTCTGATCGTACTCAGCCATTCCGATGTATGAACAAAAACCTAGATTCTTTTTTAGCAGATTGAAAAGGTTTGTAGTGTGTGACTGTGTGTAACGAAAAGTGTGAGTGTGTGTGATGAAATGAATGGAGAGGAGGGGTTTTTATAGTGGTTGCTGACGCGGGGGTTACGCGACTAAGAATTGGATTAAATTAAAATACTTTTGAAAAAATAAAGCCCAAACTCGATTGGCCCAATTAGGTCCATTGATTTTAGCCGACATATACCGACGTGGTTTGGGTAGATTGATTTTTTGAAAATTATATTTTCTGTCTTTTTAGTTTGTATTTTAAGAAAGTGATTATCCAACAGGTGGAAAGTCTTGTGACCATAATCACTAAACTACGGGGATTATTTATTTTTTTTGTTTCGAATAATCCAAATAATACGATTTGAATTGATTTTTTGGACCGGTTTTATTGTTACGAAATTTAAGTGCTGAGTTGATTAATTCAATAAATGAAGAGATTTAGACTAAAAGAAGTTATCATCAAAAAATGATTTAGCACCATCGATTCAAAGTTTCGTCTATTAATAGTTTGGTTTATATGTGACAATCGCATCTCATGATACATGACTCGTGCAAAAGGTTCATTTCACTTTGTGTAAATCATGTTAATTACCTAGTGAATGGAATTACTTTGTCCTAGTTCAAATTGCACCATAATTATTATTACGTTGTTGAAGAAACGTGTTTGGCGGTTAATATGTTTGCATATAATTGCGGTAAATAAAAAGTTATGGTGGGATGGATGGAGTATTTAAGTTTAGCTAGAGATGATCGGGGGCGGAACTACTATGGTGTGTGGTAGGGCTCCAGCCCTACCTGAGATTCCGACGCCATGGTAATAGTGGTCAGTTGCGCTTCTTGGCGTTCAAAGTTTGGGAGCTGTGCTTTTCCAACTTAATTTATGTTTACCGGCCACTGGGAGTCGAAGAAGAAGGCCGCTGAAGGCCTTTTTTTGACCATATTTATCAAAAAGACGTCGTTTTGGTTCAAGTCGAACGACGTCGTTTTGATTAGTCCTAAAGAAAAAAATGAAATTCAAAATTTAAGTTTTGGATTGGGCCAAAAACGCAGAAGCAAAAAAACGGAGTGAAAAAACAAGCATTTCACTCCACCAAAAATGGAGGAGCAGCGGGCACCGCCTCCAGTCTCCAGCCTCTAGCTCCGAGTGCCGCTGCTACTGCTGCCGTCCTGCCACCGGGCGGAGACTCGGGCTGCCGCCACCCCACCTTGTCCTTGCTCCAACCCCAACCAAAGAAAATAAATTCTGATTCCGCCACTAGAGATGATAGCCATTGGCGGAACCACGTTTAGGCGGGGGCAGGCGCGCGCCTGCCCTGAGATCCGTCGGCCAGGCGGGAATCACTGTTCCCGGCCAACAGAAGGGGGGTTTCTGCCTACGGCGGCGTAGGCGCGGTGGTGAGAAAACTTCGCCGGAGCCCGGAAGCCTGCTGCGTCTGGAGAAGAAGCCTGTTGCGCCACTGGTTTCAGCCTACCCTCCAAATTCTCGCTGGTTCCGCCACTGATGATAGCAATTAATGCTTACTCATATGAGTATAGGAAAAAAAGAGGTGGGAAAATCACAAAAGATTAGTTCCTAAATTCCTAATCCATTATTATTCGTTACTTGCGTGTGACTAATGAATATTGTACGATGGGACGTTAGGAAGAAGCTGGAAAGATCAAAACGATGGAAAATATATTTAAAAGGACACGCTGGCAGAAAAGCAGGCAAGAGCCAATGGGTGCTGGACACGTGGAGAGATCCAACGTGAGGTTGTACGTAGATACCGAAAATTGTCGGCCTTGATTGCATAAACTTTTATGGAAGGTCGGTTGTTTTCCTTGTCCGTCGAAGAGGTGCTAGTGTATTCGACCACGGCTTCTCGAGATTCACAATTTATTTGTTTATTAAAGATGATTTTTTTATAAGGAGTGCGTATCTTGAGAGACGGTGTTTATATAAGTAATGGAAAGAACAAGATTTAAAGTGTAAATTAGAAGAAATTAAGATAAAATTTTTGGGTTGCATGAATCGGGTTATAAATTTTATAACTACTATATGTTGCATACTAAAATTTTAATGTTGCAACTAAGACATTTTACCTTTTATTATTCGAATTAAACCCCGTCTTTCCATAAGCCTATGGAAAGACCGTCTTTCCCAAGACTTTGTCTTTTATAAGTCAGAAAAAAATTAAAATTTAAACTGTAAATTTGAAGAAATAAAGATAAAATTTTGGTGTCACATTAATCGGTTCATGAACTTTATAATTACAGCATGTTGCATGGTAAATTTTTAATATTGCAGTTAAAACCTTTTATCATTTAGTATTATAATTAAATCTCATATTTCCATAAGCTTTTCATAGACAGTCTTTTCCAATAATTTGCCTCTTCAAATTCCGTAACTAGAGTAATGTGTCATTATAATTTAAATAGGGAAAATATTGCAATTCTTATACTGTATCCATGGGTATGATCAGTGGCGGAACTACTATGGCGCGTGGTATGGCTCCAACCCTACCTGAGATTCCGGCGCTATGGTAGTAGTAGTGATAAGCGGTTAAAGAGCTTCCCGGCGGCGCATTGGAGTTTTCCAGTGTAATACACGTTTTTCTGG